>PYUH01000245.1:702413-772107 GCA_016808085.1 Suaeda aralocaspica | reverse complement strand
CCCTTTACATGTGTTTTAGGTTCAAAATGCTCGAAATGGCTACAATGTGCCCATTTTCACATATCCATTCATTTCAACCTATAAGTAAGCTAAACATCCTAAAAGGAATAATACAAGTGTTACAAACTCTAGATTCTTTGAAACTACCCTTTCAAGTTTTTGGTTCAAAAGGGCTTGAAATGGCTACAAATGGCCCATTTTTCACATATCCATTCATTTCAACCTATAAGTAAGCTAAACACCCTTAAAAGGAAAATTACAGTGTTACAAACTCTAGATTCTTTGCAAACTACCCTTTACATGTGTTTTAGGTTCAAATGGGCTCGAAATGGCTACAAATGTGCCCATTTTTCACATATCCATTCATTTCAACCTATAAGTAAGCTAAACATCCTTAAAAGGAATAATTACAAGTGTTAAAAACTCTAGATTCTTTGAAACTACCCTTTACATGTGTTTTAGGTTCAAAAGGGCTTGAAATGGCTCGAAATGGCTACAAATGTGCCCATTTTTCACATATCCATTCATTTTACCTTAAATAAGCTAAACATCCTTAAAGGAATAATTACAAGTGTTACAAACTCTAGATTCTTTCAACCTATATAGGTGTGCCTAACTAGCCTTTAAATATGTTTTAATTCAAATGGCCTCGAAATGTCTCGAAATGGCTACAATGTGCCCATTTTTTACATATCTATTCATTTCAACATATAAATAAGCTAAACATCTTTAAAAGGCATAATTACAAGTGTTACAACTTACTGCAATCTGCTTTGCTGTCTGGTTCGCAGGCACCTTTCCTTTCCAGGACATCCTTGAAATGCGTACGGAGGAGTAGATCAACTGGGGATGGGAGCTTTCCTTCATTCTCCTTCGCCGTAAATGATAATAAAAAACTTTATGTACAAATTATAGATAGAAGACTAGATTATCAAATGGTAAACGGATGATTTTTTCATAAAATACAAAATGTAAATGAAAAAATAAAGAAATAACACTCTCTTAGCAGCTGCACTGCTGAAAGACCCTTGATAGTGGGTAGGTTCAATGGCATTTTTTCCTGAACCACCCCTTCTGTTCTTCTTGTTTTGTGCCGATCTTTTCTTGAACGTTTCATCAACCTTTTATGACATCTTGCGCCTTCCTGTACACGGTTTTCACACACCACTTCGGTAATGTTCTACTAACATTGTGCGTGAGTTTGTAGAACATGTCACGCAATCGATTTCCAACCCTAGATTGGAATTCATGTCTAACTTGAGGTTCAACCTCGGCGGCCCAAGTGCATCTTTTCTGTAATAATGTTAAACTTTAAAATTACTCTGCATCATATAAAGATCTGCTAATGGTATTAAAATTCAGCAACAAAAGTTAATTCTATTATCATATATCATCATAAACTTGCTAAATTTGAGATCAATTATCATAACCCATTAAAAGTTACAATTAAATAGATCATACTTCGTATCATGAATTATATAATAATATACCGTAAACAGGTTCCAACATTGTTCTTTGGTCACATCATCAACTTCGTTATAGTTCTCCAAGAGCTGGTAATGAGCTTGGAGTATATCTTGATCTCCCTCTTCACGTTGGGGTCATCAAACCTGATCACAAGCCAAGCAAGTTATTCACCAAGTAAGTAACCAATTAACCCATTTAAAAGCTAACATTGATGAAAATTTGCATGAATGAAAATTATACCACAAGTCATACGGTCCAACACAAGCTTCCCGGACTCATCAAAGGAACCACCAGCATTCTCAGCTCGAGCTACTGGGCTGCTGTTGTAATTGCATGTCTGATGGGGATGGTGGCTGCTCCTGTTCTTGCTGTTGTAATTGCTGCGCGTTTTTGCTGCTGCGAGCCAGAAGCGCTCTGTTACCTTTGTTCCTTCCTTCCATGAGTACCTGAAACAGCTAAGATCAATTTACATTCACATTAAAATTGAAACCTATTGAAATTGAATTAAGTACATAACACCGTAATAAACAAAGAATATAATAAAGGTTAAGGGAGAAAAGGTTACAATAATACTTAACTAAGATAAAATATGGGAATTTATATCTAACAGAGTAAGCGATGCAACAATGTTAAGACCAATTAATACAACGAGAAATACAAGACCAAGTAATATATTTACAATTTATTAAGCAACAATGTTTCTCCGTTAACACTGGAAACAAGACCAAACACACGCTAATCACATATGATCACTACTAAATCCATCACTACTGTCATCCAGAAAGCAATGTTGTCCTCATCTTCATCGTCTTCAGAATCGCTAGAAATCAGTTCAGGTTCATCGTCCTCATCATCAGACATTATTTCATCGTCCCGGATTCTGAGACAACAAAATCATCACTAAAGTATAGTCGGAATCTATTCGTGGACATAGGGTTGAGGCTTCTGGTGGTAAAGTTCTTGCATGTCAAACTGGAGCATCAACCACCGACCTAGCGTGTGTTTGAACACTGCCCACCACTGAATTCGATCCCGTTTACGGCTTGGATAAGATGTGTAGTAAGCTTGGGTAACTTGGTAAGATAACACAAATGGATCATATTTGGGGTACTTCTTAGTGTGATTAACTCGACGAGCTTGTACCGCTCAGTACGTTCATACCCTGACACAATCAAACCATGAACACTTAAATAACATAGTCTTGTATTCTTTTTTGACACCGGTGTACACAAGTTCTATGATATCCTCTAAAATTCCAAGTACTCAGTGCCATCTTCACCCGAAACACAAACACCGTAATTCATGGTCGATTTGTGACTGGCCTTACACATTTGTATGGAAGTTGAAACACCAACTACAATTTGACCAAAAGTGCGAACCCGCTTGGAAGGGCCATAGCCAACGCTTGTACGACGTCAGAATCTGGTTTCTCTCCCATGGACCTGTCAATGTATCGGACCATTAGAGTTGCCTAAGTATACAAAGGGATATCATGAACCTATTGAAATTGTTTGTTAACTCTTTTTACCTTCATACGCAACCAATTGGAATCAACTTCAAATTGGACATGAAGTTGTTGTGCAACCAAAGCGGATCAATTGTTTCATATACTCCTCAAACTTCCTACAAAAGGGAGATTTTGGGTTAAACATTGTCATAACCTACTAGTTTTACATGTTCCACATGTAAGTTTTAGTAGAAAACGGGGTTACCTTTCATAGTCTCCTAAATGCCACTGTTAGAACACACAAAATAATGCGCCGATAGGAGTTCTTTCTCATCTAGAAATCTTTTTTTTCCCTTGAGTAGTTACCGACCCCTATCCACTCCAAACAATTCCGAGACCTCGTCGTTGTCTTCGTCATCCTCAAATCAGGGTTGACATTTCGACCAAGATCTCTTGCTTTTGTCGAACTTGGGGTCAAAGTAATGGGAGCAGAAGTTTGCTACCTCTTCAATAGGTAAGCATTGCATATTGAACCTTCGACATGAGCTTTGTTACCAATCTTTCTTTTTAAATGATTCAGGAACCTAAATTTTTAAAAGATCAACAAAGGTTTAGTATACGAAGCGGGTTATACAACTTAGAAAAAAAACTTGATGGAATTTGCACATTAAAACAAGTCTAGTTTCAAAGAATCGAGAGTTTGTAACACTTGTAATTATTCCTTTTAAGGATGTTTAGCTTACTTATAGGTTGAAATGAATGGATATGTGAAAAATGGGCACATTTGTAGCCATTTCGAGCCATTTCGAGCCCATTTGAACCTAAAACACATGTAAAGGGTAGTTTGGTATAATGTAGACTTTGTAACACTTGTAGTTATTCCTTTTAAGGATGTTTAGCTTATTTATAGGTTGAAATGAAGAGATATGTGAAAAATGGGCACATTTTGAGCCATTTCGGGCCATTTCGAGCCAATTTGAACCTAAAACACATGTAAAGGGTACTTTGGTATAATGTAGACTTTGTAACACTTGTAGTTATTCCTTTTAAGGATGTTTAGCTTATTTATAGGTTGAAATGAAGAGATATGTGAAAAATGGGCACATTTTGACCCATTTCGGGCCATTTCGAGCCAATTTGAACCTAAAACACATGTAAAGGGTACTTTGGTATAATTAACACTTTGTAACACTTGTAGTTATTCCTTTTAAGGATGTTTAGCTTATTTATAGGTTGTAACACTTGTAATTTTGCCTTTTAGACTTATATGAAAATTATGCCTAATTTAATTTTAATTGTGTTTTGTAGGAGACCTACCAGAAGAAGCTTGAGGAAACAAGCAGTGACGGGAGTCAGAGAACGCCCGATGAGTTATATTGGGAGGCATCTGGTGGTCGTAGCAAGAAAGGTCGCGTGAAGGGTCTTGGTAGTGGTGCGGACCTGTATTACAGCTCTGCGAGCTCTTCGACGAGATCTGGATCATCGAAGCAATACACGCCATCTGTGTTTTCTCAAATGAAAGAACATTTAGCGAAACATGTGGAGAAGGTGCGGGACAAGGTACGGGAGGAGGTGCGGGCTGAGGTTGAGGAGAAGATGCGAACCGAGATTGAGGCAATGCAGAGGACACAGAAGGAGTTTATGGAGCAGATGATGAGTCGATTTGGTAGCGACAGTTGTTCACCTTTCCAGATTCAGCNCTCGGGACTCACTAGACGACGAGGGCAGCGGCGCCGGGCAAGGGATGCAACTGTAGATAGATATCTTGTTCCGTATAACATAGCTTAGTGCCTTTATTGTCATTGTTAAACTTTAAAACTATGAAATTATTTGCGACGGAAATACTTTGTATGCATATTTTACATTTGAAATATGTTAATATCGACAAATTTGCGAGGGAATTGTCCTTATTTGATTAGAATACATAACGTGGCAGATCATACAGGTTTACAGGCGCAAATACAAATAAGCAATCGAAACATTAAAAATTCAAAAATCCGTCAAATTTGCGACGGAAATTTCCCTCACAAAACAGTTTAAATTTGCGAGGGAAAAATCCGTCGCAAATTTGCGAGGGAATTTTCCGTCGCAAATTTGCGAGGGAATTTTGCGAGGGAAATTTCCGTCGCAAATTTGCGAGGGAATTTTGCGAGGGAAATTTCCGTCGCAAATTTGCGAGGGAATTTTTCGTCGCAAATTTGTGAGGGAAATTTCCGTCGCAAAATAGAAGTTTGCGAGGGAAAATTCCGTCTCAAATAATTTGCGATGAAAAATCCGTCGCAAAAATGGAAGTTTGCGACAAAAAATTTAGCGACAGACCGTTTGCGACGGACTTTATCAATTTTGCGACGGATTTAGTCCGTCGCAAAAACGATGTTTTCTTGTATAAGGAAAGGGCAATGTGGGTACCTGCTTTTTTAAATAATCAATTATGGGCCGGGATGCGGACAACACAACGGGTTGAGAGCATGAATAATTATTTTGATCAATTTGCTAAGCGAGGAACTAGATTATGTGAATTTGGTGAAAAGTACGCGGCTGCCATTGAAAGAAGGATTTCTCAAGAAAGGATGCATATCAACTTGGTGAGAAGTGTATCCGTAACCCTGCTAGTGCTATAGCTTTGGAGCTATATTTTAGGAATATATATACAGATGTTAAGTATAGTGCTATAAGGAAAGAGTGTGAAATGTTATATTATTGCTATAACGTCACTGACATTCCCCTTAATGACCATTAAATTATGTATTTTATGGAAGATAGGGTTTGGAAGTATTGCCGGGGTGGTCGAACAGAATATTTGTCTGATGATCGAAGAATGATTCAAGTTAAATACAACAGCAACAGTAGGGATATAAGTTGTGAATGCAAATTATTTGAAAGACATGGTCTTTTATGCAAGCACTGTATTAGAGTTTTTGATATGAATCGTGTATTTGTCCCCCCTGATAAGTATGTTCTTCGTCATTGGCGTAAAGATGTGGTACGAAAGCATTCACTTATTAAGGTATCATATCATGATCCTTGTAAGACTGATAATGTGAAAAGGTATGATGCGATGAATTGTGTTTTTGAGTCGATTGCCCTAGATGCATCAACAAATTGTGTTCAAAAAGGACTGAGAAGGATTCAAAACCAGCTCAAAAATCTTTTGGAAAAAAAATAAAGTAATCCATCACATTGTGTTCCAACTCCTAGTGATGCAATTAATTCGCAGTCTCCACATCAGGAAGTTATCGTTAATCCCACCTCACCTAGAGACAACATCAGTTTTATTGCCAACAGTGGTTTTGACCACCTTCATAATGAGGCTCCCTGTGACGAAGAGGATGTTTGTGGGTCTTCACAAAACCAAAATTCGGATTTGTCACCTATACAACAGGCATATGGGTTAGATGATGACGATGACCTATTTTGTACCCCTCCAGATAATGTAGAAGCAATTGAGGATGTAACTGGGGACGGTGTTGATGATGTTGGTAATGTAGCGCTAGATGCCCCTCCTATCGCACCTGTTGATCAAGGTGACGTAGCTATCTTAGATCCACCTTTTCCATTGAAGAAACGTGGCAGGCCTAGGTCTATTCGTTACAAGAGTCTCGGAGAAAAGGGATGGAAGCCATCACAATAGAGCGAACCAAAGCAATCAAAGAATGTAAGTATCCGCAAATTCCTCTTTAGAATAAAAGACATATTTCACATAAATTTTCTCTGTATTGTGCATATTTGTTATATCTTAATATCCTTTTTTTTTTTTTTAATAATTCCATGGTTATGCCCACATGAAGAACAAAGGAACTACACAGGAATCTAGTCAGGTATATAAATTGACAACTTATTAATATGGACACACTCATTTTATATATATCTTTAATATTAATAGGACATAGTATGTGTTAAAATTTGTTAATATGCAGGCAAAGAGGAAGATAACAGTTGACGATCTTGAAGGTCTTCCTCTCGAGCAAACCTTGGAAGATGTCATACATTTGATTTCTTGGGAATGAAGACTGATTTTAAAGCCGAACTTTTTTAGTCACTTATACGAATTTACTACATTTTAATATCGTTTTGCTGATTAATCATGCGGAACTCAAAGAGGCATGACATCGTTGTCAAATAGTTTTATTCCTTCAACAAGGTTATTAGTATTCATTTCACTGATTTGTTCAACTCTTTATATCCCAACTTTTTTGGAACTTACTATTACTTTAATTACCAATTAATAAGTAACTTGGGAAATTGTTGAGCCGCTACCCATTAATTACCATCGTACTTATCTTAATGTCCCAATAAGGTCTTTGAAAGTTGAAAGGATGCATTGTAACCTCCACTTGGTAACCACTCTCCCATTATATTTGTCTGTTCTTTCTTACATCTTACTTTAAGCACTCAAACACTCAAACTGTCAAAAAATCTTTTGCTTTGTCCAACAATCGTTCTCTCGCAAAAACAATGGCAAACAACAATGACCTACAAAATCTCCCAGCCCCTAACAATGACAATCAACTCGTTGCACCCCAATACTACAATTGGGAAGATATTTTTGAAACTCAAATACTTCCCCATGTTAATGGTATCTTTGATCTGATGATGCTTCAAAATGTATCGACCAAATTAAGGCGCATAATTGGTGACAGGATTCTTCAACAAAATAGTGTTGATTTTTCGCAACTTGAACAAATGTGCTCATCCCCAATTAGAGATTGCCAAATTCAGCATCAAACGCTAAGCGAATTTGGGGAGTGTGATAAAAGTAAAGACTATTATTGGCATAGACATGAACTTTTTACCAGCGGTGTTTACTACTTTACAAAGACTAAAGGAAATACTTACCGACCTCCAGATGTAGTAAGTTGGCTTTGAGTGCATTACCTCCCGTATAATAATGACTTCTTGGGATACTACAACCCTTATGCTGAGGAATAGGTATTCCGCCATATCCTAGAAAAATTTTGTATGTGTTTGCATGTAGTACTGTTTAATTATAATATTAAATATTATTACAACCATGTCCATCATATAACTATATAAGTGATTGTTGTACAATTGATGTAAAGTCATTATGTTATTGTTTAATGTTTCTGTTATTGGTAATAACCATCTGTTACATGCCCTTGCACATTAACCGTATGGCTTCCTACACCAATTACCGTGTTGCGACAATAGTTTCTAGATTCCTGTGATGAGGTGTCAAATTTGTTTTGTTGGGTTTGCAGTCAATATGTACAACATAATCTTATTATGGAGGGAAATATATATGGTCATGTGAGAGTATTGCATGCAGGTTACTAACGTACACATCATTGGATGGCAATACAAATTTGAGATTAATAGAATAATCCATTTGGAATCATGCCATACATCCCTTTAAATAAATCCATATTTGAACTTTGTCAAAAATTTGACAGTTCATACTGTTTATGTTTCAATTAAATATGCAAAGTTACTACGAACTTTGTACGGAGTATAATTTTGGTTTATTCTAAGCTTCATGGTTATTTGTGTCGAATATGAATTTCACTTTCAAGTAAAGTTGCATTTGTAGAACACTATGGCTTGCATATGAGTTCATGCTAATGTTGGTTTTAAAAAAGGTCTGTTATTTCTCCATAACTGTCCCTCTTCAGGTATATACACCTTCTTATTGTGGAGTTGATGAGGCTATCGCACACCTATCAAAATAAACCTAACCACTCTAACTAATATAGCTAGGGAAGTAGGAATCGAATCCACAGGGAAGCAATTAAACCTATTAGTTCTAAAAAGTCTAGACTGTGCAAAGGGCCTTTGAGTGACAATTGTGATCAAGAAATTAACTAGATATAGAGATAAATTGATTAAGGAATGAAATTAATGACTAAACCTAGGACATTGGTTCACCACAGATTAACCAACGAATTGTACACAAATAATTAATTAGATTATCAATTTCCTTGAATTAAGGTCCACTAATTCTCTCGAATCTAGTCCCCTTCAAAACTCCTCTAATGGCTCTCGCTCACTTAGACTCGTTTTGCCTATTGTCGTTATGATCTAATTGTGGTAATCTTACCTCTCAGTATCGATTTCAACAATATCAAACTAACAACTAAACCTGGCCAGTATTTAATTGAAAGCAATAACAATTGACAATAGGAATTCAAGCACATTAATAGTTAAACTAATATATATGAGCAAAACATCACCAATTAATCCATGGATCCCCTAGTCCTAGAAAAAGAAACTACTCACTCATAATTGAAAGAACAAAAACTAAATCAATAAAAGCAATTAAAATCCTAAACATGATTAAGTTAAACAAAACAACAATAATCAAGAAATTAAATCTAAACATAAAACTATTAAAATTAAGAACATAAATTGAAAATAATAATAAACATTAATTAAGAACAAGAATTAAGATTGAAATAGGACCTGAATATTTTTGATTGAAAGATTGATAAGAATTCTACACTTTGAGAGAATTTTTGAGTAAACTAGGGTTCTGAAGTAAAAAGAGGCGTTAATGACCTATTAGGAGTTTAAAATCTTAAATACCAAGCCTAATTATGCTGAAAAACACGCTGAAATCTTCCTCAGAGCCACCCGTCCGGAGGGGTCCGGGCGTGCAGCCCTCACCCGAGCACACAGCCTCGGACCGGGCGGGCAGCTTGTTTACCTTTGTTTCTCGGTTTTTGCTCGTCCTTTCCTAATTACTTCTTTAATTCTTCGTTTTAGCACTTCTAATCTTCAGTTAAGCTTCCCACATGACTTAAAGTTTCACTAACTTCTTCAAGTGCTTCAAAAGGCTCGGAAAACAACGATAAATCATCGATTCCTGTAAAATCTAATAAAAAGCACAACAAACACTCGAAATAGCAAAAGTTAGTAGAAATGGCTCAAAAGAGCCGTCTTAGAGCTAAAAATTAATCGGGATCGAGGGTAAAATATATATAAAATATGAACTTATCAAACTCCCAAGCTAAACCTTTGCTTGTCCTCAAGCAAACAACTAAGCAAACAATGACTTCACCCCTTTAACTTTGCAAAACAAGATTAACTCAAGCAATTCCGAGTATGCAAGATCCTCAACCAACCCATCAAAATCCCTTGACCACCATTCACTCAAATCAAAATCAATAAGCCAACCATGTAAGAAATAGAAGTCGATGACTAGAGTAGCTCACTCGGTGTCACTCCACACATAAAATTGAGCATAGATAATGAAGCTCACCCTTAATCCCAAGTAAAAATGCAAATGCAATAAGTGTTTGAATGCAAAATTTGAGAACCCAAACCCACATCTCACACCTCATGCAAGTATTTAAAGGTAGTCACTCAATCCTAGTATGAATGTCGACTCGAAATGCAAGTAATACTCCCTAGCTTTGGCAATTGACTCAATTCACAAGAACTAAAAACATGCACATGCCGATCAAAAAGGTCTTTATAAGCTTGTAACGTGGCTAGGGTGATGGGTAGGATAGAATTTGGGATAATGTGGTGGTAAATGCGGGCTATACACATGTAACAGTCAAAAATCAAAATCAACATCTCCAACATCAACTCCAACATCAAGCCAATTCTCATAGAATCACATTACACTATAAAGCTTTACATTTCAACTACTCCAAATATCACAAGCCTTTTCGTTTTCAACATCCTTTCAATCTCTCTTTTTTTTTCAACTCTTTTTTTCTTTCTTTTTTTTTTTCATTTTTTTTTTCAACTTAGGCTCACGACTCTTAATGACATGTCAAAGACAAAATCATCACACATACATAACTAGGCCAATAAAAGATGTATAGCATTTTAATTTTTCATTAAACTAGCCTAGACATTGGTATGCAGAGCCTTAATGTGAGACCTATTATTAAACTTTAACAACAACCTTTTCATAATTTTCCAATCCTCCAAAACCTCCAACAAATGCAACACAACAACAAAACAGCTCCTCAACTCCCCCAAGCCAAGCTTGGGCATATATCAAATGATTAGAACAAGGCCAAATAGGGTTGTAATGTGGCTAAAATGCAAATGAAGGGTAAAAGCTCAAAATAAGGATCAAGGGAAAATTTTGTGAAGGAATGCCTAAAATCTGAAAGCTCCTAAAAGAAATGAATGGCTTTTATCATTCGCAGCATATAAGATATCAAAGCCTAGCTACTAGAGTCAAAAGCCAAAAACATGGATCATACATGCACCAGGAACTAAGCACACATGAAAAGAAATAAGCATAGAAATAATGTATGCGGCTCAAATCCTCCCGTTAACACAGTTCAAGCCTCTACTCTACACATGGTTATAATGGCAAGATTAGAAATCGTTTCAAGCTAAGTCAAGTTCAAGTTCAAGTCCAAGTTGGCAATTCCCAAAACATAACTCATCACATGCCCAAATCAATCAAAAACATTTTAAAATAAAATGCGGGGCACAGGGAAGTCACCATTCACAAAGTTTCATCAAACCAATCAACCAATCGATCGACTAAAGCTAACTAACAAAAGCAAATAGAAATCTAAACTATGAAAGCAGTGTATTTTTTTTTTGGCCATATGTAAACTCCTACTTCTAACAAGTAGTACAAACCATATGACTGTCCTAAGAAAGCAATAAAACTACACTAGAAAGCAATAAAAACTAAACTAAGAAAGCAATAAAGTTACCTCCCCCAAGCCGGACACAGCAATGTCCTCATGCTGAAGGAAGTAGGGGATTCCTCTCAGTCAGACTGGAGGAAAGTGTCAGTGTCCTCACTGGCACTACCATCATCACCATCATCATCATCATCACCACCTGCTCCTCCTGCTCCACTGGTCCCTTCTCCAGGGTTGAAGTGATACCATGAAGGGTGAGGGCCAGCAGAGGGTACTACGCAGGTACAGATGTAGTGGTCATAGATCAGGTACATGGCAAGACGATGATCCTGCTCAAAAGTGGCAAACCGATCCATGAACTGCTGCTGCTGGATCTGGAAATTGTTGAACTGGTTATGCAGCTGGTTCATCTGTACCTGCCACGGGGCAGGGTTTGTAGGTGGTTGCTGTGGAGGCTGTTGGGGTGGTGGCTGGGGCACAAACTACTGGGCTTGGCTCGGCCCAGCATGTCCTGAGGTACCTGCAGAATAACCTGCACCACGACCATCCAAAGGCATAAGATAGGATTGCTGATCAGGCAGCAATCCAGTCAGTGAAGCATTAGGGAGAGTAACAGAAACCCCCTTGGATGGTCCTATGTACCATCTGATGCGCCCCCCGTCACTCAAATCTAGGCAATCACATTGACTGAGGTAGGGGACATCCAAGTAGCGGGACCCCACAACAGGGGTCCTACCATACTCAAAGTTAGCCTTATAGTACCTGCCAACAAATGTCAAAAGACCACCAAAAACAATATTATTAATGGTGGGTTCACCAAATCGATCGGTACCTGTATAAGTCTTACATTGGGTATGTAAATGGATGGCAAACAGATGAGGAAGATGAAGACGGTAAGGGAATGAAGTTTTAACTAAGTGCCTTCCTAGGCACCACATCTCTCTGGTATGAACTTCGTGTTGTTCATACCGACCAAATACTGTCCCTGCAAGAAAATAGTGAGTAATCCTAGCAGAGGGCTGGTGGATTAGATTAGCCTTTGCATGCTGCCAGTTGGTCAGATGCACACCTGTCATAGAATACCACAAAGCAACATCATCAAAGCCCTTTGGGGGTCTAGCACGCCCCCAACTGGCCAAACCAAATATTGCCCCAAAATCTTCAATCGTTTCGTAACGATCGACATTAAACATTCTAAAACTGACACCTCTAACAGGTGCCTTAGGGTTAGGCCTGTCAATTTCAAAACTTGACATAAACTCGTAAGTTATGTCAGGATAAGTTGGGGCATCCATACCAAAGAAACTATGCATACCCATAGATCGAAACAATTCCTCAGTCTCATTATGGACACCTAAAGCATGCAATAACTGATGATCTATGAAACGGGTAGGGGTAACATGGCGTAATTTAAGTTTTTCGAACCGTACCTTTTGCTACTGTGAACCAAAAGCTACTAACCCGTATGTAGGATCACGTCCCAACCCTTGTGGTTCGTTCCTTGAACTTGCTCCGACCCGTTGCCTCTTTGGTGCCATGGGAGAGTAGTAAAAGTGAAGAGGAATTAAAGGGTATGAGATGAAAGTGGTTGTAATTGAGAGTTATGATGGGGATCTAAAAGAGGATGGAAAAAGATTGATTTTGGTTAAAATTTGAGTGAATTTGGGTGAGTAATGAGGGAGATATAGTAGAGAGAAGTTAGAGAGAAGGTAGAGAAATATGGAGGAAATTGTAGAGAGAGAAAGTAAAGATAAGAAAATGAGAGGTGAGAGAAAGAAGAGGGAGGAAGAAGAAAGAAGAAGTGCGTGGAAAAGGAGGGGAGAAAGAAGAAAAGAAAGAAAAAAAAATAAAAAAACCGTGAGAAAGGCTATCCGCCCGGCTCGAAGGCTGAGCGCCCGGAGGGTCCAGGCGTGTGGCTTCTAAGGCTGTTTTTGAAGTTTTCTAAAAAAAACTAAGGCATGAAATATGGGTTGCGCGCCCGGACCGAGGGCTACACGCCCGGGTCCTTGCTATTCGCCCGAAGGGTCCGGGCATAGGGCTTTTCGTGCAATTTTTCTCCCTTTTTCACTTTTTCACCTAAATTGTACCTGTAATCACACCCAAAACACTTGGAAAAAATCATTAGTACCTCACTCTCCCCTTACCAAAACTAAGAAATGAGCTAGAGTCCCTACTAAACTAAAAAAAAAAAAAGAAAACAAAGCTATTAAAACTAAACTAACTACGGGTTGCCTCCCACAAAGCGCTTGTTTAAGGTCATTAGCTTGACCATATTACCTCATAGCTCATAGGGGTGTGGGTCTCGGAGATTGATTTCTTCAACTAGACCAACAACATCACCTTCATAGTAGTGCTTGAGGCGATGTCCATTAACCTTAAATCGTTCTCCTTTCTTGTTCTGAACCTCTACAAATCCGTACTTGCTCACCATAGTAACAATGAAAGGACCGCTCCGCCTAGACCTTAACTTTCCAGGGAAAAGCTTCAGTCTAGAATTAAATAATAGGACCTTATCACCTGTTACAAATTCCTTTCTTACAATTCGCTTATCGTGCCATTTCTTATAAATCTTAGCACTATCATAGGCTCCCAATCGAAACTCGTCTAGCTCATTTAATTGAAGTAACCGTTTCTCACCTGCAAGCTTGGCATCCATGTTGAGCTCCTTTACTACCCAGTAGGCCTTGTCTTCTCCTTATAGATCTTAGCACTATCATAGGCTCCCAATCGAAACTCGTTTAGCTCATTTAATTGAAGTAACCGTTTCTCACCTGCAAGCTCGACATCCATGTTGAGCTCCTTTACTGCCCAGTAAGCCTTGTATTCTAACTCAACTGGCAAATGACACGCTTTCCCATACACTAACCGATAGGGAGATGTACCGATAGGTGTCTTGAAGGCCGTTCTATATGCCCATAATGCATCATACAGCTTGCTACTCCAATCTTTCCATGACCTTGCAACCGTTTTCTCCAGGATAGCTTTGATTTCTCGATTTGAAACTTCCACCTGACCACTGGTTTGTGGATGATACGCTAATCCTGTTTTGTGGTAGACACCGTACTTCTCCAGCAGTTTATTTAGCCTTTTCTCATGGAAATGCTTTCCCCCGTCACTGATGACTGCTCTAGGGACTCCGAACCTAGGAAAGATAACCTGCTTAAACATTCTCAAAACAGTGTTAGAATCACAATGGGGGGTAGCAAGAGCTTCCACCCATTTAGAAACATAATCCACAGCAACTAAGTGAAACGATTTCCATTGGAGGATGGAAAAGGGCCCATGTAATCAATGCCCCAAACATAAACAATCTCAACTTCCAATATAGCTGTTTGAGGCATTTCGTGCCTTTGTGAAATATTACCTGTTCGTTGGCACGAATCACAAGACATAATGAAAGCTAGCTCTAGCATCATGTAGGATAGTAGGCCAATAAAAACCTGATTCAAGGACCTTAAACATCGTCTTAGAAGGTCCAGCATGATCTCCATATTGTGATGAATGGCAATGGTGAAGTACACCATAGACTTCCCATTCCGGAACACTTTTCCTGTATAAACCATCTGCACACTCACGAAACAAGTTACGATCATCCCAAAAGTATCGCTTAACATCATGCAAAAACTTCTTTTTCTGTTGATAAGTCAAATCAGAAGGTAAGACACCCCCTACATCATAGCAAAATCAGCAAACCAAGGAGAATTTACACAAACTGCAAACAGATGTTCATTAGGAAAAGAATCATCGATGGGGGTAGAGATCTCCCCATCATCAAACCGTATCCTCGATAAGTGGTCAGCTACCACATTCTCTGCTCCCTTCTTATAGCGAATCTCGAGATCAAACTCTTGAAGCAACAAAATCCACCGAAAAAGCCTTGGTTTGGCTTCCTTCTTCCCAAGTAGGTATTTAAGAGCTGCATGGTCCATCTAAACAATAACTGTCGAACCTACAAGGTGAGCACGAAATTTATCTAATGCATAAACAATAGCAAGCAACTCTTTTTCCGTGGTGGCATAATTGACTTGAGCTTCATCCAAGATCTTACTAGCATAATAAATAGCATGTAGGACCTTATCCCTCCTTTGACCTAAAACTGCACCAATTGTAAAATCACTAGCATCACACATTATTTCAAAAGGTAAATTCCAATCGGGAGATTGTATAATAGGTGCTGAAATTAATGCATTTTTGATCATATTAAAGGATTCAAGACACTCATCAGTGAATTTAAACTTAGTATCTTTCAAGAGCAATTAAGTTAGTGGTTTCGCAATTTTAGAAAAATCCTTAATAAACCTGCGATAAAAACCGGCATGACCCAAAAAACTTCTTACCCCTTTTACATTCACCGGAGGTGGAAATTGCTTAATTACCTATATTTTCGCCTTATCCGCCTCAATACCACGTTCGGACACCAAATGTCCCAAAACAAATCCTTCATTGACCATGAAATGACATTTTTCCCAATTTAAAACCAGATTTACCTGTTCACATCTTTCGATAACTCTAGTCAAGTTAGTCAAACATGAATCAAAATCAGAACCATTAACACTAAAATCATCCATGAAGACTTCCATAATAGACTCTATGAACTCAGAAAAAATGCTCATCATGCAACGTTGAAAAGTAGCTGGTGCATTACATAAACCAAAAGGCATTCTACGATATGCAAAAGTACCATAAGGGTATGTAAAAGTAGTTTTCTCCCTATCATCAGGATGGATAGGGATCTGAAAGAAACCCGAATATCCATCAAGATAACAGAAATACTTATTCTTAGCTAATCTTTCCAACATGTGATCAATAAAAGGAAGGGGGAAATTATCTTTTTTAGTTTCAACATTCAATTTCTATAGTCAATACACATTCTCCATCGTTTAACAACTCTAGTAGGAATTAATTCATTTTTATCATTACGAACAACAGTTGTTCCCCCTTTCTTAGGGACTACCTATACGGGACTTACCCATTGGGAATTAGGCACCGAGTAAATAATACCCGCATCTATAAGTTTAAGAACTTCTTTCTTCACCACCTCCTGCATGTTAGGATTCAAACGACGTTGACCCTGTATACAAGGTTTATGACCTTCCTCTAAATGAATTCTATGCATGCAAAAGTCAGGACTAATACTAGTCAAATCATCAATAGTATAACCAATAGCCTTCTTATGAGACTTAAGCACAGACAAGAGTTTATTTAATTGACTATCAGTAAGAGAAGCACTAACAATGACTGGGTACAATTCCTTATCATCTAGAAAGGCATATTTCAAATTAGAGGGGAGGGGTTTCATCTCAGGTTGGGTTACCTCTTTATTAGAACAAACCTCTTGTGGTAACTCAATACATTTCCAGCTCTCCACCGGATTTAATTCCTCACCAGTGAGATCATGGACCAATTCATCGGCATCAATGGTACCTTCACCTGCACCAACATCAAGGCAAACAACAGCCTCCAGGAGATCCTTTGTAGTAGATCGAGGCATATCATCAATAACAATCTCATCAATGACATCAATAACATAGCATGACTGTTCCATCATAGGACTCTTAAGAGCAGCATTAAGATTAAAGGTGACTTTATCATCCCCTACACAAAGAGTCATGACATCAATAACAGCACCTGCAGTGTGTAAGAATGGTCTACCAATTATAATTGGGATATGAGCATCCTCATCCATGTCTAACACAACAAAATCAACAGGAATAAAGAATTTCCCGACTCTCACCGGGACATCCTCTAAAATACCTTTAGGGTATTTCACTGTCCTATCTGCCATCTGCAAAGTGATGTTAGTAACCTTTAAAGCACCCATATCAAGTTTTCTGCAAATAGATAAAGGCATGACACTAACACTAGCCCCTAAATCACATAAAGCTTTATCAATACATAATGGGCCAATATTATAAGGGATAGAAAAACTCCCCGGGTCCTTTAGCTTAGGTGGTGACTTGTTTTGCAATATGGCACTACACTCCTCCGTAAGTGCTACGGTCTCCACCACATTCAACTCACGTTTCCTGCTTAAAATATCTTTAAAAAATTTAGTATAAGTAGGAATTTGAGTTATCAAATCAGTAAATGGAACAATAACCTGTAAATTCTTCACAATATCTAAAAATTTACTGAAATGATTATCATTTTTACTCCTGGTTACCCTGTTCGGAAAGGGTAACCTAACCTGTGACCTCGGGATCATATCAATCGACGCGTCATCTACCTTCTCCTTAGGTGTTTCAGTTTCCTTAGCTGGAACTGTCTCCAAATCTTCAATTACCACATCATTGGTCTTCTTAGCTCCACCTGCGACATTAGAATTAACATCATCAGTAGGCATTTTCGGGCCCTCATAAGCAGTTCCACTCCTCAAAGTAATGGAATTGACATGGTCCCTCGGGGGATTCTATGATGCCTGTGATACTGGAGGTGTAGGTTGTGATGGAAGGTGGCCTGGTTGTCTTTGAGCAGTTGATTGTGCAATCTGAGCTATCTGAGTCTCTAGGTGCTTGTTGTGAGCCTGCATTGCCTCCATATTTTTCTGCATCTGCAACATCATATTTTTCAGCTCTGAAATTTCTCCACTAGGTTGAACTGGCAATGGTGGTGCTGATAGTGGTGGCCTGNGGATAGTGGAGGCCTGCTAAAACCTGGTGGGTGTGGTGGTACATATCTCCGCATCTGCTGTGGTGCCTGCTGAGGTGATATAGCTTGTTGAGGATTCTGTACATTGCTATTGTTCTTGTAGGAAAAGTATGGGTGATCCTTCCAGCCTGGATTATATGTATTGGAAAATGGGTTGTTCTTGTAGGCTTGAAAGGCACACACTTGCTCCACTGAACTGGTACATGACTGTGAACTATGACCGAATGAACCACAAGAATCACAGAAAGGGTCAGTGCATCCCAAAAGTGCAGCTGCATGTGATGGTGAAGGAGCTGTAGTACCAATCTTATCAAGCTTCTGACTTATGGCATTGATCTGTGCAGCTAAACTCTCATACTTATCATCAACTACATGTTTTCCACCCTTCTTGGAATGCCCTCTAAGGTTACCAAACTGTGAATTAGGACTGGCAATTTCATCAATCAGTTCATATGCAGCAGTGACCTCCTGGTTCATGAATCGACCATTAGCAGTAGAATCTAACAAAGCTCTACTCTCATTACCCAAACCATTGTAGAATGATTGAACCAAAAACCACTTCTCAAGCCCATGATGAGGACACATTCTCAATAACTCCTTGAACCGTTCCCAAGCATCATAAAGTGACTCATCTGTTTCCTGGTTGAAATTAGTAATTTGACTCCTCAATAACGCAGTTCTCTGTGGTGGATAGTACTTCCTCTGAAAAGCAAGAGCTAAGTCTTCCCAACAAGTAACTGTAGCCATATTAAGATCATTCAACTAGGTTCTAGCCTTGTCCTTCAACGAAAATGGGAACATTCTTCTCCTAATGTAATCCTTAGAAACGTTCATTTGCTTGATAGTATCACAATATTGAAGGAAATTCTGCAAATGTAAATTCGGATCCTCCTTCAATGTCCCTGAAAACTGATTTCGTTCAACCATATTCACAAGAGCCGGTTTCAGTTCAAAATTAGCAGCATCGGTATCAGGTACTGAATAACCTCCAGCCATAGACTCCGTACTAGGCAAGGAATAATCTCTCAATGAACGGGCCGCAGGTGGCGGTGGTGGNGCCGCAGGTGGCGGTGGTGGAGGTGGTGGTCCTCTACCCTGTCCTTCTCCTTCGGCAGCCATTTTGACCTCTAAATACCCTTCAAACAACGAATTGAAGGTGAACTCGAAAAATTGAGACAAATAAGAAACGGTTTCCTCCACGGATCGAGGAAGAAATATTCGGCGTCTACTACGTCTCAACCGCTTTAAAAATACTTGCTCGGGCTTAGGGAAAATGAAAATGTCAGGCTCGTGGTCGGTTTGTATATACCTATAAACCTGCAAAATATGCAACTCCGAGCAATAATGAGAAACTGTCTCAAAGAACCAAAAAGTTCTTTGAGACTAAGGAAAATAAAAAAAAAATAGTATAAACTCGACTAATAGAATTAAAAATTGCCTCCCCGGCAACAGCGCCAAAATTTGATGAGGCTATCGCACACCTATCAAAAATAAACCTAACCACTCTAACTAATATAGCCAGGGAAGTAGGGATTGAATCCACAGGGAAACAATTAAACCTATTAGTTCTAAAAAGTCTAGACTGTGCAAAGGGCCTTTGAGTGACAATTGTGATCAAGAAATTAACTAGATATAGAGCTAAATTGATTAAGGAATGAAATTAATGACTAAACCTTGGACATCGGTTCACCACAGATTAACCAACGAATTGCACACAAATAATTAATTAGATTATCCATTTCCTTGAATTAAGGTCCACTAATTCTCTCGAATCTAGTCCCCTTCAAAACTCCTCTAATGGCTCTCGCTCACTTAGACTCGTTTTGCCTATTGTCCTTATGATCTAATTGTGGTAATCTTACCTCTCGGTATCGATTTCAACAGTATCAAACTAACAACTAAACCTGGCCAGTATTTAATTGAAAGCAATAACAATTAAAAATAGGAATTCAAGCACATTAATAGTTAAACTAATATTTATGAGCAAAACGTCACCAATTAATCCATGGATCCCCTAGTCCTAGAAAAAGAAACTACTCACTCATAATTGAAAGAACAAAAACTAAATCAATAAAAGCAATTAAAATCCTAAACATGATTAAGTTAAACAAAACAACAATAACCAAGAAATTAAATCTAAACATAAAACTATTAAAATTAAGAACATAAATTGAAAATAATAATAAACATTAATTAAGAACAAGAATTAAGATTGAAATAGGACCTGAATATTATTGATTGAAAGATTGATAAGAATTCTACACTTTGAGAGAATTTTTGAGTAAACTAGGGTTCTAAAGTAAAAAGAGGCGTTAATGACCCATTAGGAGTTTAAAATCTTGAATACTAAGCCTAATTATGCTGAAAAACACGCTGAAATCTTCCTCAGAGCCACCCGCCCGGAGGGGTCCGGGCGTGCAGCCCTCACCCAGGCGCACAGCCTCGGACCGGGCGGACAACTTGTTTGCCTTCGTTTCTCGGTTTTTGCTCGTCCTTTCTTAATTACTTCTTTAATTCTTCGTTTTAGCACTTCTAATCTTCAATTAAGCTTCCCACATGACTTAAATTTTCACTAACTTCTTCAAGTGCTTCAAAAGGTTCGGAAAACAACGATAAATCATCGATTCCTGTAAAATCTAATAAAAAGCACAACAAACACTCGAAATAGCAAAAGTTAGTAGAAATGGTTCAAAAGAGCCGTCTTATAGCTAAAAATCAATCGGGATCGGGGGTGAAATACATATAAAATATCAACTTATCAGGAGTAGCGTGTATTTATATAATTATCTCCAAGTACCTTACACTAAAGCATGTTACAATTAGACTTCATTGATTTGAGGTTACTGTTCTAAATAATTATATGTCTGATGTACACCAATAGTTATGCCTGAATACCCAGTTCTAACTCAATTTATATCATACACTGCGTTTTTTCGATCATAGTTATATATACTTGATGATTACAATACATTGTTTCTTAAATAAAAAAACCAAAAAGCTTTTCATGTGCATAAACTTGTTCGAAGCAACATATGTCCTCAGTTGTTGATCTAAATTTTTTATTTTTATTTCCTCTTACTGAATTATAATTTAGTTAGTCAAAATAAAGTTCCTACGGTAGGAAGACAATCACATTGTTAGGTAGATATTACCCTTTTGATGACAAACAACATAAATATACCAAGAATAATACTATTTATTATCAGAGCTTCAACGTAAAAACCTAAATAATAACTTAGCTTGTTACAAGCAACCTTATTCCCTGGTTTGTTCAGTTTCAAGTTAATAGGCGCTCAAGGGGTTAATTCTGTAGTAGTGCTCTCTGTAGTGTCGGGGATTGCTAATGGCGTGACATAGTAGGCTTCAATATCTTAACTTCTGTCCACGACAAATATATGAATCTTAAAAGTTGAGCTGCCTAAATAATGAAAGTGCAACACATAGTCTTCACCAAATTTATGATCGACTACAAACATAGACCAACCATCTGTGAATTCACATCGTTTGTCCTCAGATTCTACCTTTACAAGCCACGAATTTCCACTTGGACCGAATAGCGTACATCACTCATTTAAGGTATGCCTGAATGTTACGGCAAACAACTCTGGTAGCATCTGCAACTCATTACCAAAATATTTAGCATTTCTTTCAAACGCAAAGCTCAACTTTTTCAATGAATTTGTACTACTTTAATTAGTTTACCCGAAATGATAGAAATAATTTCCTAATTTTTTAAACATTCTACAGGGTTTGAACTATTTTATAGTATGTTAGTATTGCCCAGGGAATATTTAACATTAACAATTGATAGGAGTTTTTAAGTACTGGCCTCGGAATATTACCATTTACGTATGCAAGTGTAAACACTAATCATGAGTAATGTATGCGGATGCTTAATCATCTACTATTGTGTGTGCTTATTTGCTTACTTCCTTTAGAATTATGAATGTTTCCTATGTTTTTTGAAAATACTTTTTCATACCTCCTATTTAGTCAAAAAAAAAAAAATTGGTGTTAATTAAAATTTCCGTTACTACTTGTTTTATGGAAACCACTTTAACTAACTACTTTCAAATTCTCCTTATTCCAACTGATTCCCCCCATTTTATTACAATTTTTCTATTCAATCATCAATGTAATCATCATATTTGAACCCTAAACACCGATATTGGGTCGTTATAATTTATCCATATCGAGTAGGTCAACATCAAATTCATAAATAACTTAAATAAGTTAAGGAAAAGTCAATGTATTTTTATCCAAAACTGTGCAACCATTAATAAATCTTTATTTAGCATCAGCCAATGTCAATAACATTTAAATCGCATTAAGTACAATCTTATACCAAGGTATGAAGAAAACCCTTACCAAACTATTTTTAAACTGTCCTTCTAAGATTCTGATAAAATTTGAGGCATCATCTTCTTCCATTGTTGCTGTAAATGACACCAAATGATAAAACACACTGTTGTAGACATACTATTATTACGTTCGCATGAGTCTGCACCCCATGTAAGTGTAACACCCTAGATTTTCCCTAACTTCCTACTTCCTATTTTTTTTTTCGGAAAACATGTTAAACTAGTGGATATAACATTTATTAAACTACTATATATGGAAAAACCAAAGTATTACCGCCACCGTGATAATGACTAATGCATTTATCAAAGTACTACAGCGGAAGTCTAAAAAATCAAAACAATTTAAAACTAAACTTCAAACAACTTTAAAATAAAATCAACTTTAAATTTATTACACTTCGGAACCATATTACTGGCCCTTTAAACCAAACCAAAATTAATAATCAGAAGTCTTTCAAAATCCCAAACAATAAAATAAACGTTAGTCTCTGAAAGCAATTGAAATAAAGTAAAACTACAACCACATCAAGCGCTCTCACTCTATCCCATCATGAAATGACTCATGCCCACTTGTACCTACAACTTTCCTTTTACTAGACAACTACTCACCACAAGTGGGTCATCGTAGGGCCAAGTCCAAGACAAAGCCATGCACACAAAGCAAACAGTCAGCAAAGCTGAGTACAACTACTAAAGACTATGCAATAACAATATGAAATAAAACATGCACTCAACCTACCTTTGACAACCTTCTTACCTGTACATGGACTCAATAAGATTATTATTATATTTAAATTTTGGATTCGACATTGAACGGGTTTCCTTTCCTTTAAAATCGCCCCATTGGGCACCAACTTGGGAGCAACTCCAAGAAGGTATTACCTATGTCACACGAGGTGACGGATATCCAACGCATTTATAATATAAAAGAGTACAACGTCTTGTACTCCAATTAGAAGTCATAGATCACTGTTCCATACGACTCCCCCCATTGTTCATACTCAAGGTATATACGTTCCAAGAGTTTTGGTGCGAATCCTCTTACACTTTACGTGATTAAAATGTTGAACATTGTTATGACTCTCATGCAACATCACTTAAAGACATGCATACAAACAAGCAACCATATTCATTATCTTTACTTTAAGGTGATTCCATATTAACTTATGTGAGTCCTTGAATTAAACTGAATCTCCTGTACCACACATTAACTGTGAGTGGATAATAACTTGCTTTCTTCTTGACCACACATTAAACTGTGATTGGTATTATATATAAAATAATTGCTCATTACTTCCATTAATCATGTGAACAAAATTCACGACTACCTTTCTTGTTGATTAAGTATCTAATCAACTTTAAAATTAACTTCTTTCCTTTATTCGTAAAACTGTTGGCCAAACTATAATGATTAGAACATTCCAATTCAAGCTTATGAAAATTAAACTTTCTATTTAACATGGAATGCCGTTAAATATTAAAAACATGCTACTAACAACTTGTCATGCATATAAATTCATGATCCAAAACAAGCATACAAGATTCATATAACCAAGAATTTCTCAAACATGCATTCTAACTCCTATGTTTGCCTTTAGTACTTACATACCTTGTAAAATAGTTGTGCACCGCCACAACTCTAGAAGTGGACTAAATCAAAGTCTCCTACACAAGGAAAACCGAGCTAAAATAAAACCTTGTTGACTAAATTCTAAAACAACCTTAACCAACTTCTAAATTTGGAAACTTTGTCCAAAACATTCCTCATTTGGTCTCTATTCAATAACATACTTCAATTTTCTTCTCTACTGCAATTCTACTTAGTTTTCGGGACATAATTATACTTTATAAAACCTGAATAAAATTTTCATGCCACTTTAGAAAAGGGGACAGCAATCTAAATTTATCAAAACTCCTTGAAAACTTCCGAAAATGACACAAATCGATCATATGATGTATTACCTTACTTACATGATCAATTTATGCTATTTACATACTTTAAAAGGTTATTTAATTAATTTATAAAATTTGGACAGCATGTTAAACATGCTTAAAACCACTCTTAAACATCATAAAACATAATGAAATTTATATATTTCATCATAGAATTGATGTATGATCATACTAGCTAGTGCAATTTGGACACTTTAAGCTCAATTTAACTTGTTTTTATTAAAATTTCAGATTTATTTCTAAACTTTAACGTCATGAAAAACTTATGAAAACATCATGATTTCATGTCAAAACACGTCTACAATCTATTAACATGTTTATGAAGTCAATCTAGGCTTTAGAACAATTTTTCATATGTTTAAACATGTTTATAATATTTGTTCAACTCAAATTCATGATTATAAAATTTTGACAGCTTTATAAAACAAGTTTAAAACCCTTAAAAATCCGTCTAAACTTAATAACATCACATAAATTTACCCATAACATTAAAGTTAGGAACACAAAAATTCATAAAAATCACAACTTTATAATTTTCAAACCCTAACTTATAATTTCATGATCACCAAAATTAATTCATGCCTAAAAAACAATTCATACTTATATAAAAACATAATTAAACTTATAAAAACATGATTAAACACAATTATAATCATAAATTTGCAAGATTGAATCAAAAATAAAGAAGTAGAATTTTTTTTATAAAAGTTCGAAATTACCAAAATTGGGGAAGGAGTTTCGGCAGTGGTGGCCGGCTGGGTGGCGCACGACGGCCAGCTGGTGGCTGCTGCGGTGGGGTCCGGCTGAGCGCGGATCCCGAGGCTCCAAATAATTTTTTTTTCGAACTTCTGACTCCTTTTTTTTTTTTTTGAAACTTCCGAATTTTTTTTTCAGATCTTAAAGTTTTTTTTCTCCCTTTTCTCTCTCTAAATTTTTGGTATCCTAATTGACTAGTATGATTAGGAAAAGTTTGGAATTTCAGGTTTTGTAGGGTATTTATAGGCCTCAAATTAGGATTTTGGTGGGGCCCATAAACACTCTTAAGTAAATTAGGAAACCTTAAAAAAACTATTTTTAGAAGTTTTTAAAATATTTTTAATCATAAAAATACTATTTAAGAACACAAATAATACTTTTAACCAAAACTCTATCAGTTACTATATTTTTGTTAATTTCTTTTTATTTAATACTTTTATTGAACATAATTTTCATTAAAAATATTAAAATCATATGAATAAATACGAAGGTTATACGTATGAAATACAAAAATACTTTGTTTAAATACGTGAAAATGTGAGGTATTACAGTAAGGATCCACCGAGTCAGTCATAACGTAAGGCTTATATAGATGAAATAAGCTAAGTAATGTTTTAGCATACAAGATAGTTTTGATTATTCGATTCTTGTTGGACCCATGTAGCCTATAAGAGCGGCTTTGTATTAGCATATCCTAAGCACCTACGTACTGTCCCCTACTATCCTACCCAATCACCTTTGACAATTAGCTAAAGATTACATTTGCCATTTAGTTAACTAATTCGGTATCCGTTGTATGTCATTATCCTACGCACATAAAGTGTCTACGATATTATCCCACTGAAAAACTCATAACAATTCCAGTATAATGCATTTGTAGCTCATGATTTTCAGTTATGAGGTTTGACTTAACTCCAATCAACTAAATTATGTAATGCCATATCCTAACAACACAGTGAAGACTAAGCGCTATATTGCCTCCCGACATCAAACCAACAACATAAGCATACCATAGTCCACTTCCCTAACTACAGGTTTAATTTTTTCATATATGGACATATACATTGAGCAATCATTTGCTATTATCATATCTTGGTTTCAATCATCAGATTTTCATGGGAATATCCTAAGCAGCTAAGGCATGTCCCCTACTATCCTACCCTACCCTACTATAGTGGTCCCTTAGTATAGAGTTAATTTGAAGATGATAAAATTATATGACTTACTGTATGTGGATTACAATGTGTATAAGAGCGGATACGCATGGGAAATTTCCTAAGCACGTAAGGCCTGTTCGCTACTATCCTAACCTAACATCCTTACACCTAGCTTAAGATTGTATTGATGTTTTAGCGGTTTTTTTGCGATATGCGTTGCATGCGATTGCGCTCCCCCGGGTCATCAGTTCCTAGGGGGCCTACCCAGAGCACGAGAGCAAGCATTAAATTTCTCCTACAGTGTTTATAAGAGCAGGTTTGCATTGGCATATTCTATGCACCTACAGCCTGTCACCTACTTTCCTACCCATACCTTCAACAATTAGCTAAAGATTGCATTTTCCATTTTGTTAACTAATTCGGTATCAGTTGCATGTGATTATCCTACGCACACAAAGTGTCGACGATAATATGCTACTGAAAAACTCATAACAATTCCTATATAATGCATTTGTAGCTCATGATTTTTATTTATGTGGTTTGACTTTACTCTAATCAACTAAATTATTTAATGCCATATCCTAACAACAAAGTGAATACTAAGGGATATATTGCCATTGATTTCTCAAGATTTGTATTTTGCCTTTGAGAAATGGAGCACCACACACCGCATAAATTCACAGTAATCAAACAACTCAAAAAACAGCAACAATGATATAATTAACCTCCCACAAAACAACACTTTATTAGGGTCTACAGACTTTCAACACAGCACATCTTAGGGTGTAAAACTAATAACGCAATATCAAGATATTCTAATCCATCCCTCTTATAATCCTGACTATGATTGAAAAATACGTGCACAAATTTCTACGGTGGATAAAAAGGAAGTTCTTTTCGGATATTACAGCTGTACTAACCAAAAGTATATGTAATCCTGTATTTGTTAATCATACTATGAATATAAAATAACAACTTAAAATTATTTGTTACGTCATTCAAATTTTAACCGAGTCTAACTCAGCTTGCACGAAAGCGATATAAATCTTTAAACACCCAATGGTAAATCATCATATTGCTGCATAAAATTTCACCCCGAATCACAACAAACTAACCATTGCCCATAAAAGGGCAACATTTCAATCTCCCGTTGAAAATACAAAATATTGCACCTACTTCATTTCACAACTCTATATGTACAACAAACTAACAACATAAGCATACCATAACCCACTTCCCCAACTACAAGTTTAATTTTTTCATATATGGACATATAAATTGACTAATCATTTGCTATTAGCATATCACCCCTAATGGTTTCGATGAGCGGATTTGCATGGGAATATCCTAACCAGCTAAGGCCTGGCCCCTACTATCCAAACCAACCATCCTTACACCTAACTTAAGACTGCTTTTTCCTTCTAGCGTTTTTTTGCGATATGGGTTGGATGTGATTGCGCCCACCCCCTATGATCATCAGTTCCTAGGGGGCCTACCTAGAGCACGTGAGCAACCATTAGGGGTGACCAACAATGTTTATAAGAGCAAGAGCGGCTATGCAGCGGAATATTCTAAGCACCCAAGGCCTGTCCCCAACTTTCCTACCCAACCATACTTACACCTAGCCTAAGATTGCATTTTTGCTCTACCATTTTTTGCGATATGCGTTGCAAGTCATTGCGCCCCCCTAGGGTCATCAGTTCCTAGGGGGCCTAGGAAGAGCACGTGAGCAACCATTAGGGGTGACCTACAGTGTTTACAAGAGCGGTTTTCCATGGGTAATCTCCTAAGCACCTAAGGCATGTCCGCTACTATCCTAACCTAACATTCTTACATCTAGCTTAAGACTGCATTGATGTTCTAACGGTCTTTTTGCGATATGCGTTGCATGTGATTGCGCTCCCCTAGGGTCATTAGATCCCAGGGGGCCTACTGAGAGCACGTGAGCAAGGATTAGGTTTTTCCTATAGTGTTTATAAGAGCGGGTTTGCATTGGCATATTCTACGCACCTACAACCTTTCCCCTACTTTCCTACCCAAACCTTCGACAATTAGCTAAAGATTGCATTTGCCATGTAGTTAACTAATTCAGTATCCGTTGCATGTGATTATCCTACGCACACAAAGTGTCTACGATAATATCCTACTGAAAAACTCATAACAATTCCTATATAACGCATTTGTAGCTCGTGATTTTCAGTTATGTGGTTTGAATTAACTCTAATCAACTAAATTATTTAATGCCATATCCTAACAATAAAGTGAAGACTAAGGGCTATATTGCCTCCCGACATTGATTTCCTCAAGTAATGTGTTTTGCCTTTGAGGAATGGAGCACCACACTCCGCATAAATTAACAGTAATCAAACAACTCAAAAAACAACAACAATGATATAATTAAACCCAAAAACAACAACACTTTATTAGGGTCTATTGACTTACAACACGGCACATCTTAGGGTGTAAAACTAATAACGCAAAATCAAGGTCTTCTAATCAATCCCTCATATAATCCTGATTATGGTTGAAAAATATGCATGGGCACACATTTCTATAGTGGATGAAAAGGAAGTTCTTTTTGGATATTACAGCTGTACTTACTAACCAAAATTATATGTAATCTTGTATTTGTTAATCATACTATGTGATGTGGCATGCCAAGTAAGCTGCCATGTGTTAGCCTCTGAATGGACCGCGTGTCCATCTATCTAGTGTTAAATGCCAACGTGGGACTGCCACGTGGCAATGATGAATCTACCATGAGTAGGTCCTACTTAGCCACATGTCATCATATGACTGGGCCACATGTATATTGGAATAAGTAAAGGGAAGATTACACCCCGCCACGTGTCGAACTCCAATTCGTTGTTTAAAGGAAATCCAAAACAAACCATTGGGCCTTGACAGCCTAATGTCATAAGCCCATAAGGCTTATTAAGGAAAGAGTTAAGGAGATAATGACAAGTGTCGTGTTCTCATTGGTTAGAGGATTGTACTTGAGGCTATAAAAACCTCTCAAAATCCTCCTTATTATTACATTCAAGATTAAGAAAAAACTTACAATAATCAAGGAAAACTTCTCTCTAAAACCTCTCTCTAAAATTAGTTACTTGTTGTTTATTGTTACTTAATCAACTTTCTCTCTTACAACTACTTACTTAAGCATCAGAGGGGGAAATAATCCTACAAGAATTATTGTCCCTTTTTGCAGGTTCTTGGAGGGTGCGCCAGCAAGAGTTGAATCAATCCACATCAGTCTACGTCAGCGAAGTCCTCACAATCCCTACCCCACCTCATTGCTCGTGCAACAACATGTGGAGCCGTCTGAGGGGAGGGCTCTTAACAATGACTGGAAGTGGAATTCGTACTGAGGATGAGACCAGATACCTTGACCAGACTGGGGAAGGTACTGGCTCACCAAGAAGAGCACAAGAACAAGCTGATTTTGGAAATCAACCTGTGACCATTAGTCACCTCAAGAGTATCTTGGCTGGGTTCCAAGAGAATCTGGCGGAAACTCTATGGGAGTATTCCACCAAGAAAACTCGAGAGAAGGTTGAGCCACAACACCCTTCATCTTCAACACTGAAAGGTGTAATGATTGAGGAAGGACAAGGCCAATAAAGATTAACTTTCCATGAGAAAGTTGAGAAGATAAAAAAGGAACGAACTCCGCTGAAAGCCCATTGGGCAGCAGCGAAGAAGTATCCTGCCACTCCCAGATACAAACCCAAACAGGAGCTGGCAGGTAAGGAAGTTGGATCTAGCAAAACACAAATTGATGCTAGAGAACTCATTGAGTTCAAGAAAGCTATTGCAAGTGATGCTCGGGAGTATCTTGAGCAGAAGAAATCGTTAAGCAGAGATGCAAGAGAATATCTTGAAGCCAAGAAAGTCTCTAGTATGGATACAAGGGAGTATTTGAAGGCCAAGAAGGCCTGGTGGGAAGGAGGTCGACCTGGTTCATCAGAAGGTTCTTCGACCAGGGAGATGACTGATTCCCATCATGTCTCCTTGGATTTGAGAGAACATGAGAGCCTACGAGACTTAATCGAGAAGAAGAAAGCTGATAAGGTCGATCAGACCAGAAAAGAACAAATGATTAGGTATTGGGAGGATGTAGGCAAGTCAAATGATCCTTGCAGAGAGTAAACAAAGGCTGTCTATAACCCTACGGGGGTTATCGGAGAAAAGCCTAACAACATGATGATGGAATGGAAGACACCGTTCTCCATGTCCATCATGATGGCTCCACGTCCTAACAAGTTTAAAATGCCTCAGATTGAGCCATTTGATGGGACAACTGATCCAGAGGAGCATTTGGCTACCTACAAACATTTAATGTACTTTCAAGGTCTAGATGATGCAACATGGTGCCGGTAATTCTCGGCTACCTTGAAGGGAATTGCCCATAAATGGTTCAATAGTCTCCCAGATCAATCAATTCACAACTTTCATGAGTTGAGTACAATTTTTGTACATTACTTCATGGCTAACAAAAGGGAGAAGAAAACCATCATGCATCTGGCCAAAATTGTTCAAGGAGAGAAGGAGTCTCTAAGAAGTTATGTACAAAGGTTCAATCTTGAATCCTTGCAAATTCCAAATTTATCTAAGGGAGTGGCATTCGGTAACTTCTTTAGAGGTCTCCGTGATGGAACTTTTAAATTTGATGTTGTGAGAAGGAATTGTAAGACATTGAAGGGAATTCTGGAGGAGGCTGAATGTTTCATACATGCCCAAGAGCTCTGTGCTTCAACCAGGAAAGACATGAAAGATGATAGAAAGAGTGATCAACACTCCAAAAACAAATATTAGAAGAAACATGCCACCTGGGCAATAGGTCATCAAGCAAGGGAGGAAACTTCCAAAATAAGAAAAGAAAGTCTAATGATGGTCCTAAGGTAGAATTCACCAAAGATCTTTATTCAGTTTTCAAGGAAATTCGTAACAAGGTTGAGATTGATGATTTACCACCACTAAGAAGTGCTAAGGAAGATAGGGACTCAAGTAAATATTGCCACTTTCACAAAGATACAGGGCATCATACTAATGATTGCTTCAATCTTAAGAGAACTCTTGAGTCTCTCGCTGCCAAGGGCAAAATTTCACAACACCTAATCAAGTCCCAAGATAAGAGCTCCAAACAGAAGATGGAATCCAAGGCTAGTGAGCTTAAAGATGGTACAGAGACTGAAGAGGATGTGGTGTACGTCATCTCTAGTGGTTTTGCAGCTGGCGCACCAACCTTTCGAGGGAGTAAAGAGTACTTATGAAGTCTCTTCCGAGAGGGGTCACCGGAGATAGGAAATGATGCTAAGGTCAAATTCCCAGAGGTCATGATCAATGATAAGGACTGGGGCAACCACTACAAGATAACAACGATTTTGCGACGGAATTTGTCCGTCGCAAATTTGCAACTAAAACACTAGTAGCAAACTAGCTTATTAGTATCGTTTTTATGACCTATTTGTATCGTTTTTGTAAAACGATACAAATAGACAGCCTATTAGTATCGTTTTTTTTAAAAGTAAAAGAATAGCTATTAGTATCGTTTGTTTTCAAAAAACGATACTAATAGCGATTTTTGAAAAGAAAAAAAAATAAAATCACAATCGTAATGAAATAATAATAGTAATAACCAAAAATTAAAATTATTATAACAAATACTATATTAAATTGATGAATAACAATAATAAATTATTACAAAGACATTTTTTTTGGGGTGCAAATGTAAGAGTTTTATTAAAAACCAAGAGAAAAAGTAAAAACTACAAGCCTGGAAGATTGGGAGGTTGACTCAACCTTACCAAAACCAGCTCAAAACAAACTAACACAAAGTAGCAAACAAGGAAAACATCCAAAAAACAATCAAAATAAACAACTGAACACATTTCAACCACCCAGCCACACCACCAACCTAACCACTAGACCACTACCAGCAAGCCACTAAAACAGCCACAGTATAATACAACACCAGCTGCACAAAATTCAACATAAAGGCTCAACACCAGACAGTGAGGTCGAATTTTTAGCTAGGTCCAAAAACTCCGTCAAGGATATAATTTTTCCAGCATTCTTGAATTTCGGGTTCCTGAACAGTCTTGAATTTGAGTATGGGCTTGATATTACAGCTGCAAAGAAAATAAAAGAAAATGAGTCAAGATATCAATGCAGACTACTTGCTACCGCGTAAACCTTAACAAACAAGTAGAAACAGCTATCAGAGAATGAAAAAAATGGTACAAAATCCAACTTACGAGTCAAGTCTTGAATATCTTCCCAGTTCAGACTGAATGAGTACAATCCAGGAGTCTTTTGAATCTCTTCAACAGTTGACAAAAGGTTTCTGAATTTTGTGGCATTTGTGATGTTCAGCAGATTGGCGGAACTCAAACAGAAGGGTACACCATCCTTTGACATTTGAATAGAACAGTCAATTACATTTGCACCGTCTGTAATAGCCTTTTCGTATGCTAAGTCAATACAGCCAAGGTAGTCTCCACTTGCTCCATTGTGTGATATAACCAACGGCTTGGATGAAATCCGATAAACACACATAGGAATAGCATATTAGAGGTGCTACTGCGCGAAACAATATACGTTGAAAAATTATTATTCACTAAGCAAATAGTTACCTACTAATTTTTTTCCCAAAACATCCATGAGATAAAGTCAATTTGTTACCATCATAAGGTTAAAGTTAAATAGCTTCAAAGACAAAGAAACACAGTGCTCAAGTCTAACACGAAAATAGCTGTGAACTACATACCTTGAGCTGATGCGTTTGAGCTAAGATGAGCAAAACATTCTCTTGCTTCGGATGGTGTTATAGGAAAGTCTGATAACACACCATCCACTGAGAATTCTCCGGTATCAAAACGTCAAAAATATAAGATACAGTTTGTTTTCCATTCAAAGTTTATAAGACCAAAGGCACTTCAGTTTACTGCACAAAATGTCATATTGTAACAAGCTGGTAAGTCTAGTCACACCTGAACATTTAACCAGAAGCGTGCTTGTTCGTTTTGTATAAACACGTCCTCAACACTCTAAATCGGATATAAACCATCAAAAGTAGGTGTTCGAGTAAAAATACCTTGAGTTACTGCAAGACATACATCAGAAAAAAAAACTCAGTACCGAATTGAACATCAAGATTACACCTTTGCATGCCTCGACAACATCAGTTGTAGCAACAACACCTGATAATAATATCAAAACATTAGACCTTGTAACAGTAACAGAGATCCTATGCATATAAATTTAAAACCTTATCGACCTTTAAGAAGGGGGAACGCTGCATCTATCAACTCCATTTTAACTCCATTCAAGGCCTCAGCAGCAGGAGGAATGTCGAGCATGTGCAGAATGACAAGCTGGTCAGCACCAAGCATCACTCCCCTGGCAACCATGGGAACAAGAGCATATCCGTTTTGTCCTGCGATATCAAAAAAATAATACTTATGTCAAGTTACTTCCACAAAGGCAGAAAACGTTCAAAAATTCATATCAAATTTGAGTTACCAAAAGTATTTGCAGTCAAAAATAACAATGTGAACCTCATTTTTCAATAAGCGCACACAATTGCTCCAAATGTCAGTCATTAACAGCAATATAGAATGATTAATGGCAAGCACAACAATGCTAAACTGAACAAACAGCTCACGCTTGCACGAGTTGCACTCATCATATGATATGATTGCAATTTGCGGAGTACATACATGACCAATAAGAAACCAAAACCATATAAATAAACAAGTCAAAAACTATATCAATGTTACACCAATGTGACATTATGAAATCCAAAAGCCAGAAGCACGAAACAAGACAAAAGAAAGCAGAACAGAAGCAACAATTTGAAGGAAAACAAATTGAGAGGGCTCAGACACGCACAAATGCTCTCATCAAGAAAGTATACACGCGAAATGTATACTTGCAATTGGTCTATATAATCAGTATTGAGAAATGTTTTTGTCATCACTGCCTTAACTCAAACAATGTCCAACACATAAAAAACAGCTACACTAGCATAATCTAATGTTTGATTCCACTATCAGCTGATCAACGATTCATCAATTAACCACAAATTATCATCAACAACGAACAACATCGATTTTTGTTCGAAAAATGAATCGGAAAACAGTAATTAGACAACATATAATCAACCACGAATTCAAAAATTAACTTAATAATGTCGAATCAAAATCACGCACTCAAAACCTAATTTTAAACATCAATCAAAAGTCAAAACTCAACAATCAGCGAAAAACAAAACAGAAAATTCATAAAAAACAAATGAAAGCCTGTAAACAAATAAATGACTATAAACAAATAGCTAATTCATCAGATCTGAAGAAATCAATCAAATAATAATAAACTATAGACGAAGAAGAATAATAATCAATCAATCGAAGAAGATGAGGACGATGAAGGATTACAAGCAGCACCAGTGACGAGAACGCGAAGAGCTTCTTTGGCCATTTTTGTTTTTGAGCGAAGATAACTGAGGAATTGCGGCGTAGTTTCGAACAACTTTGATGATAGATCTAATATGAAGAAATTAGGGTTTGAGAAAGGAATTTCAAGGATCCATTGAAGAGAGAGAAAGCGAAGGAGAAGGGCAAAGAAGAAGGAGAATGGCGAAGAGGAAGGAGGAGGGTTTTTGGGTTAGGTTAGTTTGTGGGAGAAGGGAGAATGGCGAACAAGAAGAAGAAGTGATGTGTTGTGGTTGGTTTAATTTTTTGGTTTTGGCGACAAAATTGAATAAGGGTTTGTCAATTTTTTGCGAGGGAATTTTGCGACGGAATTAGTTCCGTCGCAAATTTGCGAGGGATTATTCCGTCGCAAAAATAAAATTCCGTCGCAAACAAGGGGATTTCCGTCGCAAGTTTGCGACGGAATGGAATCCGTCGCAAACTCTATATTTGCGACGAAATTTTCTCCCGTCGTAAAAAATCTGTCGCTATTTTCCCGTTTTCTTGTAGTGAATGTCCGTACTCCACACGATGACCACTTGGTGGTGGAATTGAAAGTGGCTAATATGAGAGTCAAGCGAATACTAATCGACACTGGAAGCTCATCTGATATCATTAGTTATGCTTGTTTGAAGAAATTAAAGTATGATGTATCCACCTTGGAACCTATCCATCATCCTATTATTGGTTTCGGGGGAGGAGTGATCAACCCATTGGGTACTGTCTCCCTACCAGTAAGGATAGGGGACAAGGATTGTGCTAGGAACATGATCATCAAGTTCCTGGTAGTCAAAGAACTGTCAGCTTTACAATATAATATTGGGACGGCCAACTTTACACATTTCCAGGGAGGTAATTGTCACACACCTCATGCTCACGAAGTATGAGCGTAACAATGGGGTCGTCAGAACTCTTTGTGGTGACCAACAAATGGCCAGGGATTGTTATATCACCACCCTTAAGCCTACTGCTTGGGTTGAAGAGGTGGAAGAACCAACAAAGAAAAGAATGGTTGAGGGAATGGCTAAAAATGAACTGATGGCCATTCACAATTTGAGTCAAGTAACTCGACCTCAACTAGTTGGTGAACACGAAGATTTTGTTCTTGACGAAGCCAAGCCCGACAGGATTGTCAAGGTAGATCAGGCTCTTGACGACCATGTTGGGGGTAGAGATGAGGAAGCTGTTAAGAGTTTAAGGATGTTTTTGCTGATTGGGTGGCTAATGTAGTCTTGGTTCCAAAGCCAAATGGTACCATGAGGATGTGTGTTGATTATAGTGATCTCAACAAGGCCTGTCCTAAGGATAGTTTTCCCTTGCCAAAAATCGACCGATTGGTTGATTCCACGGCAGGGCATGCACTGTTGAGTTTTATGGATGCCTATTCAGGATTTCACCAAATTCCTCTATGGGAGGAAGACCAAGAAAAAACAGCCTTTGTAACTGAAAAGGGTCTATATTGCTATACAAGGATGCCATTTGGTCTTAAGAATGCTATAGCAACCTTCCAACGTTTGGTAAATGATGTCTTCAAGAACCAGTTGGGACGAAATATTGAGGCATACATTGATGATATGATTGTCAAGAGTAAGGAGATGAGAGATCATGTGGTAGACTTAAGAGAAACCTTTGAAAAATTCAGAAGATATAAGATGAAGTTAAATCCAAAGAAATGTGTTTTTGGGGTAACTTCTGGAAAGTTTTTGGGATATCTTGTGGATGAACGAGGGATCGAAGTTAATTCAGATAAGGTCAATGCTGTTCTGGATATGACCTCTCCCTGAAATGTTAAGGAGGTTCAGGAGCTGACCGGATGCCTAGCCGCCCTTGGTAGATTCTTATCAAGGGCAGGTGATAAATGCCATTATTTCTTTGATACAATCAAGAGAAAGGCAAAGGCAGGCAAGGGTAATCCCGAGTTTAAATGGACGGAGGAAGCCGAGTCAATCTTCATTCGTTTGAAAGAACACCTACATACTCTCCCAAGATTAATTAGCCCCATTGAAAGAGAAACTTTGTTTATTTACTTGGCAGTGTCAGGCCATGCGCTCTCTCAGCCGTTCTATTAGCTAAGAGAGATGGGGTCCAACATCCAGTATATTTTGTGAGTCACGTACTTCAAAATGCTGAGATCAGATACTCTCTGATTGAGAAGTTTGGACTGGCATTATTTATGGCAAGCCAGAAGTTGAGACCCTATTTTCTTTCTCATAAAATTGTTGTATACACTGATTAACAACTCAAGAAAGCTTTGGCAAAGGAAACATCTGGAAGGATGCTCAAGTGGGCTTTGGAAATGTACACATTTGACATTACTTTTGAACCACGAAAAGCTATAAAGGGTGAAGCTTTTGCAGATTTTATAGTTGAAATGACAAGGCCTCCTATAGAAAAACCAAGTATTGATCACTGCACCTTGTATGTTGATGGCTCGTCCACTCAGAATGGATGTGGGGCAGGCATTATTTGTAGGTCGCCTGAGGTTGACACCTATGAGTATGCCATGAGGTTCAAGTTTTAAACATCAAATAACGAAGCTAAGTATGAGGCTATGATTGCTGGAGTCAAACTATGTAAAGCCGCTGGGGCAAAGAAGATAGAGGCAATGTCCGACTCTCAGCATATCGTGAGTAGTCAATACTTAGGGGACTATGAAGATAGAGATACTAGCATGGCCAAATATCTGAATATACTTCAAGAGGAAGTGAATAGCCTGGACAAGTTTGAAATTATGCAAATTCCAAGATATGAGAACAATCAAGCAGACGCTCTTTCCAAATTAGCAAGCTCTGCAGTTGGAGAGAATCCTCGAACAATATTTTGGGAAATTAAAGAGAAAAGAAACATAGAAGAGATGGAGGAGGTTAATTTCATCAGTCGAGGAAGCTCTTGGATGGATGAGATTATTGAATACAAAACCAATGGAACCTTACCAAACAATCCACAACAAGCAAAGTATGTGAAAGCTTGGGATGCATGGTTTGTTTTATGGCAATGGCAGCTATATAAGAAGTCTTTTACTCACCCGCTATTGAAGTGTATCACTCCAAAGAAAGGAAAAGAGATACTTGAAGATATCCATGAAGGTTTTTGTGGCTCTCACATAGGAGGAAGGGAACTGGCAGAAAATGCACTAAGGACTGGGTATTACTGGCCTAGTCTGAGACATGACGCCATGACTTATGTGAGAAAGTGTAAGAAGTGTCAGCTGTTTGGTAACTTACCACAAAGACCAGCCAACAATTTAAATCCAATTTTGAGCCCAATACCTTTTTCTAAGTGGGGAATGGACATTCTTGGCCCATATCCACAAGCATCAGGGCATAGGAAGTATGTCTTGGTCGCAGTAGACTACTTTACTAAGGGGGTAGAAGCATAACCTATGAGAAATATTAAACATGGGGATGTTAAATGGTTCATTTGGAAAAATATAATAACAAGGTTTGGGATACCTTAGTCAATAGTGTTTGATAATGGTCCTCAATTTGAGACTGCACAGTTAAGAGTATGGCTGGAAGACCAAGGCATCTCAGCTCATTTTGCCTCAGTTGGCTATCCACAAGCCAATGGACAAGTGGAGGCCTTCAATAAGATCATCAGCACGGGAATGAAGAAAAAGCTGAAAGCTGCAAAAGGTCTATGGGTGGATGAATTGTACAATGTTCTCTAGTCTATCAGGACTACAGCAAAGAATTCCACAGGGGAAACCCCAGTTATGTTGGTGTATGGAGCAAAAGCAGTTCTCCCCATTGAATTGTGTGAGCCTACCCTAAGAATTATGCTATATGATGAAGGTGCTAACTGGGAGATGCTGAAAGCCACTTTGGACATTTTACCTGAGGATAGAGGCAATGCTTTGCTCAGGCAAGAAATGTATAAGCTAAAAATGGCTAGAGAACATAACAAAAGAGTAAACTATAGACCAATGAAGCTAGGGGATCTTGTGCTGAGAAAGATGAAGTCAATTGGGAGAGCTGATGAGCAGGGCAAGCTTACTCCCAATTAGGAAGGTCCATATGAGATAGTTGAAGTATTGAGAGATGGAACTTATCGCTTACAAACCTTGGATGGATATGAAGTGCCCAGAACATGGAACGCAAATAATTTGAAAAAAAATACTATTTATAACTTGGTTTCAAGAAACCATAATGTAAGGCCATGAGCCCAACTATTTGATCCACGTTGATCAATTGGGAAAGGAATTTCTTATTGTACTGAATTGGCTACGGGCCGCAATTAATGAAATTTCTGTTTCCTATAATATGTGTCTTTATATACCAAGTACATGCTTGTTAAAAGAGACGCTGATCTCAGCAGTTAGGGCACAGCCCCATACTTAACCAAGAGTTAAGAGAATTCAGAACATGGTTAACTGTTTTGAAACTAATAAGGGCAGGATCCCAGGAATTAACCACATTTTTATGTTTGGAAGTTAAAGCAAAAACAGTCTTTTATGCCAAACAGGCTCACATGCCCTTACTGCGAACATACTAATAATAGTTTCGATCCCTAAGTTTAAGGGGAATCAATATGATTGATTGATTCATCACTCCTAAAGAGTAATGAATCAATCAAATATCAAATTTGTAAACTCAGGGATCTTACTGTTGAGAGAGTTTTACTTAAAATAATAAGGGTTGAAGTATCAAATTTCTATAAGTTAGGACACCTAAATGGAGTACAAGTGATTCACTGATCAATTACATGTGGTATAGCTGAAGTTATACGAAAACACCGAAGATGCCAAAAATTGGCTTGAACACATTCAACTAGGTCTCCAAAAGATGACCGATTCTAATGATAAACTCACCAAATTCGACATATTCGGTGTCCTATGAATAATGATAAACTCACCAAATTTGACATATTCGGTGTCCTAAGAAATCCTCAATTTGTGATTTAAACTTCTAAGTGAGGTGACTTATACTCTAAACTTCTAAGTGAAGTAGCTAATAATTTAAATTTCTAAGTGAATTATAACTTTATGGATTATAAGGATCATGAGCAATAAGACTTACAAAATTTCTAAGTATAATACTTAGGGATACGAGTTTAAGATGCATTGTCAAATGGGTGGTTGCTGCTTATGAAAAACCATGAAGTAGTCAAATTGAGCAAATGTGCATCAAAAGATAAACTAATAAGTGCTCAGAAGGCACAAGTATATAATACAATTGGTTTAAAAACCAATAGAGAAATATTGAAATTGTCAAAAGATTATACAATCCAACGAGTTGTAAATTGAAAAGAAGTAAAAATCAAGGAGTAGCAGGTGTAGGCTGGTCAATAGTGGTGGATGCAGTGGTATCTGCTCCAGCTCCAACCGTCTTGTCATCTCTGTCCTTCTCCTTGTCATCGTCAGTTGCTTCGGCCTCATATTCCTCGTCTTCGGCATCAGAAGGGCTGAAAGGGGTGGGAGGAGTGTCCCCACATAGTTTGGCTAAGTGAGCCCTGGTAGCATAGTCTAGTCTCTTCTCAAAATATTGAAATGGGACGTACTCCTCAAGGCCGAGTTTCCAAGCCTCCGCAATCCTTTGTCTGGTGGACTCCTCTCCCTCTAGATATTTTTGGACTGCGAACTGTGCGGCTTGGTTCAGCACCTCCTCTTTCTTCTTCTCCACCTCTTCACCTTGGGCATTGATAGCTTTGAGTTGCTTGTTTAGCTCGGTAACCTTCTTCTCAGCCTCTTCGGCTCTCAATTCGGCAGCTCTTTTATCATACACCATCTGCTCCAAGTCCAATTACATCTTTTTATATTCTTCCAGCTCTGTCCATAGCTCCATATTTCTCTTTGCCATGACCAAGTTCTGCTCTTTGGCTTGTCCCAAAGAGGCAGACAACTCATTCACAGCATGTGAATTCAGAGCTTGAATTCTACGGACTTGTTCGCTCAGATAGAACTCGCAGATAGTGCATTCGAGCTGCCTTTTCCCTTTCCTTTTTGGTTTGAGCCACCAACTTTTGGAGTTATTGAAGCCGGAAGATGAACTGTTAAAGAAAAATATAAACACCAGTTTAGCAAAAATCCACTAAGTATTGAAAAGGTAGAACTAGAAAGACATTCTAAAGTTGGTAAAAATTAAGAATAGTAAGTTAGAAGTCTACCTCAATGCAGCTGTTGAAGCAAGGACCAAGCTGTCCATCAAGGATGCCCCTTAGTGACTCCTTGTACTCCTTGTCTCTACAACAGAGAACTTCTCTTACCAACTCCTTCTTGTAGTTAGAATCGAAGGTTTTGCAGGTTGAAGGAATGTCACCTTCATCATCTAGGAAGTCCTTTTCAAATTCAGCCACATCTGTAGTTGGAAATGGAATAATTATGGCACGAGGGTCTCTAGGAGATGTAATAGAGTCTCCAGAACGAGTACTCGAGACTGAGGTTACAATGTGACGTGCAAATTTAATACCTGATGCCTTAGCCGAGTCGAGGAATTCCAAGGGCATATTCTCCCGGATGGCCTCCTGCATCCCAGCAGCCGAATCCTTGTCAGGAGGAGGAAGGTCATTGGGATCCCTAAGGGTGGGATCCTTGTCCGTTCCCCCAATAGTAAGACCAGCACGTCTGGCCTCATCCGGAGCAATTGGGTCCATCAGGCCAAACTCAGTTTCATAGGATTGTCAAAGACAGAGTCCCTTTGCAGGCTACTGGTTGGCCGGACAGTCTTGTCCTTCCGGCGATAAGGAACTTCTTTTGGGGACGGGCTATCCCCAACAGGATGAACAGGAGTTGAGACCGGAGAGGACTCAGTGCTGGCCAATGAAGCTGGCCTCTTCTTCTTTGGAGGATTGATTGAGAGTGGAGTAGAACTCTCTTTCCTCTTCTGTTTGGTAGGGACAACCTTTAGCTTCTCCTTACCCTTATCCTTTTTTTCTTTGCCCAGCACGGAAGGTCGGGTATCTCTTGTTGGCTGCAAAATAAATAAGGTAACTCAGAAATTTATCAAAAGAACAAGGCACCGAGTGTGCCAAATAATCATTCACTGACATTAAACTCGGTTATCCATGAGTTATCTGGATAACCACTACTAAATAATATTAGAAAAAGCACTAAGTGCTACAATTTGTTAAAAAAAAAATATATAAATAACAAGTAGTGAAGTCCAGTTGTTTAACTAATTGGGTAATGTCAACTAATGCCGAGCGTACCAAACTTGCATTGACATACCCTCAACTCGATATCTTTTATAAATAGTGTTAATCTATGGATTTACACACATCCAGTGATATAAGTCGAAACCGGATGTGCCAAAACGTAATTAACAAAAAATCAACTCGGTTACTTTTTCAAAAGCCAAGTGTCATTTACATAGAAGCTGATTTGACACATTTGGCATCAAGAGTTGATACCGAATGTGCCAAATCTTCATAATAACACACTAGATTCGGCGAAAATATCATTGACCGTGTTGCATGCACAGAAAACATGGTTTGACTCATCCGGCGTCCATAGATGACGCTGAATGTGCCAAAACAGCATTATAACATATTTAACTCGGTCACTGAAATTCTGACTAAGTTGCATTAAAGACAAATGAAATTCGACACATTCGGTGTCGTTAAATGATGCTGAACTTCAAAGAATTTGTTTTCAACCCGGCCTCTTTCATGAGGCCGAGTCTCTTCTCAGTTTCAAAGTAAAAAAAAAAATACATACATATAAATAAATGTTTATATAACAGTAAAAAAGATGAAAATGTTAAAGAAATAAGAATAATTGTATTGAAAATAAATTTACAAAAGTTAAATTTGATAGAAGTTAACATTTGACACATTCGGTATCATATGGTGATACCGAATGTGCCAAATTCAAGTTTGTATGTTTTGCATCCGGCCTTCCCAAGGGAGACCGAATCAAGACTTAGTGAAATTATTTTTGACACATTCGGTATCATATGGTAATACTGAATGTGCCAAATTCAAGTTTGCATGTTTTGCATCCGGCCTTCCTAAAGGAGACCGAATCAAAACTTGGTGCAATATTTTTTGGCACATCAGGTGTCAAAACAATGACACCAAATGTCTCTAGTGCTTATTGTTAAATAAGTATAATAAAATAATAAATAAATAAATGACAATCCCAATGAAGGCCGAGTCTAATGGGGTGCAATGAAATTTGGCACACCCGACATCTAGAAATGACACTGGATGTGTCAAATAACATTTCAAACCAATGTATTTATCTTTTTTAAATGACGCCGAATAAAATCCAAGTCCTATAATTTTTGACACATCCGGCATCAATATGATTGATTGTATTTATTAATGTGGTCACCATTTCTTAATAATTAATCACTTACAAACCAACTTATACAAAATTTATTAAACTTAAATTACATTATCTATAGAGAGGGATATGCTAAAAAAAGAAAAACAAAAACAAAAAGCCGAATGAAATGAGGGACTTATGAGTTTTGGCAAGTTCGGTGTCTATACCTCGGTAGTTTGCCTCTTCTGAAGAGGCGTCTTCTCTTTTGATTGTGCCAAACGACGAAGGAATTCGGGGGTCCATCTTGCCCTTCTTCATGTCTAGCAGTTCGTTCAAAGCTTTCTCTGCAAAATAGAAGGCCTGATTATTTGTACTTAGACAAATTTGATAATGAAGTCAATAAAGGAACGTCATAATAAAAAATAAAATATAATAAAAAAAGGGGGTAACCTACCAGCATTACCACCATACACTAATCCACAAGCTTCAAGAAAATTGTAGTCAGTGAAAAGGTATTTGAAGGGAACCCATTTGGAAGGAATCTCAGAAGTCATTCCTTTCCATTTAGCAGTTGTTTTCCTAAAGATATCTAGAATGGCTAGGTCATTGGTGTTTAGTTTGGGAGGATTGGTTACTTTGCCTTTGAATTTGGGGCTTAGGTTCCATTTATTCATTCTAGCGACAAACTCGGGGTCATTATACTTAATGTAGACAAAGTCCCCTCGCCAAGAGGTAGCCTTGTTAGACTTATCTATGGCAGTAATATACTCACCGTCGTTGGCCAGTGTAAACCAACCTTGTTTACACCCGACGACCTTAGTTAATTTGTGCATATGTACAAAAGCAGAAGAAGAAGGCCTAAGGTTATTTAATTTACAAGTGGCAGCATAAGTTACAATATGATGCCATGAGTTCGGAGTTAGTTGGCATATACCTAATCATAATGAGTAAGTAGATTTAAAAAGAAAGGAAGAAAAGGGATGGAGACGCCCATGTCAATCATGGACATATAGACACCGAAGCATCCCTCCGGCACATTGAAAAGAGAATCTCCCTTCTTAGGGAGAACAAGTTGAAAACTTTTGTGGTTAAAAAAAAAATTACCATACCGGACAATGTTAATGTCCTTAATGGCATCCCATCTCACCAGAGCAGTCTCTGGTGTGGGATAAGAGATGTGTTTGTGAGGAGGTGCAGTGACCTCCGTCTCCGATTCTTTATCCAAGTGTCCTGATTCGGCTTCGTCTGCAGATCTCTCCATTTCTTCCATGGAGTCTGCAGGGTTCTTGCTGGTAAAGATCCGGGAGGCTATTTGTTTAGTTCTTGCCATATCCTCCTGCACAGGAAGGAATGGAAGAATTGGTGACCCCAACAAAGAAAGAACGTTTGGGGCAATAGAATATTGAGAGCCAGGTGATGAACCCTGACCTACCTCTACTGGATTATTACTAGGAACAATTAAGAACGGATTACTTGCATTATGGGGGGAAGATGAACTAGAAGACATTATATAAGGAAAGAATAAGTAAAGAAAAATAAAATGAAACTGGATCAGGTAATAATTACCTGAGTAAGAAGTTGCTAAAAGAAAGAAGATCTGAAGATACTATTCACTGCCTGAGCTTCGCCTGAAATCGTTTTAAACTCGCCTGAAATTGCCTAAAAACTCACTGGAAATCGCCTCTTGAATGCTCTCAACTTTCTATTACTTTCTTTCACTACTTTCTCTCTCTAAAATTCACAAAGAATGCTGTGAAAATTATTTTTTACTTCTCACCTTTATTTAAAGAAGAGGGGGGAGGGTAAAAAGGGGGGAAATTTGAAACTCTTCAATTGCACCCCAAATGTCAAAAAGGTAAAAAGGTAAATGGGCCTGCACAGCAAGGCCCAATCATATTTAATTAGATGGTTATGGATTATGGATCCATTAGCCCATATGAGGGGCAAATGATGTGGCATGCCAAGTAAGCTGCCATGTGTCAGCCTCTGAATGGGCCACGTGTCCATCTATCTAGTGTTAAATGCCAACGTAGGACTGCCACGTGGCAATGATGAGTCTACCATGAGTAGGTCCTACTTAGCCACATGTCATCATATGACTGGGCCACATGTATATTGGAACAAGTAAAGGGAAGATTACACCCCGCCACTTGTCGAACTCCAATTCGTTGTTTAAAGGAAATCCAAAACAAACCATTGGGCCTTGAGAGCCTAATGCCATAAGCCCATAAGGCTTATGAAGGAAAAGAGTTAAGGAGATAATGACAAGTGTCGTGTTCTCATTGGTTAGAGGATTGTACTTGAGGCTATAAATACCTCACAAAATCCTCATTATTATTACATTCAAGATTCAGAAAAAACTTACAATAATCAAGGAAAACTTTGGTCTAAAACCTCTCTCTAAAATTAGTTACTTGTTGTTTATTGTTACTTAATCAACATTCTCTCCTACAAATACTTACTAAAGCATTGGAGGGGGAAATAATCCTACAAGGATTATTATCCCTTTTTGCAAGTTCTTGGAGGGTGCGTCAACAAGAGTTGAATCAATCCACATTAGTCTACGTCAGCAAAGTCCTCACAGCCCTTACCCCATCTCATTGCTTGTGCAGCAACACTATGAATATGAAATAACAAATTAAAATTATTTGTTACGTCATCCAAATATTAATCGAGTCGAACTCAGCTTGCACGCAAGTGACATAAATCATTAAACACCCAATGGTAAACCATCACACTGCTGCATAAAGCATCACCCCTAATCAGAACATACTAACCATTGTCCACAAAAGGGCAACATTTAAATCTGTCGTTCAAAATACAAAATATTGCACCTAGTTCATTTCATAACTCTATATTTACAACAAACCAACAACATAAGCATACTATAGCCCACTTCCCCAAATACAGGTTTAATTTTTTCATATATGGACATATACATTGACCAATCATTTGCTATTAGCATATATTTGTTTCGATGAGCGGATTTGCATGGGAATATCCTAACCAGCTAAGGCATGTCCCCTACTATCTAAAAAAATCATCCTTACACCTAACTTAAGAACGCTTTTTCGTCCTTAGTTCCTAGGGGGCGTACCCAGTGCACATGAGCAACCATCAGGGTTGACCTACAATGTTTCTAAGAGCAAGAGCGGCTTTGCAACGGAATATTATAAGCACCCAAGGCCTGTCCCCAACTTTCCTACCCAACCATTCTTACACCTAGCCTAGGATTGCATTTTTGTTCTACCGTTTTTTGCGATATGCGTTGCAAGTGATTGTGCCCCCCTCCCCAAGGGTCATCAGTTCCTAGGGCCTACGCAGAACACGTGAGCAACCATTAGGGGTGACCTATGGTGTTTAAAAGAGCGGCTTTGCATGGGTAATCTCCTAAGCACCTAAGGCCTGTTCGCTACTATCCTAACCTAACATTCTTACACCTAGCTTATGATTGGATTGATGTTCTAGCGGTTTTTTTGCGATATGCGTTGCATGTGATCGCGCCCCTCCTACGGTCATCAGTTCCTAGGGGGCCTACCCAGAGCACGTGTGCAAGCATTAGGCTTTTTCTACAGTGTTTATAAGAGCGGATTTGCATTGGCATATTCTACGCACCTACAGCCTATCCCCTACTTTCCTACCCAAACCTTCGAGAATTAGCTAAAGATTGCATTTGCCACTTAGTTAACTAATTCGGTATCTGTTGCATGTGATTATCCTACGCACACAAAGTGTCTACGATAATATCCTACTGAAAAACTTATAACAATTCCTATATAATGCATTTGTAGCTCGTGATTTTCAGTTATGTGGTTTGACTTAACTCTAATCACCTAAATTATTTAATGCCATATCTTAACAACAAAGTGAAGACTAAGGGCTATATTGCCTCCCGACATTGGTTTTTCAAGATATGTGTTTTGCCTTTGAGGAATGGAGCACCACACTTCGCATAAATTCACAGTAATTAAACAACTCAAAAAACAGCAACAATGATATAATTAACCCCGGAAAAACAACACTTCATTAGGGTCTACAGGCTTTCTACACGGCACATCTTACGGTGTAAAACTAATAACACAAAATCAAGATCTTCTAATCAATCCCTCTTATAATCCCGACTATAATTGAAAAATATGGGCACACATTTCTACAGTGGATGAAAAGGAAGTTCTTTTCGGATATTACAGCTGTACTTACTAACCAAAAGTATATGTCATCCTGTATTTGTTAATCATATTATGAATATAAAATAACAACTTAAAATTATTTGTTACGTCATCCAAATAATAACTGAGTCGAACTCAGCCTGCACGCAAGCGACATAAATCATTAAACACCCAACGGTAAACCATCACACTGCTGCATAAAACATCATACTGCTGCATAAAACATCACCCCTAATCACAACAAACTAATCATTGCCCATAAAAGGGCAAAATTTCAATCTGGCGTTCAAAATACAAAATATTGCACCTACTTCATTTCACAAATCTATATTTACAACAAACCAACAACATAAGCATACCATAGCCCACTTCCCCAACTAGTGGTTTAAATTTTTCATCTATGGACATATACATTGACCATTCATTTGCTATTAACATATGTCGGTTTCAATGAGCGGATTTGCATTGGAATATCCTAACCAGCTAAGGCTTGTCCCCTACTATCCAACCGAACCATCCTTACGCCTAACTTAAGACTGTTTTTTTCTTCTAGTGCTTTTTACTAATATGGGTTGCATGTGATTGCGCCCCACCCTCCCTAGGGTCATCGATTCCTAGGGGGCTGATAAGTTGATATTTTATATGTATTTTACCCCCGATCCCAATTGATTTTTAGCTCTAAGACGGCTCTTTTGAGCCATTTCTACTAACTTTTGCTATTTCGAGTGTTTGTTGTGCTTTTTATTAGATTTTACAGGAATAGATGATTTATCATTGTTTTCCAAGCCTTTTGAAGCACTTGAAGAAGTTAGTAAGACTTGAAGTCATTTGGGGAGCTTAACTGAAGATTAGAAGTGCTAAAATGAAGAATTAAAGAAGTAATTCAGGAAGAACGAGCAAAAACCGAGAAACGAAGCCAAACTAGCTGCCCGCCCGAACCAAGGCTGTGCGCCCGGGTGAGGGCTGCACACCCGGACCCCTCTGGGCGGGTGGCTCTGAGGAAGATTTCAGCGTGTTTTTCAGCATAATTAGGCTTAGTATTTAAGATTTTAAAATCCTAATGGGTCATGAACGCCTCTTTTACTTGAGAACCCTATTTTTACTCTAAAATTCTCTCAAAGTGTAGAATTCTTATCAATCTTTCAATCAATAATATTCAGGTTCTTTTTCAATCTCAGTTCTTGTTCTTAATTAATGTTTATTATTATTTTTATTTTATTTACTTAGTTTTAATAGTTTTATGTTTAGATTTAATTTCTTGATTATTCTTGGTTTGTTTAACTTAATCATGTTTAGGATTTTAATTGCTTTTATTGATTTAGTTTTTGTTCTTTCAATTATGAGTGAGTAGTTCCTTTTCTAGGACTAGGGAATCCATGGATTAATTGGTGATGTTTTGCTCATAAATATTAGTTTAACTATTAATGTGCTTGAATTCCTATTGTCAATTGTTATTGCTTTCAATTAAATACTGGCCAGGTTTAGTTGTTAGTTTATTATTGTTGAAATCGATACCGAGAGGTAAGAATACCACAATTAGATCATAAGGAAAATAGGCAAAACGAGTCTAACTGAGCGAGAGCCATTAGTGGAGTTTTGAAGGGGACTAGCTAGATTCAAGAGAATTAGTGGACCTTAATTCAAGGAAATTGATAATCTAATTAATTATTTGTGTGCAATTTTTTGGTTAATCTGTGGTGAACCGATGTCTTAGGTTTAGTCATTAATTTCATTCCTTAATCAATTTAGCTCTATATCTAGTTAATTTCTTGATCACAATTGTCACTCAAAGGCCCTTTGCACAGTCTAGACTTTTTAGAACTAATAGGTTTAATTGCTTCCCTGTGGATTCGATCAGTACTTCCCTAGCTATATTAGTTAGAGTGGTTAGGTTTATTTTTGATAGGTGTGCAATAGACTCATCAGGGGCCTACCCAGAGCACGTGAGAAACCATTAGGGGTGACCTATAGTGTTTATAAGAGCTTCTTTGCATGGGTTATCTCCTAAGCATCTAAGGCCTGTTAGCTACTATCCTAACCTAACATTCTTACACCTAGCTTAAGATTGCATTGACGTTCTAGAGTTTTTTTTTCGCGATATTTGTTGCACCCCCTAGGGTCATTATTTCCTAGGGGGCCTAAGCAGAGCACGAAAGCAACCATTAGGGGTGACCTACAGTGTTTACAAGAGCTGCTTCGCATGGGTAATCTACTAAGCACCTAAGGCCTGTTCGCTACTATCATAACCTAACATTCTTACACCTAGCTTAAGATTGCATTTATGCTCTAGAGGTTTTTTTGCGATATGCGTTGCATGTGATTACGCCCCCCCAGGATCATCAGTTCCTAGGGGGCCTACTCTGAGCACGTGAGCAAGCATTAGGTTTTTCCTACGGTGTTTATAAGAGCGGGTTTGCATTGTCATATTCTACGCACCTACAGCATGACCCCTGCTTTCCTACCCAAACCTTCGACAATTAGCTAAAGGTTTCATTTTCCATTTAGTTAACTAATTAAATATCCGTTGCATTTGATTATCCTACGCACACAAAGTCTCTACGATAATATCCTGCAGAAAAACTCATAACAATTCCTATATAATGCATTTGTAGCTCGTGATTTTCAGTTATGTGGTTTAACTTAACTCTAATCAACAAAATTATTTAATGGCATATCCTAACAACAAATTGAAGACTAAGGGCTATATTGCCTCCCGACATTGGTTTCTGAAGAAATGTGTTTTGCCTTTGAGGAAGGGAACACCACACTCCTCATAAATTCACAGTAACAAACAACTCAATAAACAACCCAATGATATAATTAACCCCAAAAACGACAACACTTTATTTGGGTCCACAGACTTTCAACACGACACATCTTAGGTTGTAAAACTAATAACGTAAAATCAAGATCTTCTAATCAATCCCTCTTATATTTCTAACAATGATTGAAAAATATGGGAACACTTTTCTATAGTGGATGAAAAGGAAGTTCTTTTTGGATATTATAGCTGTACTTACTAACCAAAAGTATATGTCATCATTAATTTGTTAATCATACTATGAATATAAAATAAAAACTTAAAATTAATTGTTACGTCATCCATATATAACTGAGTCGAACTCGGCCTCCACGCAAGCGACATAAATCATTAAACACCCACCGGTAAACCATCACAATGCTGCATAAAACATCACACTGCTGCATAAAACATCACCCCTAATCACAACAAACTAACCATTTAACTTAAAAGGGAAACATTTCAATCAGCCGTGCAAAATACAAAAAATTGCACCTACTTCATTTCACAAGTCTATATTTACAACAAATAAACATCATAAGCATACCGTAGCCCACTTCCCCAACTACAGGTTCAATTTTTTCATATATGGACATTTACATTGACCATTCATTTGCTATTAGCATATCTTGGTTTCGGTGAGCGGATTTGCATGGGAATATCTTAACTAGCTAAGGCCTGTCCCCTACTATCCTACCCAACCATCCTTACACCTAACTTTAAACTGCTTTTTCCTTTTATCGTTTTTTTTTTGTGACATAGGTTGCATATGATTGTGCCCCATCTAGGGTCATCAGTTCCTAGGAGGCCTACCCAGAGCACATGAGCAACCCTTAAGGGTGACCTACAGTGTTAACTTATAAGAGCAAGAGCGGCTTTTCTGCGGAATATTCTAAGCACCAAAGGCCTGTCGCCTACTTTCCTACCCAACCATTCTTACACCTAGCCTAATATTGCATTTTTGTTCTACCGTTTTTTGCGATAAGCGTTGCAAGTGATTGCGCCCTCCCTAGGGTCATCAGTTCCTAGGGGGCCTACGCAAAGCATGTGAGCGACCATTAGGGGTGACCTACAGTGTTTACAAGAGCTGCTTCACACGGGTAATCTCCCAAGCACCTAAGGCTTGTTCGCTACTATCCTCTCCTAACACTCTTACACCTAGCTTAAGATTGCATTGATGCTCTAGCGGTTTTTTTGTGATATGCATAGCATGTGATTGCGCCCCCCCCCCCCCCCCCCCGNCCCCCTATGGTCATCAGTTCCTAGGGGGCCTACACAGAGCACGTGAGCAAGCATTAGGTTTTTCCTATAGTTTCATAAGAGCGGGTTTGCATTGGCATATTCTACGCACCTACAGCCTGTCCCCTACTGATGTGATTAATGATAGAAAAATTGCATACCACACAATGATAGAAAACTAGTTTGGTTTTCTCTAAAGCCAAGCACCAAGAAAAACGATCTAGGTCGAATAATTTTGTGAATTGATTAAAGCTACGCTCCCTCAATTCTTAAAATTATCCTCACAAGAGTCTAAAGCCTAAGCACCAACTCTCAATATGCTCGAATATCCTTCACACTTGAAAATTCTCACACCTTCGGTTTTTGTGTTTGTTTTGTAGAAATCAAATAAAACATAAACAATAATGTTTATTTAATACTCTAATCTGAATTTTTTACAAACTAATGTTGAGACTATTTATAGGCATAATTATCAACAAAATCCTAATAAAACTAATCTAAAATACACGCACAAACAAAGCTAAAGATCATCTCCTAAAAGGTGACTCATCAATGACTCACAAGATAGGATGCGACATCATCACTGCATGTCATTCTCATCTTGCTAACAAACTCTAACAAAAAATATCCTAACAATCTTTCTGATACCTTGCTAATCAAGATGGTCAACAAATTACAACTAGAATTACACAAAAATATGATCTACCCAAATCAACACATAATCGTCAAAATTGACGCCACATGAGATCGACCAAATTTGCGCAATTTTTTGTGATTTTCTTCAAATCTTAAAGAAACCTTTCAAGATTCAATCTTTTGATCAAGAAACCTTCAGGAAGTCATTTTTCATGTGTAGAAAGCTGTAAATGAAGATTAAGACACATCAAGAGATGAAAGACTCAATGCCTAAAATGAGAAAACCCTATCTAGTGAAGTGGGAAAAACTCATAGGCAAAACCATCTTATTCCCCGAATTCCGCCATTCTTTCCTTTCCTTGAAATAATCAAGTAAATTCGAGCGTCACCATACACTCCCATCATGATGTCTTTGAAGATTCCAAAAGCCTTGAATCTCCATAAGCCATTATTTCCCCCATACTTGCATCATTTTTAAAAGCCATTATCAAACCTTCGAAGTTATCACTTTGTTTTGTATCACCTACTTTCCTACCCAAACCTTTGACAATTAGCTTCAGATTGCATTTTCCATTTAGTTAACTAATTCAGTATTCGTTGCATGTGATTATTCTACGCACACAAAGTGTCAACGATAATATCCTACTAAAAAACTCATAACAACTTCTATATAATGCATTTGTAGCTCGTGATTTTCAGTTATGTGGTTTGACTTAGCTCTTATCAACTAAAATATTTAATGCCATATCCTAACAACAAAGTGAAGACTAAGGGCTATATTTCCTCCCGACATTGGTTTCTCAAGAAATGTGTTTTGCCTTTGAGGAATGGAGCACCACACTCCGCATAAATTCACAGTAATCAAACAACTCACATAACAACAACAATAATATAATTAACCCCAAAAACAACAACACTTTATTAGGGTCTACAGACTTTCAACACGACACATCTTAGGGTGTAAAACTAATAACGCAAAATCAAGATCTTCTAATCAATCCCTCTTATAATGCTGACTATGATTGAAAAATATGGGCACACATTTCTATCATGGATGAAAAGGAAGTTCTTTTCGAATATTACAGCTGTACTTACTAACCAAAAGTATATGTATCCTATATTTGTTAATTATACTATGAATATAAAATAATAACTTAAAACTATTTGATACGTCATCAAACTATTAACCGAGTAGAAATCGTCCTGCACGCAAGCGAGATAAATCATTAAACACCCACCGGTAAACCGTCACACTGCTGCATAAAACATCACACCTAATCACAACAAACTAACCATTGCCCATAAAAGAGCAACATGTGAATAAGCCATTCAAAATACAAAATATTGCGCCTACTTCATTTCACAGCCCTATATTTACAACAAACCAACAACATAAGCATACCATAGCCCACTTCCCCAACTAGAGGTTCCATTTTTTCATATACGGACATATACATTGACCAATAATTTGCTATTAGAATATCTTGGGCTCGATGAGCGAATTTGCATGGGAATATCCTAACCAACTAAGGCTTGTCCCCTACTACCCAACCCAACCATCCTTACACCTAACTTAAAACTGCTTTTTTCCTTTGAGTGTTTTTTTTGTGATATGGGTTGCGTGTGATTTCGCCCCCCCTAGGGTCATTAGTTCCTAGGAAGCCTACCCAGAGAACGTGAGCAACCATTAGGGGTGACCTACAGTGTTTATAAGAGCAAGAGCGGCTCTGCAGTGGAATATTCTAAGCACCCAAGGCATGTCCCCTACTTTCCTACCCAACCATTCTTACACCTAGCCTAATATTGCATTTTTGTTCTACCATTTTTTGCAATATGCGTTGCAAGTGCTTCCAACCCCCTAGGGTCATCAGTTCCTAGGGGGCCTATGCAGAGGATGTGAGCGACCGTTAGGGGTGACCTGCTGTATTTATAAGAGCTGCTTCGCATGGGTAATCTCCTAAGAAACTAAGGCTTGTTCGCTACTATCCTAACCTAACATTCTTACACCTAGCTTAAGATTGCATTGATGTTCTAGCGGTTTTTTGCGATATGCGTAGCATGTGACTGTGACCCCTCCCCCCCCTTATGGTCATCAGTTCCTAGGGGGGCCTGCCCTGAGCACGTGAGCAAGCATTAGGTTTTTCCTACAGTGTTCATAAGAGCGAGTTTGCATTGGCTTGTTCTACGCAACTACAGCATGTCCCCTATTTTCCTACCCAAACCTTCGACAATTAGCTAAAGATTGCATTTGCCATTTAGTTAACTAATTCGGAATCCGTTACATAAAAACTCATAACAATTCCTATATAATGCATTTGTAGCTCGTGATTTTCAGTTATGTGGTTTGACTTAACTCTAATCAACTAAATTACTTAATGGCATATCCTAACAACAATGTGAAGACTAAGGGCTATATTGCCTCCCGACATTGGTTTCTCTAGAAATGTGTATTGCTTTGAGGAATGGAGCACCACACTCCGCATAAATTAACAGTAATCAAACAAATTAAAAAACTACAAGAATGATATAATTAATTCCAAAAACAACAACACTTTCTTAGGGTCTACAGACTTTCAACACGGCACATCTTAGGGTGTAAAACTAATAACGCAAAATCAAGAACTTCTAATCAATCCCTCTTATAATGCTGACTATGACTGAAAAATATGGGCACACATTTCTATAGTGGATGAAAAGGAAGTTCTTTTCGGATATTACAACTATAATTACTACCCAAAAGTATATGTCATCCTATATTTGTTAATCATACTTTGAATATAAAATAACAACTTAAAATTATATGTTACGTCATCCAAATAGTAACCGGGTCAAACTCGACCTGCACGCAAGCGACATAAATCATTAAACACCCACCGGTAAACCATCACACTACTGCATAAAACATCACACCTAATCACAACAAACTAACCATTACCCATAAAAGGGCAACATTTCAATCAGTCGTTCAAAATACATAATATTGCACCTACTTCATTTCACAACTCTATATTTACAACAAACCTACAATAAAAGCCCACCATAGCCCACTTCCCCAACTACATGTTAAAAATTTTCATATACGGACATATACATTGACCAATCATTTGCTATTAGCATATATTGGTTTCGATGAGCGGATTTGCATAGGAATATCCTTACCAGTTGAGGCATGTGACCTACTATCTTAACAAACCATCTTTACACCTAACTTAAGACTGCTTTTTCGTTTTAGCGTTTTGTTTTGTGATATGAGTTGCATGTGATTGCGCCCCCTAGGGTCATTAGTTCCTAGGGGCCCTACCTAGAGCACGTGAGCAACCATCAGGAGTGACCTACAGTGTTTATAAGAGCAAGAGCGGCTTTGCAACGGAATATTATAAGCAACCAAGGCCTGTCCCCAACTTTCCTACCCAACAATTCTTACACCCAGCCAAATATTGCATTTTTGTTGTACCGTTTTTTGTGATATACTTTGCATGTGATTGCGCCCCCCTAGGGTCATCAGTTCCTAGGGAACCTACGCAGAGCATGTGAGTTACCATTAGGGGTGACCTACAGTGTTTACAAAAGCTGCTTTGCATGGCTGATCTCCTAAGCATCTAAGGCTTGTCCAGTACTATCCTAACCTAACATTCTGACACCTAGCTTAAGATTGCATTGATGTTCTAGCAGTTTTTTTGCGATATGCGTAGCATGTGATTGCACCCCCCCAGGGTCATCAGTGCCTAGGGGGCCTGCCTAGAGCACGTGAGCAAGTATTAGGTTTTTCTACAGTTTTTATAAGAGCGAGTTTGCATTGGCATATTCTACGCACCTACAACTTGTCCCCTACCTTCCTACCCTAACCTTCGACAATTAGCTAAAGATTGCATTTACTATTTAGTTAAACAATTCGGAATCCGTTGCATGTGATTATCCTACGCACACAAGGCGTCCACGATAATATCCTACAGAAAAACTCATAACAATTCCTATATAATGCATTTCTAGCTCGTGATTTTCAGTTATGTTGTTTGGCTTAAATCTAATCAACTAAATTATTTAATGCCATAACCTAACAACAAAGTGAAGACTAAGGGCTATATTGCCTCCCGATATTAGTTTCTCAAGAAATGTGTTTTGCCTTTGAGGAACAGAGCACCACACTCCGCATAAATTCACAGTAATCAAACAACTCAAAAAACAACAACAATGATATAATTTACCAAAAACAAAAACACTCTATTAGGGTCTACAGACTTTCAACACGGCAGATATTAGGGTGTACAACTAATAACATAAAATCAAGCAATTTTAATCAAACCCTCTTATAATGCTGACTATGATTGAAAATTATGGGCACACATTTCTATAGTGGATGAAAAAGAATTTCTTTTCGGATATTACAGCTGTACTTACTAACCAAAAGTATATGTCATCCTGTATTTGTTAATCATACTATGAATATAAAATAAAAAACTTAAAATTATATGTTACGTTATCCAAATAGTAACCGGGTCGAACTCGGCCTGCACGCAAGCGACATAAATCATTAAACACCCAATGGTAAATCATCACACTGCTGCATAAAACATCACCCTAATCACAACAAAATAATCATTGCCTATTAAAGGGAAACATTTCAATCTGCCGTTCAAAATACAAAATTTTGCACCTACTTCATTTCAGGACTCTGTATTTACAACAAACCAACAACATAAGCCTACCATAGGCCACTTCCCCAACTAAAGGTTTAATTTTTTCATATATGGACATATTCCTTGACCAATTATTTGCTATTAGCTTATAGTGGCTTCAATGAGCGGATTTGCATGGGAATATCCTAACCAGCTAAGGCCTGTCCCCTACTATCCAAACCAACCATCCTTTCACCTAACTTAAGACTACTTTCCTTCTAGCGTTTTTTTTGCGATATGGATTGCATGTGATTGCGCCCCCCTAGAGTTGTCAGTTCCTAGGGGGCCTACTCAGAGCACGTGAGCAACCATTAGGGGTGAACTACAGTGTTTATAAGAGTAGGAGCGGCTTTACAATGGAATATTCTAAGCACCCAAGGCCGGTCCCCTACTTTCATGCCCAACGATTCTTACACCTAGCCTAAGATTGCATTTTTGTTCTACCGTTTTTTGCGATATGCGTGGCAAGTATTAGGTTTTTCCTACATTAATTATAAGAGCGAGTTTACGCGCATTGGCATATTCTACACACCTACAGCTTGTCCCCTACTTTCCTACCCAAACCTTCGACAATTAACTAATGATTGCATATTACACTTAGCTCAAGATTGCGGTACCCGTTGGATGTGATTAGCCTACGCACCTAAATAGTCTTAGATATTATCCTACCGAATGAATTCCAAACTAATCTAAATATTGCATTTGTACCTAGTGATAATCATTGGGATGTGTTATGAATTTACCTTAATCAACTCAACTCTCTACTGTATTATCCTAACAACAATGTCCAAACCTAGCTACATTTTGCATATCGACATAGGTTTCTTAGTATATGCCTTATGTCATGGAACTACGAAGCACCACACTACGTACACTACAACATAAATGACCTTAGGTAACTTGGATTGGTATCACTTTTTGAAAAGTAACACTTAAATGTAGCACTTCATAATATGTAACATTTTTAAGGTATCACTTTTTCAAATGTAACACTTTAATGTAACAATTATTAGTTAGTAACACTTTTCGTTGTAGTACTTTTTAATAGGTAACACTTACATGTAACACTTTTTAATTAGTAACAGCTTCGTGGTAGCACTTTATTATAGGAAACACTTTAGTGTAACACTTTGGTCCTATTTTTGGCACATATGTTCAGTACATTTCAATTTAGTTCAGTTCTGTTCAATTCAGTTCAGTTAAGCTCTATTCAGTTTAGTTCAGCGCGCTTTTCTTTATTATTGTTAATACTTCATTTCAGTCCACTTCAATTCAATTCTTTTAGTCCACTTCAATTCAATTCATCCCATTTCAGTTCAGTTTAATTCAATTCAGCTACGTTTTAGTCCAAAAAACACGACCTTATATAGTAACACTTTTTGTTTAGTAATGCAGGGAACATAATGAATCATTTTTAGGTATTCCCTCATTATTTTAGATATAAACCAGAACATAAAATTCTCTAATTATGTTGAAATGAAAAATGAACATATTATATCATTAAAAAATACATCGGAATGGGAAATCTTATATTCAAATAACAGGTTTCTTTAGAAAAGAAACGTGTATATGTTTGGGTACGGATTTATGTAATCTTAAATAATTAGGTGTTATTTTTTTATCTCTTGGAATCTTTTTGTAAGAGGAAAAAATTAAAACTTAAACCATAACAAACTCAAAGAAACGGTGGGACTACAATGTTAAGGTAACTTGAATGACCAAAAGTGTTTGTGAAATGAGATTAATAGAAGGTTTGTTTTGAACTGAAACGTACCTAAACTGAACTAAACTAAACTAAAGTGAAGTGGACCGAAATGAATTGAATTGGGTCGGAATGAAGTAGTAATCATAATGGAGATAAGCTGATGAACTGAATGAAGCTAACTGAATTGAATTGAGTTAAACTGAATTGAACTAAAATAAAGTGCTAAAAATTCCACTTCACAAAGGCGAGGCACACTTTATATTAAAAATAGGTTTTTGAGCTACTTTTGAGAACTTTAAGCTATTTGGTTATGACTTTATTTATATGGAGTAGTTTTTACTATGTATTGTACTGTTTAGTCTCTATAGTTGATTGAAAACCAAATATTATAAACCCTCCGTTCAAAATAAAATTCCTACTTAAGATATAAAGTTATAAACAATCACCCACTAATTTTTCACTAATTCTCTACAGCTACGACCCCAAAATCGTGCTTTTTCACTTCTCTATAAATCGATTAATTCCCAACTTCCCATCAAAGGGCTTATTCCGATTTTAAGCCCTAATATAATATTAAATTGTTGAAAACCATTAAATTTGTAAAAAAATGGTTGATTTTTGAATTTTAGTGAGATGAATCGGTGGAGAATGATTTCGATGAGCCCTAGATCGTGTAGCGTGCAACAAGAGGTGGTGAAGAATTATGAAGCTTTTCTTTGATTTTGGATGCTATTATTTCGCATGGAAATTATTGGTATGTACATGGTCTCACTTAGAAATAGTGATTAATTCATATTGTACAATTTAATTCAATTGAGGCTTATTAATTTTACTATTAGCTATTATTTTTCTTTCGAAAATTTGAGATTGCGTTTACAAATTACAAATTATGGGTTTTTGTTCTTTGTTTAAATTTAGTGTTTTATTTTAGTTGAGATATGATGTTTTTCTTATTGTTCTTATATTGTTACAATGTTTCGTATTCATTACCCCAATTACAAGGTAAAATGATTGATTTGAATTCACTTTTATTTATTTCATTAAATTTTAGTGAGTTAATTGAAGTGTGAATTTGAATTTGAAGTAAGACATATGTATCATAATTNAAACTGAACTAAACTAAACTAAAGTGAAGTGGACCGAAATGAATTGAATTGGGTCGGAATGAAGTAGTAATCATAATGGAGATAAGCTGATGAACTGAATGAAGCTAACTGAATTGAATTGAGTTAAACTGAATTGAACTAAAATAAAGTGCTAAAAATTCCACTTCACAAAGGCGAGGCACACTTTATATTAAAAATAGGTTTTTGAGCTACTTTTGAGAACTTTAAGCTATTTGGTTATGACTTTATTTATATGGAGTAGTTTTTACTATGTATTGTACTGTTTAGTCTCTATAGTTGATTGAAAACCAAATATTATAAACCCTCCGTTCAAAATAAAATTCCTACTTAAGATATAAAGTTATAAACAATCACCCACTAATTTTTCACTAATTCTCTACAGCTACGACCCCAAAATCGTGCTTTTTCACTTCTCTATAAATCGATTAATTCCCAACTTCCCATCAAAGGGCTTATTCCGATTTTAAGCCCTAATATAATATTAAATTGTTGAAAACCATTAAATTTGTAAAAAAATGGTTGATTTTTGAATTTTAGTGAGATGAATCGGTGGAGAATGATTTCGATGAGCCCTAGATCGTGTAGCGTGCAACAAGAGGTGGTGAAGAATTATGAAGCTTTTCTTTGATTTTGGATGCTATTATTTCGCATGGAAATTATTGGTATGTACATGGTCTCACTTAGAAATAGTGATTAATTCATATTGTACAATTTAATTCAATTGAGGCTTATTAATTTTACTATTAGCTATTATTTTTCTTTCGAAAATTTGAGATTGCGTTTACAAATTACAAATTATGGGTTTTTGTTCTTTGTTTAAATTTAGTGTTTTATTTTAGTTGAGATATGATGTTTTTCTTATTGTTCTTATATTGTTACAATGTTTCGTATTCATTACCCCAATTACAAGGTAAAATGATTGATTTGAATTCACTTTTATTTATTTCATTAAATTTTAGTGAGTTAATTGAAGTGTGAATTTGAATTTGAAGTAAGACATATGTATCATAATTCATAATGGTGGTGTTTTTATTTTTTTATTTTTAACACTAGACATTGGTGGACTCACCAATAAACCAGAAAAGGATATGCTTGAATTTTTGTTACAAACTAATTTGGATCAACATTTTGATTATATCAATCTCAAATTATCTTAATTAAACAATAAAATAGGTTTACAAAAATGTCAACAAAATAAAAAATAAGGTCTTTTTTGCTAGTTACTTTCATACCCTTTATGACGAAATGATTAAGCCAAAATGAATCGGTATGTGTTTTTTTTGCTCTGTAGTTTATACATTTGAATTTTTGCATGATTAAGAGCTTATTCTTTCGAACAGAAGCAAAAATTATTTATAATCAATCAAGTTTTAAAGTGATAATAATGACATTCTAAGTAATTGAAGTTTATAACTAGATTAATGCTTATGACGATACCTGTGTTATTTGTAAAGTAATTGATGCTTATGAAGAGAGTAATGCTTATGATGGTACTTGATGTGGCACGCCAAATCATACCACGTGTCAGCATAATAGTGGGTCACGTGTCAACTAAAAGACCAGGTGGCACTGCCACTTGGCAATGACTGGACCACCAAGGTGGGCTCCACACGGCCACGTGTCGTTGTAAGATTGGACCACGTATCCACAACAAATACTTAAAAGAAGAGCAACCTCTGCCACGTGTCGCAATCCTATTTGAGGCTACAAGGAAGGATAAAAGGAGGAATTTGGGCCTTGAGGCTTGAATATGAAAGCCCATGAGGCTTGATCAAGTATCAACCAATTAGACGATGACAAATGTCATTATCCTATTTGTTAGCCTCCAAACTTAAAGGCTATAAATACCCCTCAAAATCATCATTTTGGGGGGCATTCAACATTCAATATTCAATCTTCTTTCATTCTTACATCATACTAAGAGAATTTCTCTCACTAGTTTCCCTCTCTAGATTACCAAGTTGTTAGTTATTGTTAATTTGCCTTAATCCTCGTACAAATACTTACTTAAGCATCGGAGGGGGAAAAAATCCTACGAGGATTTTATTCCCTTGTTTTGCAGGAATCAAGGTCCGTGCCATCAGGAAGTGAACAAGCCAACACCTGTCCGTCCGAAGTGTAGCCCTCTAGTTCCCTCTCCACGTATTCAGTTGAAGAGACCCTACCAGGAACTCTTTCTACATCAGTACTTGTGGTTTTTTGTCTCTTTAATTACATTTTTGTCTTATGTGCTTCAGCAAGTAGGAAAAGTCATTATTATAGATTCTTTGTGTTGTTGTTTTATGGTTGAAAAAGGACATACAGATCATAGTTTTTTTGTTATTGTAAAGAATATGCAGAGGTGATTGTATGACATAAAAGATGCTTCTGTTAATCTCAATGATATTAATCATTATAATCAATTTTTGTTGGTATTGTAATTTTTATCTAAATTAGTTTATATCAGGTCTGTGTGTTGCTAGTATTTTCAACGAGTAGCATGGTTGAGCCAATGTGTATCTTTCACTTCATGACTCTTTGATCATTAATTTGTAACACATTATTGGAATGCATGTGGGACTGACTTGATTCAAATTCTAATTACAGTAATAATTTCTGAACCTGAGAAGCTTTTATTACTACTATTTTTGCTAAATTATTATTTTTCAATTCTTATAGCACCAAGATAATGATCATCACCATTCTTGGGAGTAAGAAATAGGTAACGTAGGCAAGTAAGCGATGAGATTGAAGATGGAGAGATTAATGAAGACTATTACACGTTTAGGAATAGTTTGAGATTCATTTTTAGATTAAATCATTTGTTATGGATGTTTTTAACTACATTATTTCAATTCAAATGTCTTTGAATGACTGCCATCAGTTTATAATTTAAAATGAATGGGGTGTATTGACACATAGATATTTGATTTGTATGTTATTGTTGTTATTATTATTATTATTGTTTTTATAATAATTATTATTAATATTATTGTTATTATTATTATTACATAATATTAAATATTGTGTTACTTTAGCAGTAGTTTAGTGTTACATAAAGTTATAAATATAGTACATAATGTTGATGAAAGTGTTACTAAAGTTAACAGATATGATACTTCAAAGTATTAAAAGTGTTACCTATAATATTCAATGTAACACTTTTAAAATGTTACAACATATTTTAAAAAGTGATACCAAAGTAGTTTTAAGTTACACTTTTCAAAGTGATACCATTGAACTTAAAAAGTGTTACCTTTGAGAATAGGTATCACGAGCAAATGTTTCACTTGAAAAGTGTTACTCATTGTCTTAGAAAACACTTTCAATCTTTTATGTAACAGTTTAAGGGTCCTACCTAATGTTATTTATGTTGTAGTGGTATAATAACACTAATGATACCAAAAGATAAACAACAAGTCAAATATAATTAAACAGGAAAATATAAACATAAAATAAAACAAATACAAAACACTTAACAGTTTTCAACATAAAAACAAACACGACAGAGTAGATATCATTTTCTATTGGTTATATTGTGGCACTCCACCTAAAATCACCAGTGCAACTGCTTTGGGTAGATCAATTCCTAATCTCAGGAACCTGGGAAAAAGATGAGTCATATTACGTTTTGAAGGTAAAACAATTTCCTAATCTCAAACTCCTTTTCATAATAACTCAAAAGCATTTAAACAGTCATGTGCAAACAAAGTGAGACCAATGATCACAACATTGCTTTGGGCAACAACATGAAAAAATTAGGCCAAATACTGCATAACTTCTACGCATATTCCCTGAAACCAACCATCTACGCAAGAAACAAAAACAGTTCTCTTCGGCCACAAACCTATTTAAATAGGAAAATATTCACATTTCTGCAAAAAAAGAAACAAGATAGCTTTCATCCACAAACCTGTGAAATATTTATGATATTCGATCTACAATTCCGGGAGATTTGAAGTCCCAAATTTCAACACGTGAGTCACGAAATCTGGAGATTAACGTGTGTTAAATGTAAAATTTTTTAAGTACTGATTATAGATACAAAAACATAAAAAAAACAACTACCTAGACTCAAAATATTAATACACACAAATTAAAACTACATCAAAAAATTATGATCAAATAAATTTAACTAGGAAATCGAAACAAACAAGTATACCCCCAATCAAAGATGGTTTTTATTATAACAAAGAATGGGGTTAGTCCCCACGAAACACAATTGACATTCAAAGATAGCTGGAAACAAGAACAAATGTAATAGAACAACTGTTGGAATTAAATCTAATATAATTAAACGTTAGTAGGGCCTGAATGGCTTTTTTAACAAAATTTCATAGATCTATGAAGTTTATAATACAAATTTAATTGAATCTAACATTAAACCCAGACAGTTGAATCTAACATAAAAATCAACTAAACATAAACGACTAAAAATTTGTTTAACTTAAATCGACCAATTGTTGAAACAAAACCATTGGGTACTACCTTATTTACCTCGTATTTGCGGTATCTGTTAAAGGAGAGGGAGAAGAAAAAAGAGACACTACATGGATCTTTGTAGAGGCCGGAGTTGTGAGGGGCGTGAAAGGGAATGGATTAGATGTAAGTTACAAAGGCGAGTTAAGCCTAACCCTAACCCTAACCCTAGGAATTAGGAGGCGGATAAGATGAGAGGATAGTTGAAATGAGAGACTGAAGAGTGAAGGAGATTTAAATGAGGGGAAAACCAAAATATGGGCTGGAAAATAAAGGAGAGTTGATGGGCTTGCATTGTAATCCAACAATTAGTAGCCCACAACTTCAGGCCCAACACCAATCCTACTCATTTTCAACTCTACAGGCCCAACAACACACTTTTACAGGAAATACATTTTCATTTATTATTGAATATAAGGGCATGTCCAACGGTTGTAGCTAGGAACTAGCTATCAAATTCTAAAGGTCTTTAGCTACTTTCTTAACCAATCGAAATGTTAAATTGGATAATTAGCTTGACTTGGCAAAGTAGCTTGGCCAAGCTAATTTGCTTGGGAAGAAAACTAAGCAATAGCATTAATAATTAGGGTAGTTCCCACAAATAAGTATAGGTAATACCAATGTATCTATTTAATTTTCTAATGGAAAGCTATTTTACAATTTCTTTAACCATTGGGATATAAAGTAGCTAAAAATAGAGGATACTGGAATTCTTATGTGCGAACGCAAGCTAATTAGACAAATTTCTTGCTATTGTACATGCCCTTATATTTGTAAAGGAATTAAAATATAATCCATCATTGGAGTTTCAGTCAAGGTAAAACAGTGAACTTAACGAGACTTTCATGCGCAACTAGATTCTTCATAAAAATATTGGATTACTTATTGTACGACCCTTTTGCATTATTGTCACTAATGGGGGAAAAAGAAATTCCAAGGCAAGTTCAATTCCCAAGGAATATTGGAAATCACTTACTAAGGGGGGATCAGTAAGTCACAATTCTTGTTTTTTTTTTTTTTTTTTTTTTTTTATGATCCCTCTTGCATTATTATCAATAATAAGCACCAACCTTCTTTTTTTTAAGTTTCTAAATTAGTTAGCTTAAACAAAAAATAATAAAGCTTTCTAATAAAACATAGGAATTCAATTCCTGGGAAATATACAAATTTTAAAATATTGTAATTAATTACATTATTTAAATTTGATGTTGTCAAAAACTGAAATGGTAAGTGAACATAAAAGAGTATTACAGTGAGATATTTACGTAGATATCCACAAAATATATTATAATTATTGCGATAAAAAAGTTTAAAAGAATTATATAGTAAATATTGGTGATAGTTGGATTCAATTATATAATGATTTATATACTTTGTATGTTTTAGCAATGTCCTTATCATTATATGAGAATATAATGTGTGTTTATTATGTTTGTTGTTAAAAGGATTGATTATATGATTTACACGAGAACTTATGATTAAAAAAGAAACTTTATGGATTGAAAAAAGTCCGATTATGATATTAAATAGATAAAATAAAGACAAAATATTCATAACAACTATATTTATTATAATCACATATTCACATAAACTATTGTCAGGACATATCAACAATTTGTTATGATAGGCTAACTGTTGTTATCGATCAAACCTCTTATTGACCATCTGATGCATCTCCACCCATTTTGATATTAAAGAGATAAATTGAACATGCAGTGTTCTTTTTAATTTAATTTTAAGAGTTTTTCTTTTGAAGCTATCCATGAAATTATAGGTTGTTGTGGAAGAATACACAATAATAACAAATAGCTTGGTGTTGTTTAATTCACATGGGAAATTTTTTACCTTGCTAATTTCCTAGGAAATGAGAAATTTTGTTTGGTTAGCTGAAGATAATTAAAATTTCCCATGAGAATTTCAACTTACCAAGGGGGACCTTGGTAAGTTATTTCAACTTAACACATTTTTTACCATTGAAAATTCAATGAGTCTCGTATGTCAAAGGTCATGAGTAAAACTAACAAGTTAAAATTGGATAATTACGAAACTTATGATGACGTTAACTAAACGATGATATACATTAAATTAAATTGAGGTGGTGTGAATCCCTCCAAAAGTCACATACTCACATTAATAGAATTAGCGACAGTTACTATGTTAGTTGCCTACTTCTAGCTAGTTGGAGAGTTCCAAATTCCCTTTACGCCTTATTCCTCATTAGCACATTCAGATTTGTAACATATAATTTCTTATTAAATAAAATGTGAATATTCTATAGCTTAGTGGTTTGAATTGTAATTTTCAAATGAAAGGTCATGGGTTCGATCCTTTATTTAATTATATTTTTAATGTAAGTATTTTAAAGTTTAGCTAAATTCGCCACATCATTGCACATGTGTCGCCATGTCATCGATATTATAAGTGACACATGGCGGGAAGGCAAAGCTTCGTTTGACGTTAGAATTAATATAGGATATTAATTCTCATTAAATAACAAATAATCTTCTATAGCATAGTGGTTTGAATTGTAATTCTCAAATGAAACGTCAATGGTTCGAGCCTTGATTTTAGTTATATTTTTTTAATGCACGTATTTTAAATTTTAGTAAAATTCGCCACATGTTTGCACATGTGTCGCCATGTCTTAGATATTAGAAGTGACACTTGACTTTTTAATATATATAGTATTGATTGATGATCCGGAGCAACGCTTGGGATCAAAGCTAGTTTACTTCCTATTAAATATAATTTCATATGAATTGTCAATTACAACGTGTTGTTTGAGATTATCAACAGTCCCCATACTCAAACCCTAAATACAGTGTACTTGATGTTGTGGCAAGACCGTATTCAGTATTCATTAACTCTTTGGTACTTTCAAAACTCTCCATATTCAACTGCCCTCATCAATACACATGACTTTTCATGACATCCACCCACCCTAATCTTCCTATATATACCCCCTATTAGACTACAAACATCATTTAAACTAAAGCATTCTGATAAATACTTAGAGAGTTTCCCAAAAAAAAAAAAAACCAATTCATTAAAAATGGTGGGTTCAAGTGATAGTAGTGACACAGACTACAGTGACTCTAAGATAGAAGAGGCTTCTGTAAAGCCTTACCAACGCATTGTAGATGGGAAATACAAATTAACGCACACTCCGGCGGGTTATAGGTGCCTTTTTTGTCCCGGAAAGAAAATAAGACACTACACTTTCAATAATCTCTTGCAACATGCCCATGGTGTTGCAAGAGGTTCTTTTAACTGCCGTGTTAAACACAAGGCGCAACATCTTGCTCTGGAAAAATATTTGAAAAGAAAATGAAAGCCGTGTTGAGCCGTTGAATCTTTTTTTTTTCTTTTTAGTTTTTATGCGTTAATTTAAGTTTTAAATGTTAATGTTTAAATTCTTGTACTTATTTAAAAAAAATGTTAATGTTATTACTACTAAGTTGTTTTGTTTTATGGCTTCTACCAGTTTGCGTCTGATTTTGGTTTTTAAATTCATGCATTTACTTTCAATTTTTATAGTTTTAAACGTATTTTGGTTTAAATTCGTTTTCTATTTCTCAATCCTTTGTTTGATTGCGAAGAATCAAACATGACCATTAACTGGCAAAGCGACTGAAGCAATAAAATTCCACTTACTCTCTTAAAGTCTTCATATTTTGGAATAGTTTCAATACACCGTAAAATGACTCTTTGTTAAAACTTATCCCTTAATTAAAATATAATTGTAGACACACTTGGGCAACTTAGAAATACAAAAAAAAAAAGCAACCATCAATTTGATAAAACATTCAAACTCACATAACTGTAACATTATACACTTAATTGAAATAACAATCAATGTTTTACGTTGGAATCAATTAAAATAACTATCAATTGGTAACATTATAAATTGATTAATGTAAAATTATTCAATCTATTTGTTAAATTATTCAATCAATTTGTTAATTTATTCAATCCACGCTAGGGTTACTGATCCAAGGGTTAAGGAGAGCAGATGCACCTGCACAAAATAAATAGATCTAATTTACCAAATACTACATTAATAAAGTTCATGAAAAATAGTTTAAAAACATTCTTTGAATACGCTGAGTGGTCTGAGTGATCTAAAAACCTAATCTAACCTCTCATTTACTTAATGAATAACAAGAATTTATAATACTATATAGACATTTAAATCACTGATAAAGGTTGGTTGAAATGGTAAATGCTTGAATTTGATTTGTAAAAATTCATGGGTTCAAGTGTTACTCCAAACCTAATTTTTTTTGAGATGACGTGACATGCGTGCGTGGAACATATACCTAGAGAGCGCCACGTGTAACCTTTTTTTAGAAGGGACGCCTTTTAATACATTTAATAGATTTCCGATAATCCATAGAGTATCAGTATCACATTGGTATACGGTATGGGTACGACTAGCTACGAACAGTCACTAGTACAAAAATCGACTTTTGCTGCGCTTTTTTTAGGGGTATTTGCTGCGGTTTTTAACCGCAGCACTTGGAGCAGCAGCAATAAACTAGCTTATTATTTGCTGCGGTTGTAGTCAAAACCGCAGGAAAAAAAGGGCAAAAATTGGTGGGAAATCCCACTATTTGCTGCGGTTCTTTGTAAAACCGCAGCAAATAGTGGGATTTCCCACAAAAAAAAAGCTTTATTTGCTACGGTTTTCTAGAAAACCGCAGCAAATAACCACCCAATAAAATAAAATTTTTTTTTTTTTTTTTTTTTTTGCTTTTTAATGGCTAATTGTAGCCAGAATGTTTGTATTGTACAATAGTTGTAATAACAACATTACAGCAGCATTAGAATATAACATCAATCTCAAATACATTATACTAAAAAAACACTTGTAAGAGCATTATAACGGCAGCATCTCAACAATGGCAGCAACAGAAGTGTGGAAGCAGACACATATCCATAGTCTCGTATCCTTGTGGATATCCATAATAAGCAGCATTATTCCACTGATTCTGATCAGGTTGTGACTAAACATCCAGCCAAAAAAAATAAACGTCAGCCAGGCAGTAGAGAGTTGAAAATAAACACTAGTTTATGTAGAATATAAACACTAGTTTATCTCTAACCTAGGTATTCATTATTCAACATTATCTGCCAGAAGAAGAAATCAAAGTTGATATGTCACAAATAGTCCAATTAGAGTCTGAAGTTCAGCAAATTGATGAAGTTGTTGAATGCTTATATGGCATCTGGTTAAGACCAGAGTAACCTTCTCAACAATCTTAGTACATAACAACAAAATTCGATATAGTTCGTACATATGTAAATTTTGTCCGGTGAATGATAGATAGATACAAATGAATATCTGATACTCCATTATACACAATTTCTCTGATTTTTGTTCAATTCTTTATTTCTTTTAGCAAGTTTTATATATTTTGATGTCCTTGAAGTTTTTCAATATCCAAAAAGGTAGCACAAACCAAATTCATATATTAAAGTATAAATCCATAGTAGCTTCTAAATGCAGCAAATACATTTCAGCTAATCAAGCAGCAGATCTCTTCATTCTTATGCTAAATTACAGTAATTTCCCTTAATTTTTTTTTTAATAACAATGAAATACTATATACACAATAATTTTTCAATAACAAGTAGTGTATGATATATATTCGAAAAAAAGAATGAATATAGTTGAATGAAAGGCAATAACCAAAATGATTCCATGTGAAGATAATCAAATATAACACAATGCCATACCAAATCAATGATAACACCCGGAATAATAGTTATTAACTGACAAAACTTGCGACAAATACAACTCATACCCTCGATTTAAAATAGGCAAATGATG
>PYUH01000245.1:446449-700789 GCA_016808085.1 Suaeda aralocaspica | reverse complement strand
TTGATTCGAAGATTCGCTCATCGACAATTCAACTTCGAAGCCTTTAATTATTCGCCAAACCTCTAATTAAACCTAGATTTGATTCGTTTCTTCAATGTGAAGACGAAATTCATGGAATGATCAGTGACAGGCGAGATTGAGTGATAGAAAGGAGGGGAATGAAGGGAGAGGCGAGATTATTGAGTGAGAGAAAGAAGGGGAATGAGGGTGAGAGGCGACATTGAGTGAGAGAAGGGGATTGAAGGGTTAGGGTTTGAGGAAAGGGTTAGGACAATAAATCAGAAGGAAAGGTGGGAGGGTATTGAGGAAGTGGGTTTAAATATGGCTTCTTATAGTGGGCTTGGGCTGAAGCTTTTTAATTATTGTTGTTGGATTATTTGCTGCGGTTCAACCGCAGCAAATAGAATAAACAACCGCAGCAAATAGAATAACCGCAGCAAATTATTTTGTGTTGAAATCATCAACTGTTATTTGCTGCGGTTCTTTAAAAATGTCAAAAAACCGCAGCAAATTTGGTGCAGCAAAATCCATTTTTTCTACTAGTGAGTATATTTGGGGTACGTAAGAGTCCGCTCCACTCGTTTAATTATTCTTACACTCTTTCCCCTATTCAATGTAATCATCCTTCAAGTTAGTAGTTATGTCCGGTGTTTTGTTAAATAATATGACCCTGAGCATGTGTAGTATAATCACATTGAACTAATGTAAAGATCTTCATGTTATGGCCGGTCAATGTATCAGATGCACTTTCTCTAGCTTCAGCTATAAGTACTTCAAATTGCAAGTCAACCAAAATGTTGATTGAGCCTAACAATTAATTGTAGATTATTAATATTTGTATAAACTTGTTAGAATTATACCCATTTTTTTAAGTGGATGCATAAATTGTTGCACTGTAGGGATGATATTTACGTATTAGGAATCCATAAAGTTAAAGTAGGATTTGCAAATGTTACAACAAACGTACACTCTCATATTAACTACATCTTCATTACATATATTTGTTATTGTAAACATCGTTTAAGGGTTCTTGAGGCCTTATTCAAATACCCTCATAACCGTCTAACACTTTAATGTCTACAAACAAAAGACTCATAAAACATACAAGCCAACAAAATAGTAAGTTTTATTCATACAATATTTGGTATTTAGATAGTACTATCACAATCTACTTAACGATCGCCATTCTCAGGAACACCCTTATCATTAGTTAAGCTGTTAATTTTGCCACAATCAAACTTAGGATAACAGTCACACCCTTATCATTGTTCTATGATTCACGATCATTCTTTTTACTGGTATATATAGTAATACTTCACTACAACAAATAGTTACGTAGTTTCGCGGCAACTTTGGCACCACTTTCCCGCCATATTAGACAAGTTAATTCACTATTATGATTAAATGCCTTATAATACTTCAGTATACACGTAAAGGGCATTACAAAACGTGTCAATCCAGTCTCATACCCCCCATAAATCATATTTAATGCATATAGGGAAAAATTCAAATTTCACTATTAATTCTGCAAACAAAGCAATAATTTGTTTTACATGTTCTTAAAATTATACTCGGACAAAAAAAAGTGGTGTTTTACGTATTAATTACAACCTATTCATTACAGTATTGCATGAACCATTAATAATACGTGCTATAGGGCCAAGTATATTTGCGACATAGTAGTTGTCACTTGTTAGGTAGGTAGCTATCGTACTATACCCAATTAAATGGAAACACCAACTTATTTTATAAAATATGGAACAATTTCAATGCACAAAAAAAAGGGTAAGGGATTAAATTAAGCAAATAGGCAATGTCGGCTTGTCAGTGACCAACAAATGACTTTGCTTTTGACTAGTTAATGCCTCATGAACTATATATGGGTGTCGTTTCAGTTTAATTTAATTATAATAAAATGGAGTTGAAAACTGAAAAGAAGAGTTCAGATTTTGTTTTTGCCAAACATATTTAATTCTTTATTCAAATAAGAGATTCGACAATGATTACCATATCTTATGGTCCTGTATATGATTAATACTAGTGATATAAGGTGTTGTTTGGTTCACATGGGAAGAACTAGTACTTCCTAGGAAGACTCAATTTCTATGCTTTTGTCAACCAAACAACACAACTTCAAAGGTTTATTCTAAGCAATTGTATTTCCTATACTATTGGATGTCAACCAAACAAGGGATAAGTTTTGTGTAAACCCGACATGTTAAGTTAGTAACACTAGGCTTATCACGTTTGCTACTTATACATAATGAGATCAAATCGTATCCCTATAAATATAAGGTTTTTTTTTTTTTTATTAAGGATAATAAATATTACTATATTGCACAGCAGATCGAATCCATCGTGAATGACTATATTGTAAGTGTCCATTATCCCTTGTACCTCAAATTAGTTATTTGTAAGTGTTGTAACCAACTCATTAATGCCTGTGGACCTTTGAATTTGCTATGATCCAGACATATATTCCAGGCAAAATGTATGATTATGCACAATTTAAATATAGCAAAAACCTTTTTAAATTACTTCAAACACGAATTCCAGATTTTACACACAGTGTCACATATCTATATATAGTTGTCTAAATTAGCACCAAACAAATCTTGTAGCACAAAGTCGAGTTTACTTTGTTAGTAGATTAACGGACTAATTAACCGTGGATGCTCTCGTTCACATATGCGTTCAACCACTGATCTATGTGGGTAAGTGAAACTATGATTAAATTAATTCATATTGATACACAACGGATGCTACTTAGTATCTATTGTTAGGAAATACATAATAGCTAACAATTGGTAGTTGCAAGGGATGCAAGAGTTCACGCCTTGTTTTTCACATGTTTATACACATGTTTTCCATTGTCACAATTTGTAGTTACCGACAGACTTCATACCTATCTATGCAACAATATCACTCGAAAATAATTTCATACTCCGTATACAATATATAATTTCATTTGGTCTACCCAAATTCACAATCAGGACCGCACATATAAAACAGAAAATACATATCATGTTAATGGTAGTGCACGTATATTAACAAAAAAAAATTATTATTAGTCCACATTTTAGTATACACACAGTTTATTAATCGTACACTTGTCATACGATGTAAAATAATATTTTCTTGTAATTAAAAAATAACAAAGTAACAAGAAAAAAAAATAATTATAATAATACAGATAAAGCACAAACAGATGGAGTAGCAATAAGTGGTAGTTGTAACAGGTTAGGTTCTAGATATTTAATTCTAACACTATGGTTTCTAGGTTATATTGTCAGTAATACAGGGTTTGGATTTATTCCCTTTAACTCGATTCACATCAGAAAAGGAAAGTTAATATGTGTCAATCAAGGTACAGGCGTACAGTGACATGTAGATAATGTTGAGTTTAGAAGAAACAACATTCATTTCTGGATGTCAAAGATTTTGGCAAAATTTAAAAGCAAATTTGTTTCTAGAAAATACAATTTGGCAAAACTATCATTAAAGTCAACATGCTACAGTGTGATAACCAATACACATATTTGTCAGGTCTTCTATAAATACGATTGAATGCCATTGGCAATTGTTGCTGTGATTTTTTTTAATTTGACTTATCCGAAGTGGCAACTGAAATAATATAAAATGGTCCTTTAACCTATTTAGCAGTCGTGGGTGATAATCTCTTATGTTCATAATACAGTTGGATTCCCCTAACAATTTATACTAAAAAACTAACAAAATATACAAAATTAAAAAAAAATATGCTGATATTGAAACGAAAAAAACCTCACCCCTCCATGGAAAATGAAAACTTGTGATATGTAGTTATTATAAATCCAAAATGAATTTTGTAGTGCCTATGCACTAAACAATAAACAATAAAGCAAATGAGTTGTGATTATTTTATACAGAAGTTTGGATCCTAATGTGAATATAGTTTATATGAAATTCAATAAGTATCCCAAATTCTAGCCTCATTATAGATTTCAAGATTCCCTAAAATATAGTAATATAAATACTATTATTTTGACAAAAGCTTTGTTTCAATTTAATTTATACCCTATGTAATGACTAACCTAATTTAAATCCATTGTAGCAACAACATAAAAGTATAGTGACTTGTGATATACACCTAACTGTAGCATTCTTGTAGAAAATTTATGTAATACTTGTGGCTACTAGGGATGGATCCGGGTTGGGCTCGGATCAAATTATCTTGGACCCGACTCCGACTCCGAATATCCTGAAGTGACATTCTTAGTCTCTATTGTAGAATACCAAATGGAAAATTTTAATTAACAAGTTCAAAATAAAAAGGCATTGTGGTTTTCAGTCTAACAATATTCAGTTCAACGACACTATTATAAGAATAATTCAATTACGGGGTTAAGTATTCTAGTTTAAGTTTAATATGATGTGGGCGTTAATAATTAACGTTTAATATAGCATCATTGTTGTTCCATAAACTTAGTCATTATATTTAATATAAATTAAAGTCATTGTTGGTGCGTGATTATAACTATTTTGTTCACCTCTAGCCAACCCTTAAATTACTTAAGGTAGCCAGTGTGTCTGATATTTACAATACGTTTATCACAATATGGTACGAGTTCTTTTGCCAATTCAAGTGAGCAAGAACCCATAAATTACTTGGTTGGTAAAGGTAGTTAGTATTAAAAGTATATATTATTTGATTTTACCTAAAATTAAGAATACACACATATGGGATAAAATAACAACATAATACATCCGTATAGTACATTTTTTTTTTGTTGTTGGTATAATTCTTCCATAAATCCATGAGGTGGCACAGTATTTACTTCCTGTTGTTTATTATATTATTTTCCTTTGAATACTAATTGGTTTTATACGAAGTATGTAATTTAATACAACTTATTAGCGCAGTTGCACCCGAAATAACCGCAGACCATTTATATAACAAGTGACAATAGTTTTCAAAGGCACAACTACGGCCACAATTTGGACTTAAATTTGGAGGTTGATAAAAATAATGGTATTGGAAAAAGAATATCAGTTAAGGCGAATTCGGATTAGTTATTTTTCCAATAAAAAAGATCATTGTCAGGACAGACTCTACATGACCTGCTTTCCCTAATAGTCAAGTGAATTATACAAAATTTGTTAACCATATTAATTAGTTATAAATTAACCAATAGAATGCACTTACAAATTATCAAGCACAAACATCACAAACATAAAATTGTTTGTACATATAACATATAATTCGACAGTGTAGTAAATGAGATGTAATTGAGTAGAAGGACCATACTCTTCTTTTTGATATATATGTTGGAAGAGGTTCAAATGAGAACCTTCCTTACATGTGAACCGTGAGAACTACGTCAAAACTCCTTTATTCAATTATTTTTTTTTACGTTTCTAGGTATAATGGTGTTACTTTATATCTATTTTAATAATAACAAAGTATAAATATTTATTTCAAGTGTTTTAAGCTATCTTATAAAATTGACTTATAAGTTATAACTATGACCATCTAAATAGTATACGATTTTCAAAAACCTAAAAAATTAACTAAATTTTGTTGAAATTGAAAAGTAAGAGTATACCTAATTATAATACATTGTTAATAAATATATATATATTATTTAAAAAAGAAAAACTTAACAAAAGATTTACAAAAATTACTCATTTAGGACACGTTTAAAGTTTTCTTTTTTTTTTTTTGTCTTAATTTTTTTTAAAAATATCCCTTGTACATTACCAAATTTATTCTATGAGCAAGGTGCACATTAAATGGAATCGTCATACTTATTAATTGTAGTAATTGTTAGTTTTGCCTTTTTGTTAAATATGACCAACAATTTATTTTGTATTTATTGATTTATTTTTTTGGGTGTGATAGTACACATACCATTCTATATAAACCTCTTGTCATCCAAGCTATATCACCACAAGCATCAATTTCCTTCTCAAAGAAAATTTTGATCCTTATTGTTTATTTGGTGCCCTTCATCGTTTATAAAAAAAAAATTAATATTTTGTTGTATTTATAAGTTAGGGTTTTGCATAATCATAGTAATAGCAAAGAAACAAAATGTCAAGCAATGATAATAGTGTATCAACTAATAATTTTTGAAAACATAGAAGCACACGTAAGTTAAACCAGATCCATGATGTATGTTCATGGAACAATGTACCACACATGCAACAAGTAGGTTATCAAGGTAATATGGCTGATGGATCATTTCCATTATAAGGAAGTGGTTAAGATGCAAACGAACATGCAAATTCTGGTATGTATGAAAATGGACATGTTGTATACGGTGAAGAACAGCAAGAAAGTGTTGCGAGGAACACAATCGACCAAAGTGACGTTAGTCTCATAAACAGTGCGAGTCGCAACGTTCTAATGGTCCACACTAGAAGCTATCAAGGTGAATTAATATTATACATGTATATGTAACTATTTGTACGATGTTTCTATTTCAATTACCATGTTGTGTACTTACTGCTTAGTATATACCCTTGCTATATAAGAGTGCTATTAACTTGATAACAACAATCCTTTTGTAACAGAACCACATAATCTGTTCCAATACAACACCAACAACGGATACACCTACGTTGAGCCACAAACTACGACATATAATGTGATACATGATCGAGAGAAGCTAATGATGGGGTGTTTTGGCGTTCAGCATAGGGTCTTGGATGGTAATCAGATGCCTTTACCCCAACCAAACTTCCCTTCCGAGCCTACCCAAAATGTCGCGATAACTCTTAGCCAAAACTTTAATAATACTAACTACAACAATGACGGTAATAATAGTGTTAATTTTTATAATATGGATTACCTAGCTGATCTTTTAAACTATAATTCAATAGAAACTATAGCTAGTGAGCACCCCAACACAGTTACAGGCCGGGGATTCTTCTACAAGTACGGGAAAACAGAACTTGAGTATGATGAAAATTTGGAGGATGAGTATTGTGATTAGAGTAGCGAAACGATTTCAGATGATTTACGCAAGAAAAAGGGTAAGGGTATAATGAAACCTACTAATTCACACAAAACAACAGCCAACCCAATTAGTGGTTTACGTAACAACCTTATTTTATGTGACCAAGGAATTCGAATTAGACCAGTTGAACCCGGAGTACAACAACCGTGTATTGGTGATTGCAATCTTCCTTTCAATAGTAGTGGGGCACCGCTGCAATTCTTCCCTAATCCTAATTTCTTTAAATTCTTGATTAAAAGTTCAAGATCTAATGACGGTGGTGTGCCATACACCATAACGATGAATGAGACATTTGTTGATAAATTCAACAAATTCTTCATGCTCCTAAACTTTAAGGTTGAAGAAGTTGACTTCATCATTGAAAGAACCGGCCATATATTATTTCCAACTGACACATCGACGGGAAGGCAACTTGTAGAAAGAGAGATAATAAGGGCAAAAGGAAAGGTGCGTAATATAATAAACTATTTTCATATGTTTAATGAAGAGGCTTAATTTCAACCTTTTGCCTTGGGTTTGAGTTCTTACGCCTCTTTTATTTTTTGTTTTGTCCACCAATTATGTAGATTACTACATTGTTTTTTTAATACACACTTAACAATAATTTAATACAAAGCATGACTACGCATATTAAGTGACCTGTGAGAATGTTTAGCACACTAATATGTTGTGTTAATTATCCAGAGATTTCGAATGAATCTAGATCATTCAAAGGTGGTGTTTTACATGGCCGGATGGTGACGAATCCAGAGTTAACTACGATGAGGTGGAGGCCATAAAATGATGTTGGTAACGTGTACATCCAGTGGGCTAGAAGAATTGGTGTCCACCCGTCAAAGCTGACCCAATGGTGTGAAGAAAAATTACTTGCTAAGGGAGGATAGGTTGCAAGCTCAGGTATAGAAAATAGTAAATGGGTGTATTATATGACACGTAACTAGTCAAGCTAATCAAAATTTGATAAATAAATTAAAAGGTAAGCCGTTCCCATTTTTCACTTATGTAATCATGATTTGGTGTTTCTATAAATATTATAAATATGTGCTGTAACGGGTTTGTGCTTAGTAATGGATTTTATTATGCATGAAAACAATGTCATGTAATAGTAGTGTGATGGAAGAACCTTTTGTATTAACTACTAAGCAAATTATGAATGTATGGTGATTATTTATATTAAAAATCTTTTTTTAGCATAAGTGTATGATTATAGATATAGATGATTGTGACATGGCAAGTAGCTAATTGTGTAAAGTTAAACTCTCTAATTAGAAGGGTGGTTAATTAAACACTCTAATTATGCTACACTATATATAATGCTACATGTTAATATTTACAACAATTAACACTTTATTAATCATATAAGCTACACATAAAAAAAGTGCAATTGAATATTAGACATTCTCCGAATCCATACGGTCATACAGGTAATCATGTGCGATAGGGAAATGTATACAATACGGTTAATTAAACTATACATGTACCAGTGGTAACGAAAATATTGAGGGGAAAAAGTCACTCCAATGATTAAACCATACTTGTACCAAAGCATGATTAATCATGCAAAACTTGCACGATGCCACTCCAATGATCGCTAAATATTGAGCGGAAAAAGTCACTCCGAGTTTGACACACTAAAAAAATTATTCACTTTCGACTCAGTTTAAATCAAATGACTATAATTGAATATGAAAATGGATTGTTTGATTCATCTGAATGAGTGCATTATTAATATAGTCATATGAGATTTTGTTTACTTCGTCTCAATGATTGCATTATTAATATTCAATTACTATAATTTTTACATCTATATACAACAAGAAATATTTAAGGTCAATCAAGTGAATGTGCACAGTAAATGCTATAAAAAATTAGTCAACATTATGTCGTGATCTACCTATTTGCATTAAATGGTGTTTCCGACATATTGTAAATGAGCACTGATGTAGAATGAGTTCCTGGTAGGGTCTCTTCAACGGAATACGTGGAGAGGGAACTAGAGGGCTACACTTCAGACGGACAGGTGTTGGTTGTTCACTTCCTGACGGCACGAACCTTGATTCCTGCAAAACAAGGGAATAAAATCCTCGTAGGATTTTTTCCCCCTCCGATGCTTAAGTAAGTATTTGTATGAGGATTAAGACAAATTAACAATAATTGACAATTTGGTAATCTAGAGAGGGAAACTAGTGAGAGAAATTCTCTTAGTGTGATGTAAGAATGAATGAAGATTGAATTGAATGTTGAATGCCCCCAAAATGATGATTTTGAGGGTTATTTATAGCCTTTAGGTTTGGAGGCCAACAAATAGGACGATGACATTTGTCATCGTCTAATTGGTTGATACTTGATCAAGCCTCATGGGCTTTTACATTCAAGCCTCAAGGCCCAAATTCCTCCTTTTATCCTACTTTGTAGCGTCGAATAGGATTGCGACATGTGGCAGAGGTTTCTCTTCTTTTAAGTATTTATTGTGGACACGTGGCCCAATCTTACAACGACACGTGGCCGTGTGGAGCCCACCTTGGTGGTCCAATCATTGCCAAGTGGCAGTGCCACCTGGACTTTTAGTGGACACGTGGCCCAGTATTATCCTGACACGTGGTATGATTTGGCGTGCCACATCATTTGCCTTTCAGTTGGGTGTTTGGATCCATAATCCATGCCCCAACTGACATCTCTTTCTCTTTCGGAAGCTATTTTGTAATCCTCCTTAGCATTTATTAATGCCGCAACCACCCCTTTTGATTTTTTGGGGGGAAATTCAAATTTGAAGGGGAAATTTACTCTTGTGCCCCTTCAAATTTCTTTATATATAGGATGATTGAAAATGATTGTTTCACAATCATTTTCAATAATTTATTTCACTTTCTCTCTCTAAAAGTTCTCAAGGTTTTTCTCAAACTCCCAAGAAGCTTCAGAGGCGATTTCCGGCGACCTGTGGTGCGATTTCCGGCGAGTTGTTACGGCGATTTCCGGTGTGAACAGTAGATCCTAGTTTTCTTCTCTTTTTCAGGTATTTACCTGAATTATTTTTCTTTCTTGTTTTTCCTTTACTTCTTTGTCTTTATTTTCCAATGGCTTCTTCATCCTCTTCTTCCCCAAATAATAATGAGAACTCTATTAAATTACTTCCTTCTCCTCGTACTACTTCTTCTGTTGGAACTCAATCTTCTGTTGTTCCTGATCACTTATTGTCTGGGTCTTTCCTACTTCCTTCTCTTCCTGTGCAGGAAGTTGCNATCTTCCTGTGTAGGAAGTTGCAATGGCAAGAGTTAAGCAAACTGCCTATAAAGATACTGCTACTTTGAGAGTTCCAGCATCTGAAGTTTCAGATGTTAATCCTCTTGATCAGCAAGATCCTACTCTCCAGGTTAAGGGAAGAGAGGATGTTGAAGCTGCACAGGAAGCTCCTGATGAGGAAGTAAGGGAGGTTCCTACTAGAAAGAGAGAGGCTTCTGAGGCTACCACTTCCAAGCCTAAGAAGAAGAGAGGTGCCTATCCTGGTNCCCTATCCTGGTGCTGATGATGTAGTCATCACTGATGAAAATGTAGATGGTGTAAATACGGATAAACTGAGTAGTGACTTGATTTTTAATAATGAGTATTTTGAGCTGATTATCCCTAACAAGGGGGATACCATTCTAGATGCCCCGGAAGACTGCTTCCCTGTTTATACTGAAGTTATTAACCTAGGACTTAGGTGTCCCACTTCCTAATTCATTTTTAATCTCTTCAAAAAATATGACATTGGCCTATGTCAACTTACTCCCAATTCTTGGGTTCACATAATGTCTTATGTGACTTCTTGTGGCCTTAGAGGAGTGAAAGCTTCTTCTAAGGTCTTCCTTCATCTTCACCATCTCTCAAAGGCCTCCCACTGCAAACGTGGGTGGTTCTATCTGAAAAACAGTGAGGGGTTCCTCACTTGTGTAGAAAAACCCAACAAGGTTCCCAACTAGAGGAACCATTTTGTGTTTGTGAAGTCCCATGACAAAAAATTGGTAGGAGTGTTGAAAAAATGGAATCCTTTTCCAAAGTGCCTAGGAAGATCCTTTGAGCTTCCTAGATTGAGTGATAATGAGCAACAAAACTTAGAATACTTCAGATCTACCACAGTGGAGATCAAGAAACAATCTATGACAGTTCCCTACAATTGGATCCCCTTTAGCGAATTCTTCTTAGATCGCAACTTCCTTGTTGCTGCTGGTGTAATTTATGGGGATGAGTATAACCAGGGTAATTTTTGCTTTATCATTTGATACTAAACTTCTGTTTCTTTCTCCACTTATCTAACCAAGTATCCTTTCTTTTTGCAGAAGAAGCTCTTGTTGACCTTCCTCCATTCAAAAAAGGAAGTATGAATCAAAAAGAGTTCTAGCAGCAAGTTTCTCAAAAGCTGGGGGAGGATACTTCCTCAAAGAAGGCGATGACTCTGGTATTTTACATTTCTGCAAAACTAAAACTTGCATTTTTAGTTATATATATATATATATATATATATATATATATATTTGTTTTTTTATCAATCATATTGACATAGACTTCCTCACTTAGAGTCTTCCCACTTTGCCGGCTTGAACGCAAGCGGGCACTAAATGGGGAAGTTAGGAATTTAAACACTTCCTCTTAGGAACGTTATTAGGGACTTCCCTACTTAGTGACTTCCGACTTTGCCGACTTGAACGCAGGTGGGCACTAAGTAGGGAAGCTGTATAATAGTTAGAAGTCTTCCCTCTCCTTAGGAAGTTTAAAACTTTACTTAGGAAGTAGGTTTAGACTTCCTTTTATAGGAAGTTCCTCCCTTGTAGGAAGCTAGAGTATTTAAGACTTCCCCTTAGGAAGTTTTAGGATCATACTTCCCCTTAGGAAGTATGTTTAGACTTCCCTTCATAGGAAACCTCTTCCCCTTAGGAAGTTAGAATGACTTTAGAGTTCCCCTCTTTGTGTCCATGTGCGTTCAACTTGGCAAAGCAGGAAGTCTTTGACTTCCTTATTTGCCGGGTTGAACGTAGAACGACACAAGGAGGGGAAGTCCTTTTACTTCCCCATAGGAAGTCTTCAAGATCATGCTTCCCCTTAGGAAGTATGTTTAGACTTCCTTTCATAGGAAGTTAGAATTTTTTAGACTTCCCTCCTTTGTGTTCATGTGCGTTCAACTCGGCAAAGTGGGAAGTCTTTGACTTCCTTGTTTGCCGGGTTGAACGTACAATGGCATAAGGAGGGGAAGTCCCTTTTACTTCCCCTTAGGAAACTTGTAAGATCATACTTCCCCTTAGGAAGTATGTTTAGACTTCCTTTCATAGGAAGTTAGGATTTTTTAGACTTCCCTCCTTTGTGTCCATGTGCGTTCAACTCGGCAAAGTGGGAAGTCTTTGACTTCCTTGTTTGCCGGGTTAAACGTACAATGGCATAAGGAGGGGAAGTCCCTTTTACTTCCCCTTAGGAAGCTTTAGGTTCCTACTTCCCCTTAGGAAGTGTTAGTTTATCAATTCCCCTTAGGAAAATTAAATATAACTCTTCATATTAGGAAGTATCGATTCATTACTTCCCCTTAGGAAGATTTAATATGACACTTCCCCTTAGGAAGTATTAATTCAACTTCCCTCTTTTGTGCCATTCTACGTTCGACTCGGCAAACTAGGAAGCTTAGGCTTTGGAAGTTGCAAGTTGAACCTGGGTAGTCACAAGAGAGGAAGTATTGTTTAATATCTCCTTCTAGGAAGTCGTAAGCAATGGCTTCCCCTTTTTGTGTCAACGTACGTTCAAGTCGGCAAACTAGGATGTACACAAAATGGGAAGTTATTGGTTTTGCTCTGAAAGTTGTTCATCTTAGTAGAATCTGTTGAATATTCCTTTATACTCTTCTAACACTGTTGTTTTTCAGGAGNATTATTTTTCAGGAGACATGCAAGCCTTCTGGGAGGAAGCCAAAACCCTCCCATAAGAGGAAGAAGGAGGAAGAAGGAGGAAGTACCAGAAGCACATAGTACAAGCTCCAAGAAGAGCAAAAGAAAAGGTGCTTCCTCCAAAGCTACTGCTACTCCGATTGAGATTACCGAGTCAAGTCCCCACACTTCCTTTCTGGGAAGAGTGCCTTTGTGATTGGGGAGAGTGATTTTGTGATAGGGGTGAGAAACAGAACTCCTCCTGCTGAACAAGATAACCCCTTGGAGAGTGACAATGGGTTGGTTGATCCTTTGATTACCTTAACCATTCTCCAGAAGGAAAGCATTTCTGCCACTCCCCTCAACACAATGCCTGCTTCCCAATCAGCTGGCGCTTCTGAACCTCCTTCTTCTCCTCCTGATGAGGACCCTGTTATTGGTCTCTCTAAATATGTTGAGAGAAACATCCCAGAAAGTGTTAAGGCACAGGCTAGAGTTTCTGGGGGTAAGTTTAGTCATAGATTATGTCAAACTATACGCTCATCTTCATATACAATTAACTCTCCCAGGAACCCAAATGCCATAGTTTTACCGATTCCCATAACAGATGAGGCTGAATCCCTCAACTTCCTTGATGACAAGGAGGATCTCCCTTCAACCAGCAAAAAAATTGACTCCAACTACAAAAGGGGTTTGATTAGGGACATCTTAAGCTGTGGAGAACTTGAGTACAAAGAGTCACTCAAGGGATCTGTCAGAGGCCATCTTCTTCCCATCTTCAATAACCTCTCTGAGGTATGCTTCCAACAACTGTGTTCTTTTCCATTCTCTTCCCATTATTATTATTTTATCAACTAACTCTTTGTTTCACTTCCCTTGCAGTCTATGTTCCGTCTGGAACACTTAGCCAAACTCTATGGCTCCATGAAGGCTGAAAACAAAAAAAGCATGGAGTTCTATGACAAAGCTGCTACCTATGTAGTGGCTCAAACAAACAAGATTGAGGCCAAGTGGCAGCATACAATGAATGCTCTCTCCAGAGATCTCCACAAAACCAAGGAAGACTATCAAGTAGTCTTGGAGAGGAGCATGGAACTGGCTAACCAGATCCATGCTGACAAAGAGACTATGGAGAAGGCTGCTGCTGTCACTACTAACCAAGTCCGCGTTGAAAAAGACGCCAAGGATGCCTAGGAAGAGGCCAAAAGACTCAGGGAGGAAGTGGATGAGTTGAAGAGGAAGCTCAAGGAAGTTGAGGAGGAGAAGGAGAAGCTGAAAAATGAAAAGGAAGAGGCTGAACAAAAGATCTCAACCACTGCTGTTGAGAAGTACATGGAGGGCCAAGCTTTCCTTAGAGAGATGTGCTTGGAAGCTTGGGGAATGGGGTTAGAGGAATATCTAGCCTTTGACTCCTTTGAAANTTTGAAAGAAGATTGAACTATGTCAACATGGTTCATATCAAGAAACAAGCTTAAGCAACTCCGCCTCCTTCCTTTGATTATTCAGAAGAAGAAGAAGTTCAAGAATGGAGTGAAGATGAAGAAGAGAAGAGTTTTGAGAAGGAGAAGCAAGAAGAAGAAGAGAAGTGCAAAGAAGGTTCAGAAGTTCATAATGACAAACATCAAGGCTGATGCTCTTCTTCAAAATTTCAATGATTGTGTTTAATTTTCTTTGAACAATTAGAATTTCTTTGAACAATATTAGAATGATTGGAACAGTGATTTGGATAGGAACACTTTTAAAGTGTTCCTTATAATTTTTGATTTTAAATTTCTTTTAATGCGATCTTTGTTCTAACTCCTTAAATCTTGAAGCTTGATTTCCTTACACAAGAATATGAACTCTTGGTTCATCTTCTCAAGGTTCCCCAGGCCATGGGATCTTACCTCACAGGTTTAAAAAATATGAACTCATAGTTCACCTTCTCAAGGTTCCCCATGGGATCTTAGGAACTTTAATTATGTTTTCCCTTAGGAACTCTTAGTAAGGTTTCCCATGGGACCTTAGGAACTTTAATTATGTCTTCCCTTAGGAAGTTCATAACTAACCCACCAATGGGAACTCTTATTGTTCCTTATGGAGAACACTTGCTCATTTCTGATAGGCTTGTAGGGTTCTCTTTCCCCCAAATTAAGCTTCAAGTTAACCAGGATCAGCCTTTTGCTGAGATCCCTAAGTTTACTAGAAGTCCTAGTACTGATTAGACTGATTGCCCTCAAACTTAAGGAATCGAAGCAAGTATTATAACTTTTTAATCTTAATGCCCTTAGCATTTTCAAGGACTTTTAGTCACATTTTTAAGACTCTTGGTCTAATTGTAAGACCCTTAGCCCCACTTTTAAGACACTTGGTCTAGTTGTAAGACCCTTAGTCCTACTTTTAAGACACTTGGTCTAATTGTAAGACCCTTAGTCCCACTTTTAAGACACTTGGTCTAATTGTAAGACCCTTAGTCCTACTTCCTTTGTCTTAAGTAACAAAGTATGACTTTGGGATCTTGCCCTAGTCTTGCCCTAATGGGAAGTCATAAGATTCACCAGGGCTCTAGGGTCTTACCCTAGCCTTGCTTAATAAGCAAAATAAAATGTAATAAGCTAAATTATCACACATGCAGAAATAGAGTTTTCATTAATTATGGCCCGTAGCCAATTTTAATACAAACGTAAACTCCAGTTTCTATAAAAAAGATCAACTTCGATTTTAATATGGCCGTAGCCTATTCATCTGATTCCGTAAATCAGGATTACATGTAATACCTCTTTAAATTATTAGCATTCCAAGTTCGTGGCAGTTCATAACCATCCAAACTCTTGAGTCGATAAGTACCATCTCAAACAATTTCCACAATCTCGTAGGGACCTTCCCAATTCGGAGTCAACTTGCCTTGCTCATTTCCCCTTCCTATGGCTTCCATTTTCCTTAAATCTAGATCTCCAAGCTTCATGGGCCTATTGTTAACCCTTTTATTATGTTCTCTAGCCATCTGATGCTTGTACAATTGCTGTCTAAGCAAGGCATTACCTCTCACCTCAGGTAAGGTATCAAGAGCAGCTTTCATCAATTCCCAGTTCGCATCTTCATTATACAGCATCACTCTGACAGTTGGCTCACACATTTTGATTGGAAGAACAGCTTCAGCTCCGTACACCAACATGAAGGGAGTTTCTCCAGTTGAGTTCTTGACGGTGGTCCTTATCGACCATAAGACATTGTATAATTCATCGACCCATAATCCTTTAGCCTTCTCAAGCTTCATCCTCAGTCCATCACTGTTTATCTTATTGAAAGCTTCAACTTGTCCATTGGCTTGAGGATAGCCTACGGAAGCAATGTTAGCAGAGATGCCCTGGTCTTCTAACCATTTTCTCAATTGCGGTGTCTCGAACTGCGGACCGTTATCAAACACAATAGATTGCGGAACTCCAAATCGTGTGATGAGGTTCTTCCATATAAACCACTGTACATCCGAGTATTTGATATTCTTCATCGGCTCTGTCTCCACCCATTTTGTGAAGTAGTCCACAGCTACCAACACATACTTTCTTTGCCCCGAGGCTTGAGGGTATGGACCTAGGATGTCCATGTCCCACTTGGAAAAAGGAAGTGGATTGATAATTGGGCTTGAAACATTAGCTGGTCGGTGGTGCAAATTTCCATACAACTGACATTTCTTACACTTCTTGACGTAATTCATAGCATCTTGCCTCAGTGACGGCCAGTAATACCTTGTGCAAAGTGCCTTTTCAGCTAAGGCTCGTCCCCCTATATGAGACCCACAAAACCCCTCATGAATGTCTTCCAAAACTTCTTTACCTTGCTCGGGGGTGATGTACTTCAATAGTGGATGAGTGAATGATTTCTGGTATAATTGCCCTTGCCATAGCACAAACCACGCATCTCTTGCCTTGACATACTTAGCTTATCGTGCATCGGCTGGCAAGGTTCCATTTGTTTTATTAGCGATAATTTCATCCATCTAGGTACGTCCCTTGCTAATGAAGTTTACATCTCTTTCCTGGTCAATACTCTTCTTTTCCTTAACTTCCCAAAAAACAGTTCGGGGTGAGTCTCCTATAGCAGAACTAGCTAACTTGGACAGGGCGTCAGCCTGATTGTTCTCGGATCGGGGAACTTGCATTAACTCAAAACTTTCGAGATCTTTAACTTCTTCTTGCAACATTTGCAAATACTTGCTCATGCCCTCATCGTGGGCTTCATAGTCTCCCAAGTATTGACTTACAATCAATTGTGAATCAGACATAGCCTCTATCTTCCTTGCACCAGCAGCTTTACACATCTTAATTCCTGAAATTAAGGCCTCATACTCATCTTTATTGTTCGAAGTTTGAAATTTGAACCTCATTGCATACTCGCACAAATCTCCTTCAGGAGATTTGCATATGATTCCCGCTCCACACCCTTTTTGGGTGGATGATCCATCAACATGTAGTGTCCAGTAGTCAATCCTTGGCTTCTCAATCTGAGGCCTGGTCATTTCAACAATGAAGCCGGCAAACGCTTGTCTCTTAATCGCTTTCTTAGGCTCATATAAAATCTCAAATGAACCCAACTCGATAGCCCACTTAAGCATCCTACCAGAAGATTCTTTAGTTAGGCATGACTTAAGCGGCTGATCCGTGTAAACAATGATTTGGTGGGACAAGAAGTAGGGCCTCAGTTTTCTGCTTGACAAAAACAATGCTAACCCAAACTTCTCAATCGTAGCATATCTCAGTTCAGCTTTCTGGAGAATATGGCTGACAAAATAAACCGGATGTTGAACTCTGTCCCTCTCAACCAACAAGACAGCTGAGAGTGCATATTCTGATATAGCAAGGTACATATACACAATTTCTTTTTCCTTGGGGTTTACCAACTTGGGAAGAGAACGGAGATGATCCTTTAATTTAATAAAGGCTTCCTCAGCTGATTGAGTCCATTCAAATTTGTTGGCTTTCTTCTTGATCGTATCAAAGAAGAAGTGGCACTTATCACCTGCCCTTGACAGGAATCTTCCCAAGGCTGCTAAGCACCCAATTAACTTCTGCACTTCTTTAACACTTCGGGGAGAAGTCATATCCAACACAGCCTTGACCTTGTCTGGATTGACTTCAATCCCCCTTTCATCAACAAGAAACCCCAGGAACTTGCCTGATGTGACACCAAAAACACACATCTTCGGATTCAACCTCATCTTATACTTCCTAAGAGTTTCAAAAGTTTCCTTTAAATCAGCTACATGATCCTTGGCTTCCTTGCTTTTCACGATCATGTCACCAATGTATGCTTCCATATTCCTTCCTAATTGTTTCTTGAATACTTCATTAACTAGTCTCTGGAAGGTAGCTGGAGCATTCTTCAAACCAAAGGGCATTCTTGTATAATAGTACAGGCTTGTTTCCGTAACAAAAGTTGTTTTTTCCTGATCTTCCTCCCATAGAGGAATTTGATGAAAGCCGAAATAGGCGTCCATAAAACTCAACAAGGCATGTCCAGCCGTAAAAACAACCAACCGATCGATCTTGGGCAAAGGAAAGCTATCCTTAGGGCACGCCTTGTTTAAGTCTGTGTAATCCATGCACATTCTCATTATTCCATTAGGTTTTGGCACCAATACAACATTTGCACCCAATCAAGATATTGGCATGGACGAATAAATCCTGCTTCCAATAGCTTTTTTACCTCTTCATTTGCAGCTTTGTTACGGACTTCACCAAGATTTCTTTTCTTTTGCCTGACAGGCTTCAATTTAGGCTTAACATTGAGCTTGTGAACAGCCACTTCCGGATCAATCCCCGGCATTTCTTCAACTTCAAATGCAAAAACATCTTTTTATTGTCTAAGTAAGGCTCTTATCTCTGCCGCAACATGTTCGTCAGGTGCTTCTCCAATCTTGACTGTTCTATCAGGCTTCATCTCATCCAACACAAAATCTTCGTGCTCACCTCCAGGTTGAGGTCTTGGGGCTTGATTTAAACTATGAACAGCCATAACTTGGTCCTTGGGAGCTTCTTCTACTTTCCTTTTCTTACTTGGCTCGCCACTTTTACTTGACTAGGCTTCCGCTTTTAATGTGGTAACATAACACTCTCTTGCCAATTGCTGGTCTCCATGAATTGTTCCCACAGTACCATTGTTACACTCATACTTCATGAGCATGAGGTGGGTAACAATAACTGCCCTGATAGCATTAAGTGTTGGCCTTCCAAGAATCACATTGTATGCCTGTAGCTCTTTCACTACAAGTAACTTGACGAACATGTTTCGAGCACAGTCTTTATCTCCGACTCGAACTGGCAAATTCACCGTTCCCAAGGGATTGATAATTCCTCCTCCAAACCCAATGATAGGATGGTGGATTGATTCTAACTTTGATGAATCATACTTCAACTTCCTCAAACAACTGTAACTGATTATATCAGATGAACTTCCCGTGTCAACAAGTATTCTCTTTACCTTCATATTTGCCACTTTCAGCTCTATTACCAGGGGATCATCATGAGGTGTTCGAACTTTGCCCCGGTCCCTGTCACTGATCAGTACTTCCGGAAATTTAATTTTATCATCTTCCCCAGTTTCAGGTGATGATTCACGAACTAGGTGTCGCACATATTCCTTATTTCCCTTCATAGTAGGATCTCCAGCAGCAAAGCCCCCAAAGATTACATAGACAACATCTTCCGTCTCATAGCCCTCCTTTGTCACCTCATTTTTAGAGTCTGACTTCTGCTTGGCACTCTTGTCAGAAGACTTGATTAAATGTTGACTAATCTTCCCTTTAGCAGCAAGAGCTTCAAGGGTTCTCCGAAGATTAAAGCAATCATTGGTACGATGCCCCACATCTTTGTGAAAGTAGCAGTATTTACTTGAATCTCGATCTTCTTTTGCACTTCTCAATGGAGGTGGATCATCAATGTCAATTTTCCCTCGGATCTCCTTAAAGACTTAATAGAGATCCTTAGTGAATTCAACTCTCGGCGCATTATTGGCCTTTCTTTTCCTGTTTTGATCATTTGATTTGTTTGATGAGCCTGCCATCCAAGTAGCATGTCTCTTCTGATCTTTGTTTTTTGATCTGTGATCATTCTTCTTGTCCTTGCGGGTGGAAGCGCATATCTCCTGAGCATGGATGAAGCATTCAACCTCCTCCAGAATCCCCTTCAAGGTTTTACAATTCCTTTTGCCACATCAAACTTAAAGGTTCCATCACGCAGCCCTCTGAAGAAGCTATCAAAGGCAACTCCTTCAGAGAGGTTAGGTATCTGCAATGATTCAAGATTGAACCTTTGGACGTAACTTCTTAATGATTCCTTCTCACCTTGCACGATCTTGGCTAAGAGCATACTCGTCTTCTTCTCACTTTTGTTAGCCATGAAATGATGTACAAAGGTTGTACTCAGCTCATGCAAACTGTTGATGGATTGGTCAGGTAAACTATTAAACCACTTCTAAGCTATTCCCTTAAGTGTTGCTGGGAAATAGCGGCACCAAGTTGCGTCATCCAAACCATAAAAATACATCAAGTGTTTGTATGTTGCCAAATGTTCTTCTGGATCAGTTGTTCCATCAAAAGCCTCTACATTAGGCATCTTAAACTTAACTGGGCGAGGAGCCATCATGATTGATGCAGCAAATGGGGTTGTCCAATTCATAGACATAGAACCCACTTTATCCTCGATGATCCCCGTAGGATCATTAGGTACCTGCTTAGCCATATAAAGCTCCTCGGGTCTCACCCTGTTTTCTCAGTATTGGATCATTTGCTCTCTTCTAGCTTGATCTGCTTTCTCATTTTTCTTCTTCTCAATCTTGTATCTCAGATTCTCTTCATCATCACGCTTATCTGATTCAAGAGTGAATGGATGTGAATCAGACATCTCTTTGGTTGCAGTTGAACCCGAAGAGTCAGAGCGACTCTGTTCACGCTGGGCTCGTTTGGAGTTCAAATATTCTCTTGCATCTCTGCTAGATGCCTTCCTTTCATTGATAACTTCTCTAGCATCCTTACTTGAAGTTCTCTTAGCCTCAAGATACTCTCTAGCATCATGAGCTAATGACGTTTTGAATTCAATGAATTCTGTAGCATCGGATCTTGTCCTGCTTACTTCTGTTTGTCCTTTTGCCACCTCCCGTTTTGGTTTATACTTAGGAGTGACAGGATACTTTCTGAGTGTACCCCAATGAGCTTTCAATGGAGTTTTTTCCTTCTTAATTTTTTCAACTTTCTCTTGGTAAGTTAATCTTCCTTCACCTTGATCTTCTTGACACAACTTCCCTTTAAGCTGTCTCTGGCGAGGATCACCCTCCCCATGAGTTCTCTTGGAGGAATGCTTCCGTAGAGCATCCGTAAAGGACTCTTTGAGACCTTAAAAGATACTCTTGAGTTAACCCATAGTCACGGGTTGATCCTCTGTTGCTTTCCCCTTAGGAGAGCCAGTTCCTTGTCCGGTTTCATAGTTCCCGGATTGATCAAGGTACCGAGTCTCATCCTCGGTTGGAAGNTGGTTGGAAGTAAACCACCAGTCATCCTTAGGTGCCTCCCCACAGACGGCGCCAAATGATGTAGAATGAGTTCCTAGTAGGGTCTCTTTAACTGAATACGTGGAGAGCGAACTAGAGGGCTACACTTCGGACGGACAGGTGTTGGCTTGTTCACTTCCTGACGACACGAACCTTGATTCCTGCAAAACAAGGGAATAAAATCCTCGTAGGATTTTTTCCCCCTCCGATGCTTAAGTAAGTATTTGTATGAGGATTAAGGCAAATTAACAATAATTGACAATTTGGTAATCTAGAGAGGGAAACTAATGAGAGAAATTCTCTTAGTGTGATGTAAGAATGAATGAAGATTGAATTGAATGTTGAATGCCCCCAAAATGATGATTTTGAGGGGTATTTATAGCCTTTAGGTTTGGAGGCCAACAAATAGGACAATGACATTTGTCATCGTCTAATTGGTTGGGCTTTTACATTCAAGCCTCAAGGCCCAAATTCCTCCTTTTATCCTACTTTGTAGCGTCGTATAGGATTGCAACACGTGGCAGAGGTTTCTCTTCTTTTAAGTATTTGTTGTGGACACGTGGCCCAATCTTACAACGACACGTGGCTGTGTGGAGCCCACCTTGGTGGTCCAGTCATTGCCAAGTGGCAGTGCCACCTGGACTTTTAGTGGACACGTGGCCCAGTATTATGCTGACACGTGGTATGATTTGGCGTGCCACATCAAGCATAGTGCTGCGTAATTGAATGATGGCAAATATATTGTGCAAGGTCTTTATGGGTAGCACAAAGCACAATTAAATATTAGCTTATAAATTAGAAAAAACTCTTGACATTAAGCCGTTTAGACAAAAAAAAATTACACCACAAATTTGAAACACTGAAAGGCATCATTCTGCATATCCAACCGTGTGTTAAGGAGCCCATACTTTTTAATATCAAGTAAGGTTAAAGCAAATATTGTCATTTGTGAATTTGGAAGACAGTAAATTGTATTGATTGATTTAAAGCAAATATTGTTTATCCTCGCAGGTTTAATAGCTTCAAATTTTGACATTTTCTCTGTGTTCATCTCGCACCATGACCTTGAAGTTTTGGTAAGCCATTAATTTTTGTTATTCTCCATTCAATAAGTTTATAAAGTCAATTAGCAATGTACTTGTAGTTACCTTGGTCCAACGTAATTTGTCTCAAATCTTGGTTTAATATTGATCTTTTACCTTGAATATATACATTTATTACATAAATTACCATCTAGATTTGGCCCTACCATACCACGTATGGAGTTATTTGTGAAGCTGCGTCGGTATCTAACCCCAGCTATTTGGATTATGAAAGTTGAGTGGGTTGAATCAAGTGGAGAGGGCCATTATTATTTGGCAAGAGGTTGGCGGAAAGTTAGCAATGATAATGAAATAGTGGTAGGAGATAAGGTGACATTCGAATACAATGGAAACAACGTATTCACCTTACATGTATCTTCGGTAGACGGCAACATGAAGTATATTAACATTTTTCCTAATTGTGAGGTTAAAAAAAAATTCGCCAATCCCATGGTCACCTCCATTATGGACAATTCAAAATGAGCCAAAATTCGCTTCAAAGATGTACAGGGAATGTTCTATGTTTCCCTGTTTTCAAATACTATTCACTCTATATTATACAAATCGTGTGCATGTGGTATGACCAGTTGAATCTAATTAGTTATTGATATCACTTTGTTGAGTGTTGTACATTAGTACGCGTATTAATTTTTCTAATACTCTTTTGTTAAATTCATGTTTCAGAATATACCTTGGAACTGGGCAAGACATCACCTCCCCATATGGGAGAATAAAGATATACCTACATTATTAGTCATGCATGGTAAAATTACAGAATGTCACATTAGGGCATACATTAGTGGTACCTGGCCAAAATCTTGCAAATTCAAAGCAGGATTTGAACGGTTTTTGTGGACTCATGATATATTCCCAGATGATTCGTGTTGTTTTGAAAAGATTTCTAGCAATCCTTTGAAGCTGAGAGTGATGCATTTTCCACAATAAGCGCTGCATAATTCATGGAAAGATCCATAATTATGCAAGTTTTGAATAGTAATTGTGCTGAAATTTCTGTAAGGCTACTTATTGTAATATTTTAAGAGCAACATTTTTAATGAAATAAGCTGTTTGATTTGTACTCTTTCTATTCAAGCAAATCATCACATGTTTCGTATCATCCCTGTCTTGATAACATATACCATTTCTTGGAGAAATGTTTGTCGAAGAACAGTGATTGCATTTAGTATCATATCCGGGGTAGTAAATTGGAACAAATATCCCCATTTGTGATTAATTTATAACCACTTTTTTAAAATATTAAAATAAATTTTATTCAAATTGTACCTCCATGTATTCCTATCCAACATTGACTTGTAGGTAGATTTCACAATTTAGCATATACTGTGTTTATTGGACGGTGTATGTAAGTGTATGACATTTAATTTTAACGATATAGTAAACTAGTTTTAATGTTATTATCCTTAGTGTAAAAGTCCAATGTTTGCTTTAATTGTACTTTATGTGCAATTTACAATAGAAGGTTGTTGGGTTTAGAATTGTGTATTTAAATGCACATTTAATTGCTTTAACTGTGTGGTCTGATTTTTTTTGTACTTCGTAATAAATGTTACAATTTATACCACAATTGGTTTAAAAAAAATTATTTTTTGAAAGCGGTTCATATAAAACTTCCCTAAGAAAAAAAAATGGTTCAAGTTAAAACGGTGCATTTGAACCAAGTTATAAGAGAAAGCTTTAAACATTACGGTTAGTATTTATAAAAAAAACATTACTCCCAGAAAAAAAAAATAACCAGAAAAATGAAAAAAGGAAACCCAAACCAAAACAAAACTCCAAAAGTTATCATGGAAATTGAATCACCGCAAACAACAAAACAATTTCAATCTTTTAGTATGTCACACAAGCACAAGAACTGCAGTAAACTGGTAATTATCCTGCATCCATTATTTTACTTATTTCGTTTTCTTTTAACATTAACGTAATATGGTTAAAAACTTTAATTTATTCTACGCATCATTATATATTAATAAAATAATGTGTAATTGTAGATATTACCAAGTAATCTAAATTGGGGAGAAACGTTAGTAGGGATAAGTGTGAAGTTAGGAAGACATTTGACAAACACTACTAAGAATGTTGGGTTTGAGCAGATTCAGTGCTCAGATCAAGAGGTGATGTGATTGTGTTTATTCATGGATATGGTGAATTTATTAATTCTAATTTAATAGAGCTTGGTGATTTAATACAGTTCACCTTCATTGGTAACAACTTATTTATCATAAAAGTGTTTACATCCACTAATTTGATGAAGTACCTCGATGATATTCCGGATTATCAGTTAATAGGATGTCCTAATGAATAAATTTCTCCAGATGTAATAAAGAAAGAAGTTGAATTGTGTGGGTAGTTTTACACACATAATTCGAAATTCCCAAGTTTCTGTATTAAGTTGACAGATTACTATGCATACACCGGAAATCTGGTAAGTCTCATATATTCCGATATACTCATGATGTAGACTAGGGTGATTCAACTTTACTACGTGTACCACAAGTTGTTTTGTTAACTATATATTTAGGCCCTAATCATTTACTTAATTAACCTTTATGGGTATGTAATCACCTTTTTTTCCGTCACTCTTTGGGTAATGTAACAAATTTTCAGGCCAACTAACCTCCCTTTAACTCAATTGTAACTTTGGCCAATTATCATGCCTACTACATATATTCATTTTCTGAGAGGGAAAAGTAATCTCCCAAGCTACAATCCAAGAAATCTCCTAGACACAAAAAAAATAATTATAGTGGCCACGAAACGGACCGTTTCTTTCCTTGGACCGCGTAAGAATTCGTCGTGGTACAAAAACAAAATAGAAATGTCAGGCCTAATTATATAAGTAACTCTTATTGTAGTTTTAAAAGGTCATGTACCAACCAATATATGTAATAATAATTTAAGTCAGTAAACAACATAAAATTAATAACTATTTCTATCAGTAATACAAGATTATTTTTACTTAAAAAAACAAAAATTATATATATAATAAGACATTTTTGTTGTTTGTATAATGCTGCAGCACATTCCAAAACAGTGGGCTGTTGAAAACCTTGGCAGCTGTTACAATGAAGATATTCCAGTCTCCATAGTTTACAAAGAAACAAATTGGAATATGGTTGTTCGGATGTATGTCAAACACAAAAGTCCTGGTGCATGCAAACTTAAGAAAGGGTTTTTGGAACTTATTGTCTTTTATGGTTTGAAGAAAGGGAATGTTTGCTGCTTTGAAACAATTAACTCAACACCAATTTTAACCTTAAAGCTCATTGTCTTTTAGTTGTCTACTAAAGATAATCCTGTAGTTTTGCAAAAAAGTTATTTATATAAGTTCCCATGTATTTAGTTATTTTATATAAGTTTCCATTGTAATATAATTTTATATTTTATCCACTGTATTGTTATTATTACGAATATCATTGTAATACTACTACTACTACTACTACTACTACTACTACTACTACTACTACTACTACTACTACTACTACTACTACTACCACCACCACCACCACCACTACCACTACCACTACCACTACTACTACTACTACTACTACTACTGTAGTTGTTGTTGTTAAGGTTATATTGCTATTTATCGTTATTAATATTATAGAATGATAACAATGTATATATTTAAAAAAAATATTCAATAATATAATAACAACATTTATAAAAACATCACCCCTTTATTTATAATGAACATGAAGTTAGCCAAATAAAGATAATAAATTCTTAATGAACCAGCAAACGAACCTTTATTAATAATATTACTAATACGTTTTTTGAAACAAAAAAAGAAAAAAAAAACTTTCCCTTACCACTTAGTGGACAATTAATGTACGTAAGTTGATGTTTAATAATTGATAGATATTTATTGTATCAACCATTACAAAATAATGGTAAAATAAACAATAATAGGGAAGGTAAAAAGGTGAATATGGTATTAACTTGTTCCTTTGGCAATTAATTTTTGAAGAAAGTTGATTGGTTTCGAAGCATAACCTTTTATTTTCCTATCTAGCAGAGCATGCAAGGGTGAAGACGTATTCATTTTCAGCAAATATGTTTGTTTATATAAAACATTTTTAATAAACCAATAATTTCATAATTTAATGGGTTTATTTATGGAAGGATAGATTATTAGTGGTATTTAATGGGTATTTAGTTTGTAAATACAAGTCATTTTCAACCTCACACTATTTTTTTTTACCATTTTCCACATAAGCGAGTAAGTTATCCATGTAAGCAAATAAATGTGCCATGTCAATGCCTACATGGGGGCGCCACATGGCGGATGAAGAATTAACACCTTACGTTTTAATATAAACTTATAAAGAAGTTGATTAGCCCATGATATGTCAATGTTACTCTTTGTTATACATTGTATAAGTATGTGTAATTTATTTTTTACATTCATATTTCATGAAGAGAAATGAAATTGGCAATTCAAATTATTTTTATTGATTAGCAAATATTATGATGCGAGTATAGTGGAGATCCATTATAAGGGCGATGGTCAATGAGGGAATGTAGATGCACTATGCGTAGCCAGTGGGACGAGAATATCAATCGTGTCATATATGTGATTTTATATGTATATATATTGTTTTGCGCGGTATGTGTTTAAACTATTTAATTGCGTTCCATTACTTGACAAATATATAATGTTACTATTTAATAATATAACCAACCCATGATAATGTCAATGTTACTTTTTGTTATACATTTGTATAATTATGTGTAATTTAATTTTCACATTCATATGTGTTTCCACTACCGATTTGTTTCTATTACTAATAAAACATATTATGTTACTACTATGTATTAAAACCAATCGAGGTAATGTCAATTTTACTATTTGTTATATATACACTAGTGTTCCATGATTTGTATTTATTTACGCAACCAATAAATAAATGGAGTCATCATATGTATTTCTTCTGTTACTAATAAAATATTTAATTTTTGTTTTTACCCTAAAACTCTCTATTTTAATTCAAGATTTGTATAACTAAGAGCTATAATTTTTGAGTCTTTACTAGGGAAAATTCACTAATCAAATGATTTTCTTAGTAGAAGTATAATAAGGGTAATTTCAATAATGCGGCCTAACAATTATATTTACGATATACAATCTATCAACTTGGACCATATTTACAAGCAGGTACAAGTATATTTTGAATGGGATTTATATATTAGGCGTATAAATTGTTAAAATTGGAATCATTCTCAAATTTACCAGAAAGACAATGATTGCAAAAGATTGCAACAAGTTACCTTCTTGATGTTTAGAGAAAATGGCATGTTCTTAGAATGCTGAGGAGAAGCACGAAATATATGGGTGGCATAGCATGCTTAATATTAAATGGGAAACGATATTAAATGCACTTAGTTTATTTGACAGCACAAAACGTTGACATATTTTCCCTATTTACTAATAAATGTGCGAACTAGTAAAAATATGTATAAGTATGGAGGAGCTAATGACAACAAAATAAACCACAAACAAAAAAATATAATGATACCCAACAATAGAATTTTTCCTTATGATTCACAAAAAGGAACCCAAAATTACCCCTAAAAGAAGAGGAGAAAACTAAGGATGCGAATGTAGTTTCAAAAAAACAAAAAACTATATTCATTAGTGGTGAAGAAGCACTTTTCGAAACCGGAGTTTAGGGTATTTCTGTTGCTGTTAGTCTAAGTCTAATTGATCAAACAACCATTGCAAGTAAGTACTTTATATCTTCTAAAGTTGTTCTTCCACTAAAATATTTCTCAACTTACTTCGCGCCTCTGTCAAATCCCAAAAACGAAGTTAACTTCAATGAAATAGATTATTTTAAAAACTTCGATGATGTAGATGATTTCAAAACTCTAAAATATTATCAAATCAAATCATTGATATTTAATCCTTACACAACTAATCAATTGATGAATGATGTGAAGATGTAAACATGTAGAGGTGATGTAGTACCTAGGAACATACCAAGTATTAACGACTTGTATGGTCTTCATGAAGGCGTAAAAGTTTTTTTGGAGTGGGGGATGGAAAGGCTAAACATGCCAAATTCGTACAAATTGATTCCTGATGTTATTATGTGTATTTTGGATCCTAAGCCTAACATTACAATTGTGCATCCAGTTTATGTGTTGGATTATATACCTAGCATCATTTGCATGGCGTCATACACTGATGCATTGCACGTTGTGCAAACATCGGTTATTGATAGCATACTTCAGGTGGTTGTAACTAAGAATATATGTAACGTATCGGAGTGTTCAAAGGAACAAAGATATCCTAGATGCTATCACGATATAATTATTAAACCGTTAGATGTTCAGGTATGGAATTACATTATACCAATAATGCTACAAAGTAACGATGTTCGTTGGAATCCTCGTGGTTTAACCCAACCATCTTTCATTACAAACTTTAATGCCCTCGCAGAACATTATAAACCTTTAATTGTAAGAGTATTGGAGGCTCGTATATCCCACAATAATGTGGTTGAGATTGTTCACAATCTTCCTATATGTTTTCAATGTGCTATTTATGGTGGAGGGAAACTAGTCGGTGGTGTAGCTATATTTTGGGACTCATTTATATACAACGAGTCCACTAACAGATGCAAGAAGAAAAACGTAGTAAATAGCTTGGAATTTGAGGTAATATCAATAAATCTCGACGTATGTTTCCTTAACGCTGATAATGTATAATCCTTACTAGTTTTTTTAAGTGATGTTACAAAAAATTATACCAATGATCCAACTTATGTTACATGAATTAACAGGGATTGAAGCACCCAAGAACTAGAAAGAAGCTGTTTGACACAAGCAACTCAGAGGAATGAACCTCTGACTAAGGGGAGCAGACCAGCCGTTTAGTAATTGTGAGAATTAAGGAAAATGCCAACTGAATTAATGTCAATTGGGTTTTTAAGTTTGCATGGTTTGTTATGTTAAAATTTAATAGAATTTAGGACTTTACAAGAAATTTAAGATTAACAATCTATGAAGTGTTGGTATGTATTTGAGGTGTCTATTATCAGCCAATTACTATTTTATATGTGACTTAATGTTAGTAACCGTGTAATTGACCTTTTTAAAATGTAGTCAATGTTCCAGTTGTAAAATTAAAAAAAATGTTGTTATTCTGCTCATGAATTTGTTGATTAAAATGGTAATTTTGTTGTAGGAGTGTCAATGTTAATCAATCAAATAGTTTCATAATTGTGAAATTGGATTGCCCAAACCAATCTTGTTGAAATTGATTAAAATAAAACTAAAGTAAACCAAATGCTTAATAAAAACAACTCAAATATTACTAATTTAATATAGTTTACCACCTTTTTACTTAATAATATGTTTTGTATAAATATAATACGTAGTAAATATAAATATAATTTGTTATAAGCTTTCTAGTACAAGGGCATTTTGGTCATTCGTCAACTAATAATATTGTAACGGTCATTTCCCTTTAAACGGGGTAGATGGAGGGTGAAAGTAATACCCTAAGCACTACCTATAATTACTCCCTATAACTGAGAGTATACCATCACCCCATTTCCTTTATCCGTTGAATAGCTTCATTGATACGAAACAGGGTGATAACTTCGAAGGTTTGATAATGGCTTCTAAGAATGATGCAAGTATGGGGGAAATAATGGCTTATGGAGATTCAAGGCTTTTGGGATTTTCTAAGACATCGTCATGGGTGTGTATGGTGACACACGAAAATACTTGATCATTGAAACAAAGGAAAGAATGGTGGAATTAGGGGAATAAGATGGTTTTGCCTATGAGTTTTTCCCACTTCACTTGATAGGGTTTTCTCATTTTTAGGCATTGAGTCTTTTATTTCTTGAAGTGTCTTAATCATCATTTGCAGCCTTATACACATGGAAAATGACTTCTTTGAGGTTTCTTGATTAAAAGATTAAATCTTGAAAGGTTTCTTGAAGATTTAAAGAAAACCGCAAAAATTGCGCAAAATTGGACGATCCTACATGGCGTCCATTTTGACGACTTTGGGTTGAGTGAGGTAAATCTTATTTTTGTGTAATTATGGTTGTAATTTGTTGATTATCTTGATTAGCAAGGTAAGTATAAGTTTTTTAGGATATTTTTTGTTTAGATATGGTATGTTAGGATATTTTAGCAAGTTGCATGACATGCAGTGATGATGTGGCATTCTTATCTTGTGAGTCATCAGTGATTCTCTAGATTAGGGCGACTTTTCCTATGTTATGCGTGTATTTTTAGCTTATTTTAGTTAGGATTTTGTTGATGATTATGACTATAAATAACCTCAAAATTAGTTTGTAACAATTCAGCTTAGTGAATTCAATCAACATTCTTGTTTAAGTTTTATTTGTTTCCTACAAAACAAACAAAAAAACCGAAGGTATGGAAATTTTCGAGTGTGAGGAAATTTTAGAACACTTTAAAGAGTTGGTACTCATGCTTTAGACTCTTGTGAGGATAATTTTCAGAATTGAGGGTGCATAGCTTTAATTTATTCACAAAATTATTCAGCCTAGATCATTTTTCTTGGTGCTTGGCTTTAGAGAAAACCGAACTAGTTTATATCATTGTGAGTAGTGATTTTTGTTATCAATATTCATATCAGCTTTTGGTGCTCTTGTTGGGAGGACATTAATCCTCAATATTATTGGTATACTTTCATTGTTGAAACAAGGGAAATCATGTCAGCTGATGAAGTAAACACTCCTAAGATTACTACTGAGGAATTGCGCAAGGACATAGAAGAATTAAAGGCTATGTTTGAGGCTACCATTAAGGATTTTGCCGAAAAATTGAAATCACCAAGCAAGTCAAAGGGTGGAAGTAAAGGGGAGTTGGATTCTAGTTTTGATGATGAGCAAGCAAGCTCAAGAAGTGCACGAAAACCAAGAAGGCAATACTCATCAAGTTCTAGTAATGAAGAACCTATGAGTAGGCGCAGAAAGAAGGATAGGCCTAAGGATGATGATCGCAATCTTAAACTAGATATTCCTAAATTCAGTTGAAGTTTGGATCCTGAAAAGTTCCTGAATTGGCTAAGAAGGATTGAATGAATTTTCAAGTATCAAGAGTATAATGATCGAAAATCAAGATTGCAGAACTAAAGTTGACTGGCTTAGCTAGTTTATGGCTTGAAGGTATGCAAAAAAAAAAAAGAAAGAAGGATGGGAAGTCTAAAGTATCCACATGGAAGGAACTGAAGAAGGAGATGAGGAGACTTTTTATTCCTTAGGATTACGAGCAAGGCAAATTTATAAAGATGCATACATTAAGGCAAGATCGAAAATCAGTTGAAGAATATACATCTGAATTCCTCAACTTGATCACCATTGCGATCTAGAAGAAAAGGAGGATCATCAAGTTGCTCGTTATGTTGTGGCCTAGATGAAAGAATAAGAGAAAAGGTGGAATTACAACCTTACTGGACTTTTGATGAAGTTTGCAAGGTTGCATCTAGGGTTGAGAAGTAATTTTCAAAAAAAACCGCTATTTTTTTCGAAACCCTTTGTGAAAAAGGAAGGTGCCATTGTTTCATTTAAACAAAATTTCGATTCCACTTCAAAACCTCCTCTGTATACTAAGGGTAAAGGCTCTTCTACTAATCCTCCACACCTTGATCAACGCACATGCTTCAAGTGCAAAGGTCAAGGTCATATCCAGAAGGATTGTCCTCATTAAAGGGTTTATACTACTCGAAATTGGGCAGATGATGAAAACTTGTAAGAAGAGGAGAATGAACGTCAACAACAGGAAGATGGCGTGAATTATGATACTAAGGAAGAGGATATTGAGGAAATTACTCCTGAGGTGAATGGCCAGAGTTTAATTCTCCAAAGGGTTTTGCAGTCTAAAGTTACGCCACCAACAGAGAACCAGAGGGATAAGAGGAGGATGATACGAAACAGGCTGGTAACTTCGAAGGTTTGATAATGGCTTCTAATAATGATGCAAGTATGGGGGAAATAATGGATTATGGAGATTCAAGGCTTTTGTGATCTTCTAAGACATCATCATGGGTGTGTATGGTAACAGACGAAAATACTTGATCATTGAAGCAAAGTAAATAATGGTGGAATTAGGGAAATAAGATGGTTATTCCTATGAGTTTTTCCCACTTCACTTGATAGGGTTTTCTCATTTTTAGGCATTGAGTCTTTTATTTCTTGAAGTGTCTTAATCATCATTTACAGCCTTATACACATGGAAAATGACTTATTGAAGGTTTCTTGATTAAAAGATTAAATCTTGAAAGGTTTATTGAAGATTTGAAGGAAACTGCAAAAATTGCGCAAAATTGGACGATCCTTGATGTGAATGTTGATAAAAGAAAATCGTCACTCACAATGTGATATTCTTATTCCAGTTTTCTCTAAAGCCAAGCACCAAGAAAATCGATCTAAGTCGAATAATTTTATGAATTGATTAAAGCAATGCACCCTCAATTCCTAAAATTATCCTCACCAGAGTCTAAAGCATTAACACCAACTCTTTCGAGATGTTCGAAAATTCCTCACACTCGAAAATTTTCATACCTTCGATTTTTTTGTTTGTTTTGTAGGAAACAAATAAAACTTAAAAAATCAATGTTTATTAAATGCACTAATCTGAATTTTTACAAGCTAATATTGATATTATTTATAGTCATAATCATCAACAAAATCCTAACTAAACTATGCTAAAAATACACGCACAACATTAGGAAAATTGCCCTAATCTAGTAACTCATCGATAACTCACAAGATAAGAATGCCACATTATCACTGCATGTCATGCAACTTGCTAAAATATCCTAACAAACCCTATCTAATCAAAAAATATCCTAACAACCTTATTCTTACCTTGATAATCAAGATAATGAACAAATTACAACAAGAATTACACAACAACAAGATTTACCCAAATCCCCCAAAAATCGTCAAAATTGACGCAATGCATGCTTCGTCTAAATTTGCGCATTTTTGTGTTTTTCTTCAAAACTGCAAGAAACCTTTCAAGATTCACACTTTTAATCAAGAAATCTTTAAGAAGTCATTTTCCATGTTTAGAAGGTTGTAAATGATGATTTAGACACTTCAGGAATTAAAAGACTCAATGCCTAAAAGTAAGAAAACCCTATCAAGTGATGTGGGAAAAACTCATGGGCAAAACCATCTTTTACCCCTAATTCCACCATTCTTTCCTTTGCTTCAATGATCAAGTATTTTCGTGTGTCACCATACATACCCATGATGATGTCTTTGAAGATCCCAAAAGCCTTGAATCTCCATAAGCCATTATTTCCCCCATACTTGTATAATCTTCAGAAGCCATTACCAAACCTTCGAAGTTATCCTCTTGCTTCATATCATCCTCCTCTTCTTCAAAAGAGTTTGTCCTAAAACCTCGAAGTGGTTCATCAGGAACATAAGGAGGCAAATGACCAATGTTGAATGTGGCATGCACACCTTATTCACCTGTCAATTCGAGTTTATTTGCATTGTCTTCGATCTTGCTCACGATTTTGAATGGTCCTTCACATCTAGGCATTAGCTTGTTTTTCCTTTGATTAGGAAATCTTTCCTTCCTTAGATGTAACCATACCAAATCTCCTTCCTTGTATGTGTGTTTGATTTTATGCTTGTTAGCTCTTGTCTTGTAGATATCATTCACATGCTCAATCCTTGCTCTAACCTGTGCAAGTAACTTCTACATATATTCAATTTTAGCTAAAGCGGTTGTGAATGAGCTCACCTTTAGGAATAGCCACAAAATCAATAGGTAGCTTGGGATTGACTCCATAAACAACTTCAAAAGGTGAATGCTTAGTTGCATATGTAGGTGAACGATTATAATTAAACTCTGCATGAGCTAATTTCAACCCAATCCTTTTATGTTTGACTTACCAAACAACGAAGTAGAATGCCTAGGTTTCTGTTGGTGACTTCAGTTTGACAATTTGTTTGTGGATGATAAGAAGTACTGAAGAGCAATTTCGTCCCTATCAAACGCCACAATGATTTACAGAAATAGCTCATGAATTTCTTGTCCCTGTCAGTTCCAATTGTTTTCGGAACTCCATGTAACCTCACAATGTCTCGAAAATACAATTCTGCAACATTGACAGCATCATCAGTCTTGTGGCAAGGTATGAAGTGTGCCATCTTTGAAAACCTGTCAACCACCACCATTATAGAATCCTTTTGCCTTGTAGTTCTAGGCAAACCAACTATAAAATCCATAGATATATCATCCCAAGGAGCTTCTGGAACTGGCAATAGTGTGTAGAATCCCTAATGAAAGGGTGCCTTGGCTTTTTGACAAACAGCGCACTGTGATATTACTGCTTCAACATCAGCAATCATTCTAGGCCAATAAAAATGCTCCTGGAACATGGTCAATGTTGTTGTGATACCAAAGTGACCTGCAATTCCACCCCCATGCGCCTCTCTGACTAGCAATTCACGAATACTGCACTTAGGGATGCATAGTAGATTCCCTTTGAATAAGAATCCATCATGTAGCACATAAGATCCCATTGAACCCTTCGTGATTTGTGAATAAATAGGTCCAAAATCTCCATCTTGCTCGTAATATTGTGTAATCAACTCCAAACCAAGAAATTTGAAATTAAGAACTCTAATTAAAGCATACCTCCTTGATAAAACATCAGCAACCACATTAGATTTGTCTTCTTTGTACTTTGATGAAAAGTGAAAAGACTGCTAAAATTCAACCCACTTTGCATGTCTTGGATTGATTTTATGTTGGCCATTGATATGCTTCAGAGCCTTATGATCCAAATGCAATATAAAGTGACTTGGATGAAGGTAATGACTCCAATGATCCAATGCTCGAACAATAGCATAGAATTCCTTATCATAGGTAGAGTAGTTCAACCTTGCTCTATTGAATTTCTCACTGAAATAAGCTATAGGCCTCTTACCTTCAACCAACACTACACCAATCCCCACGCCACTAGCATCTATCTCAACTTCAAAACGTTTCGAAAAATCTGGCAAAGATAGGATAGGAGCTTGACAAAGCAATTTCTTCACCAATTCGAAGGCCCTTTGCGCATCTTTAGTCCATTCAAACTTATCTTTGTTCTTCTTAATACACTCGGTCATAGGTGCTACTACAGAAGAGAAATTCTTGATGAATCTTCTATAGAAAGAAGCTAAACCATGAAAAACACGCACTTCAGTCACAGATTTCAGAACTTGACATGATTTAATAGCTTCTACTTTCGAAGGATCAACTGAAACACCATCTTTAATAACAATGTAACCTAAGAATGTCACACTTGAGACCATGAACGAACACTTTTCGAGTTTAGCATACAACTTATGCTTTCTCAAAGTTTCTGACACTTCTCTTAGATGCTGTAGATGATCTTCCACATTTGCACTATATACCAGGATATCATCCAAATACACAACCACAAACTTTCCAATGAAAGGTTTCAAAACTTCATTCATCAATCTCATAAAAGTACTAGGAGCATTAGTAAGACCAAAAGGCATAACTAACCATTCATAGAGTCTTAGTTTAGTTTTGAATCCTGTTTTCCACTCATCACCCTTCTTCATTCGAATTTGATGGTAACCATTCCTCAAATCAATCTTGGTAAACACTTGTGAGCCAAATAATCCATCCAATAAACCATCTAATCGAGGAATAGGAAACCTATATTTGATGGTGATGTTATTCACAGCTCTAGAATCAATGCACATTCTCCATGATTCATCCTTTTTAGGAACAATCAATATTGGTACTACACATGGACTCATGCTTTCCCTGACATAACCTCTTGCCATCAACTCTTCAATCTGTCGTTGAATTTCTTTAGTTTCTTCAGGATTGCACCTGTAAGCTGGTTTATTAGGAATCTGAGCTCCAATAACCAAATTAATCTGATGTACAATTCCTCTAATGGGTAGCAGCCCTGGTGGCAATTCATCAGGAAATATGTCTTGAAATTCGTGTAACAACGGGCGCAACTCACGAGGGATGCTCGTTGCTTTCTCTTGCACTTCCTTAGCCATTAGCACATAGAACTTCTCATAATTCTTTACTTCTTGCACCTTGGCTTTCTCATTAATCAACAAAACACCTTTTTTATTGCTCACATCTTTCAAAAATTTTATACTTTCCAAAGGTTTCAGCGCAACTGGTTTTCCTTGTGCCTGTTTCCTAGTGATGTATATGTTTGTTCTAGCATCAAACTTTACGAATCTATCATATTGCTACGGCCTTCCAATCAATATATGCCACGCATCCATAGGACATACATCACAGAGCACTTGATCATCGAAGTTTCCAATCTTGAAACTAACCAGAGCTTGTTTGTTCACCTTGACGTCACTTGTGTTACTGAGCCAATGTAACTTGTATGGTTGTGGATGTTCAGTAGTAGGATTGTCCAATTTGTTGGTCAATACTTTAGAGACTACATTAGTGCAACTACCTGAATCAATTATCAGATCACACAATTTCCCTAGAACATTGCACCTGGTGATGAAAATTTTATCCCTCTGATTCTCTGTAGGTGGCGCAACTTTAGATTGCAAAACCCTTCGGAGAACTAAACTCTGGCCATTCACCTCAGGAGTAATTTCCTCAATCTCCTCTTCCTAAGTGTCATAATTCACGCCATCCTCCTCTTGTTCATTCTTCTCTTCTTCAAAGTTTTCATAATCCGCCCAATTTCGAGTAGTATGAACCCTTGAATGAGGACAATCCTTCTGGATATGGCCTTGACCTTTGCACTTGAAGCATGTGCCTTTATCCTTGATATATAGAGGAGGTTTCGAAGTGGAATCAAAATTTTTTTAAATGAAACAATGACACCTTCTTTCTTCACAAAATGTTTCGAAAATAATACTTGGTTTTTTCGAAAATTGCTTCTCAACCGTAGATGCAACCTTGCATACTTCATCAAAAATCCAGTAAGGCTGTAATTCCACCTTTTCTCTTATTCTTTCATCTAAGCCAGCAACATAATGAGCAACTTGATGATCCTCTTTTTATTCTAGATCGCAGATGGTGATGAAGTTGAGGAATTCAAATGTATATTCTTCAACTGATTTTCGATCTGCCTTGCTCGTAATCATAAGGAACAAAACTTCTCCTCATCTCCTTCTTTAATTTCGTCCAAGTGGCAACTTTGGACTTCCCATCTTTCTTTCTTTTCTTTTGCATATCTTTAAGCCATAAGCTAGACAAGCCAGTGACTTTCAATTCTCCAATCTTGTATGATTTTCGATCATCATACTCTTTATGCTTGAAAATTCGTTCAATCCTTCTTAGCCAATCCAAGAACTTTTCAGGATCCAAACTTCCACTGAATTCAGGAATATCCAGTTTAAGATTGGGACCATCATCCTTAGGCCTTTCCTTCTTTATGCGCCTATTCATAGGTTCTTCATTACTAGAACTTGATGAGTATTGTTTCCTTGGTTTTCGTGCACTCCTTGAGCTTGCTTGCTCATCATCAGAACTAGAATCTATCTCCCTTTTACTTGCACCCTTGGACTTGGTTGGTGATTTCAATTTTTCGGCAAAGTCTTTCATGGTGATTTCAATTCTTCTATGTCCTTGCGCAATTCCTCAGTGGTGATCTTAGGAGTATTTACTTCATCAGCTGACATGATTACTTTTGTTTCAACAATGAAATTATACCAATAACCTTGAGGATTAATGTTCTCTCAACGAAAGCACCAAAAGTTGATGTGAATGTTGATAAAAGAAAATCGTCACTCACAATGTGATATTCTTATTTCGGTTTTCTCTAAAGCCAAGCACTAAGAAAATTGATCTAAGTCGAATAATTTTATGAATTGATTAAAGCAATGCACCTTCAATTCCTAAAATTATCTTCACAAGAGTCTAAAACCTAAGGACCAACTCTTTCAAGAAGTTCGAAAATTCCCTCACACTCGAAATTTTTCACACCTTCGGTTTTTTTTTGTTTGTTTTGTTGGAAACAAATAAAACTTAAACAATCAATGTTTTTTGAATTCACTAATCTAAATTTTTACAAGCTAATGTTGAGATTATTTATAGTCATAATCATCAACAAAATCCTAACTAAACTATACTAAATATACACGCACAACATTAGGAAAATCGCCCTCATCTAGTGACTCATCGATGAGTCACAGGATAAGAATGCCACACATCACTGCATGTCATGAAACTTGCTAAAATATCCTAACAAACCCTATCTAATCAAAAAATACCCTAACAAACTTTTTATTACCTTGCTAATAAAGATAATCAACATATTACAACTAGAATTACACAACAACAAGATTTACCCAAATCCCCCGAAAATCGTCAAAATGGACGCAATGCATGCTTTGTCCAAATTTGCGCATTTTTGTGGTTTTTCTTCAAAACTTCAACAAACCTTTAAAGATTCAATCTTTTAGTCAAGAAACCTTCAAGAAGTCATTTTCCATGTGTATAAGGTTGTAAATGATGATTTAAACACTTCAAGAATTTAAAGACTCAATCCCTAAAAATGAGAAAACCCTATCAAGTGAAGTGGGAAAAACTCATAGGCAAAACCATCTTATTCCCCTAATTCAACCATTCTTTCCTTTGCTTCAATGATGAAGTATTTTCGTGTGTCACCATACATACCCATGATTATGTATTTGAAAATCCCAAAAGCCTTGAATCTCCATAAGCCATTATTTCCCCCATACTTGTATCATCTTTAGAAGCCATTATCAAACCTTCGAAGTTATCCTCTTGTTTCGTATCAATCCTACATGGCGTTAATTTTGACAATTTTGGGATGAGTTGGGTAAATCGTATATTTGTGTAATTCTGGTTGCAATTTGTTGATTATCTTGATTAGCAAGGTAAGAATAAGTTTGTTACAATATTTTTTGTTTAGATATGGTTTGTTAGGATATTTTAGCAAGTTGCATGACATGCAGTGATGATGTGGCATTCTTATCTTGTGAGTTATCTGTGAGTCACTATATTAGGGCAATTTTTCCTATTTTATGCGTGTATTTTTAGCTTAGTTTAGTTAGGATTTTGTTAATGATTATGACTATAGATAATCTCAACATTAGTTTGTAAAAATTCAGATTAGTGAATTCAATGAACATTGTTGTTTAAGTTTTATTTGTTTTCTACAAAACAAACAAGAAAACCGAAGGTGTGGAAATTTTCGAGTGTGAGGAAATTTTCGAACACTTTGAAGAGTTGGTGCTCAGGCTTTAGACACTTGTGAGGTTTATTTTCAGAATTGAGGGCGCATAGCTTTAATCAGTTAACATAATTATTCGACCTAGATCCTTTTTCTTGGTGCTTGGCTTTAGAGAAAACCGAACTAGTTTATATCATTGTGAGTGGGGATTTTTAATATCAATTTTCACATCATTCTTCCCTTTCCCTTTGGCAAAGATGTATTACTTTCTATAACTGAGATTATATCAGCATCCCTTTTCGTTCTTGAAAAAGTCAACAATCGTGTTGGCGAAGATTGCAGAAAGTAGATACAACCTTAGGCCAAGAGACAACATAACTGGAAAGGTAGTACCAATGGAGTCGGATAAGAGGCTGCAAATGAAGTACAACCTTCGTCCTAGACTAGTGACTCACGTCAACAGTTCTGGGACGGTAGTAAGAAGACAAAAGCGTAACGTCACATGTGAGAGGAAGAAACATATTATGGCAAATTCAGTTGTTGATGAAGAAGCAGTTTTTGAAGTAGAATTCGTCGGATATGGATGTCCTGGATATGAGCGACCTGTAGCTGAACATCTAAGGGATCCAAATATATTGTTGTACTTCAAGTGCCATTACCCCGAATCGTTTGAGCGTGTGTGATTAACCTTGTTAACTATTTCTGCCGTTATGTAGTTATTATTATGAACAATGTTAATGACTTAAACCAAAATTGTTCACTAATTGATTGTTTTGTATGAATACCCAAGCATGCATATGATTGTCGAATAACTTTTTTTTTGACAGTCAATTCCTAATCTTTGTGGTGTTAATGATGAATGGATTTTGTTGTGACACTGAAATCTATTGTTTGTGGTGTTAGTGATGAATTTGTGCCAATAAATGTGGAAAAAACAAGTGAAATTATGGTCCATTAGTATAGACTTGATTTGAAGATAATAATATTATATGACTTAATGTATGTGAGTGGAATAATGAAGGTAAGACGTTAACACCATGGCTGATTGAAACACAGGTATTGTAAGATTAATTCCATAATGAGTAACATCAATTTTGGTACATATGTTAGATAAGAGGGATGACACCGTAGGCCGTAGCTGACTCAAATTCTTGTTTGTGAATGGGTATGATCAATTTTGTGTTCCCACATGGCTTCACACAATTAGGTAATACCAAGCAACCTTTAAATTATACCTTTAATGATACTGATAATGATAAAAAATAAATTACTCTAATAATTATTATTCCCAATAAGTAAAGAAATAAAGGCGGAGTCGAAGTCGGATTAATTGTCGGATAATTCAGATTATTTTTAGCTTCCGACTCCAACTTCAACTCAGAGTCGGATTTTTTTTGTCGGAGTCGGTAGAGGATTATTTTAAAGAGAATTTGGATCGGAGGCGAATATTTTTTCCTCTGATCAGAGCGGAGTAGGGTAGGACACGGCCTGAACCACCACCCCTACTGCTGAGGATATTAGTAAAATCAATGAAGGACAACTACAAGTTGTATGCAACGGAAAACATTACACACTAATGGGACCATAAGCTTTTTAATCTTTTAAAATGTGAATAGTTGGAAAAAATTTCACAAGTGACATTTTAGATACTTTTTTGAAATCTAAAAGTTTAGAAATTAGGCACTCCTCAATAATTTGTGTATAGTTATGAATAAATCAGCTAGTTTTTGTTAAATATTAATGCATGCAATTACTAACAAAATACAACGAAAATTACACATACATTAATAATTACATGATACTCCCCCGTTCCTAATTGTTTGATACGCTTTGACTTGCACGTATGCCAATGCATCTATTTGACCTTAAATTTTTTTTGTTGCGTATATGTAAAAATTATAATAATTGAATATTAATAATGTACTCAGTAAGACGAATCAACCAAGACCTCATATTACAATAATATGTCATATAGGTATTGAAAGTAAATTACAAGATTCTTTTAGCTTATGAATAGTGTTAGATTCATAACGTATCAAACATGTAGGACCAGAGTGAGTATAAATTACATAGTAAAATTAATTTATTTTACAACTCAAATATAAAGTGATTTGCAAGGGTTTAATTTTATTTGTTGTCAACCATTAAAAATGTAATGGTATTATTTCTTCCAAGGCTTATTATAAAAGTCAATTAACATAAAAAAATATCTAAGTAATCCAATGCATTTTTTTTAGATAAAAATATAAATCTTGTAAAGGAAGATGTTACACAAACCCTAGTTAGGGTTAAATTTCCCTCCAAAAGTTGTAACATTTTCCCCTCCTTATTGACAATTTTTTGACCTACTTACCCCTATAAATAACAATCAATGTTTAGCGTTTTCAGATCATTAAACAAGCCATCTCAAATATTAAATGTTGTTGCTCTTTTTTAAAGGGTGAACCATTGTTTCTTAGGAGGCAATACTGGAAATATGGTCAATTTATGTGCTTGCGAGTTCCCTGTTGCAAGGAACACTTCATGGACAAACGATAATCCAGGTAGGAAATTTGTTGCTTGCAGGTATTTTAACAACGAAACAGGTTAAAGAGGCTGCAGCACATTCGAGTGGAGTGATGAAGGCCTTATTGAGTGGCACGTGATGTTACTAACATGTTGGTGGCTGAAAAACAACGAATTGCAGCTGACAGGGACATTTTGCAGACACGTCTTACTTGTGAGATGCATCAAAATGAAAAACTTGCTGAAGACCTAAATACGATGAAAGAAAAGGCCAAGAAATATAAGGAGGAGGCAGTTCATAATAAATCTGAGAATTGTAGAATTGCATTGTTAGATTACGAGCTTGTTGGGACCGCAATTGTATGTGCAATAATTGCTGTTATCATTAGTTTCATTTTAATTAAACTTTCTTAATGTAAATTTAAGGTGGTACCAACTAGTAGGAAAATTGGATTTTGCTGTGCCACATTTGCTGCGGTTCTTTGGGAATTTTAAAGAACCGCAGCAAATAGTTGTTGATGATACACATGAAAACTTATTTGCTATGGTTGATTTTTTTGCTGCGGTTCTTTTGGTTATTTGCTGCAGTTACAACCGCAGCAAATAAAGCAACCCAAAACAAATAGTTGAAGCCCAGCCTAAACGAAGTGGTATAAATGCAAAAACCCTCCAACAAATTTTATTCTTTAATTTGCTTCCTTCAATTCTAACCCTAACCCTCACTTGTCTCTGATCTTATCTCCCTCTTATGATCTTCTCTCTTCCTCCAAAAATCTCTCTCTCGCCTCACTCGTCTTCTCTTCTCTCTCATCTCCCTCTTCTGATCTTCTCGCTTCCTCCAAAAATCTCTCTCTCTTCATTTTTCCTCTCGATCTCATTCTCCTACATCTATTAAGGTAAAATCCACCTCTTTTCTCTCCTTCATCTTGTTTTATTTTTCAGTATTAATTTTTATTTTGTGTTTTAATTTTTGTGTTATGATTTTGTGTGTTTTGGGGGCGATATTTGGTGGCTTTTGGAGGCGATTTATGGTAGCGATTTATAGGTGGATTCAGCGTTAAGGTTAGCTTTGCTTGTTTTCTTTTGGTTTCTATTTTTATCATATTTTTGGTGTTGATTTTGTTCTTTTTTATGTTGACTTTGTTGTTGTTTTTTGTTTCGATTTTTATGTGGATTTTGTTGTTGGTTTTGTGTTTGGCTGGTTGTTTGTTTTTGGTTGTGGTTGTGGTGGTTTTGGGTTTGGTGGTTTGTTTTTGTTAGCGGTTGTGATTTTCTAGTTTTTGTTGTGGGTGTGTGTTGGTTGTTTGTGTGTGGTTGTGAGTGAATAAGTGTGAGTGTCAGTGAGTGGGTTAGTGAGTGAGGGACTGACTTGGAGCGTGAGACTATGACTGAGTGTGTGTGTGTGTGAGGACTGATTTGCTGTTGATTTGTTGACTGAGTGAGTTAGGTTGTTGTTTGGACTACTGTTGCTCTATTGTTTTTCATCTTTACAACTCTCTACTTTTTCCATATATTAATTATAGCTTATGTTAATCTTAAGCTGGGTAATTAGTAAGGATTAGAAAATGATGGATGAATTGATGAGGGTGATTAGGAAAGAGAAGAAGAAATAAATGTTGTCGTTGTAAGTTTGTAGGGTGGTTATGTACTAATGAGAAGTAGAATTATGGCCTTTCTCTTCGGTCATGCCTTTCCTTTCCTGCACCTGTTCTGTTTTTGTTCATGTTTGTGTCTCAGTAAGGACCTGTTTCATGGATGCATGTGTTTGGAACTTTTGTAGGCAGTTTTCCTTCTTGATGCATGTGTTTCATGATGGATGCATGTGTTATCCTGCTTGATCTTGTGCTATATGTGTTTTGTGCTTCACATAGCAGTTTTCCCTTTATTAGATGTATCACATAATAGGTGGCTTCCACCACCTTCCTGCTTTTGTATTCACTTGGGGCATCTGCATATTAGCTGTGATTCCACTATCTCGATCTTGTGATGCTTTAAGGTGGAATCACATGCATAGTCTTGTTGTAACCTGGGAGGTCCACTCCTCTTGTTTGTATTTTGTACTTCTTGGCAGCCATTAGGTTGTAGTTAATATATATTTTGTCTTTGTGTTAAAAAAAAAGATGTCAATATATTAAAGGAGGAATTAATTTTCATGAGGTCCCGTTAAACGTGAAAAATGATATGAATTGGATGGTGTAATATTATAATATACATCTACTACTCTTTATCTATTCATATTAACTTATTTGTATCTATATATGCCACGTTTTAATTTGTACATGGGAACTATATCAATATATAAATAAAATAAAATAAAAAGTAAATTTTAGAGTTCATACAAAAATCTCTATAAGATTTGTTTATTGTTAATAAATAAAATTTCATAATCAATTAGTCATGTGGCAGTAGAACAAACCTTTAGTTATATGTTCTTATTCTTGTTCACAAAAAATTTTAGAGTGACTGAGTGCATGTTTTATGACTGTGTGAGTGAGTGAGTGACTTTGTTTGTCAGTGAATGACTGTGTGAGTGAGGGAATGTGAATGAGAGAGTGTGAGTGAGGGAATGTTTGGATGTAATGCTTGAATGAATGAATTAGATTTTGAATCTATGAAAGAATGGTTTAATGAGTATGTTAATGGATGCTTGAATGAAATATTTCGATGAGATTGAGCTTATGACTGATGTTTATTGATTTAGATGAGATTGAGCTTATGAATGATGTTTATTGATTTGTGGTCTGATGTGTTGCTTCTTACTTGATTCCCTTATGGTCAGACAATTGCATCTCTTATGGTGATGCAATTGTTGAATGATGATCGAGTCCCTTATAGTCCGACAATTGCTTGATAAAAAATGAGTCCTTTTTCATAAGACACTAATTATCTCCAAATGATGAAGGGACTCAAGTGATGACCATGGTCAACATCATTGAGGTTTGAGTTGCTCCAGGCTTAAAAACCTGTTGAAGTAGCCTAACTCGAATGGTGGGTGATCGTAACCACTTCCCTGATGGAGATTATGTNACTGAATAATAGGAGGAATTAGTCTAGGCATGAGCGAGAGCCGCTAGATTAGTTTCGAGGGAGTCTAAATTATTCGAGAGAATTAGTGAGCCCTAATTTGATGATAATTGTGAGATTTAACGATCTTTGTTAGTGAATCCATTAGTTGTTCTTGATGACCCGAACGACCCTAGGCATAATTTATAGTTCTAATCTTCGTCAATTCCCGTAATTTATTATCAGTCAATCAGTAGTCAGTTAGTTAGTCAACATTTCTCAACTAAGGCCCTTTGTACGGTTTAAGCTTTTTAGAACAATAGAGTTCAATTGCTTCCCTGAGGATTCGATCCTTACTTCCGTAGCTACATTAGTTAGTGTTGTTTGGTTTATTTTTGATAGGTGTGCGATAGCCTCATCATAAATATTTTACCAAAAAAATTTTCTAAGCATCAGTACACACATTTATACAGGTTTCTTATACTATAACCATAAACAATCCAAGATTTTCCAAAATATTCATGAAGGACCACACAGAATCCTTGGTAAAATCTACTACTTTGTAAATAATTTTAGATTATTGCATGTATTCAAAAATTAATTACAATAATATCGAATAATATGTATTTAGGGTTCAATAACCTGTATCTAATTGAGTGTGTACGTAAGATATATTATTACCCATGTTTAGTTTATAACAATAGTTTAAGTTTTCCCTTTTCTTTCGGAATTTCTAACAATAGCTAAGTTTTTGTGTAAACTGTATTTGTTATATTACTACTTAAAATTTTAACTGGCTAAAATTAAAAGAAAAGCATACTAACTTAAAAATTTGTTGATGTTACTGGTACATGTTGATGTTAATGATTAAAAGAAAAGCATACTAACTTAAATTGTATTTGTTATATTACTAGTACATGTTGATGTTAATGATTTTATGACCTATATTATTGATTAATGCATGTGATTTTTACTATATTGTGAATTTTAGTCCAATACAAATGTTTATTTTGGGCCAAAGATCCGTGGACTATAACCAGCCCACTTGTATTATAATAAATACACCTGCATTTATTAATGGAAAAAAAAAACCTTTCTCAGCTTCATGCGTGGCATGCACTTAACTTTTACTGTCAATTAACACCTAACTCAGTTACATGACAGTGTTTGACTGCCATGGTGGAGAAATTACAAAAAGACCCTGTACTTTATAATTTTGCCATAGCACTGATCGTTTTTTGGATTTTCCCTTTGATTTTGTTTGATGAATGTTAATTATTTGTACTACGTATTATTCATCTCAAGTAAAGAGTATAATAAAACCAATAAGAAAAAAAAAACCTGCTATCCCAAACGTGTGTACCACAATATGTGCCATTGTATATATCATCTGTCCACCACATCAAAAAAGTAAGAGAGGACTTATTTTTGATTTTTCCTTTTCACTAATTAAAATCAAAAGTGGTTATTTTTATGAGGTGGACCAATTTGATTTGGTGGCACATACTTGTGATACATAAGTGTGGTACAACAGTTTTAGACACAACTAATAATGGTAGAGAATTGGAAGTGTCACGTAAGATCAATTAATTTCTTTTTGATTTAAACTAATCATTTTGAGTCCAATTTTATTATAATTATTGTTGGAAGTTCAAAGAGTGATAAAATAAAGAGAGGAATATGAAGAGTCTTGATAGAATATCAATAGTTATATAGGTTTATATATGTGGTCATTTAACTATAACTTATAAGTTCAAAGTGATATGTGGGTAGTTAGGCTTAGCAATTCACACACACGCTCAAGCACGCGCCGAGCCTGGCAAGGGAACAACATGGGCTTGGGCTTTGGGAATGCGATGTGCGGTGATAAGTGCATTTTATGTTTATTAATTACCCTCGTATTATATATTTTTTTTAGCTCTAACAAGGCTCTTTTGAGCCTAACTCTACTAATCTGGTTGCTTTTAGTGCCTTGTGTTTCGGTTTGACATGTAATGTAGGAATTTATGCTTTTTTATCGGTTTTCGCATATTCTTCGGTACTTGATGATTGGTAGAAGGCCTTGACTACTTTTTAAGCCTAAGCAGAGTTAGGACCGGAATTAGAAGGCTAATTGAAGCTAAAAAGTCAAGATTTTAAGTAAACAATCAAGCGAGAAGGCCCCAAGACCTAGGGTTTAGTGTGTCCGGGTAACCAACGCTCCGCCCAGTTCTAGTGCACTATGCCTGGATGTCTGGGCGGACTACGTTTTACCCGTTTTTTGAGGACTTTCGACTTGTTTTAGCATATGCATGTATATATAAAATTCCTATTTTGTAACGTAAGTGTAAATTATTCATTACTATTAGGGCTTAGATACACACTTCAATTCTCTCTCTAGAAAAGTACTCTTATGTTCAATCATTCAATCAATAAAATTTCACGTTTCTTTTCAATTCTTTCTCTATTGCTATTTTAATTTATGTTCTTAGTTTATAGTTATGTTTAGTTTATATTTTTAGTAGTTATTTTAGTTTTTAGATTTAATTTTCATGCTTTAGATTTATGATTTTTATTCATTTAGATTTTAGTAATTAGTTGTTAGTTATTAATTATGGTTTTAGTTTTAGTTTCAATTCTTGATTTGTTTTTCATGCTTTTGAATATGTGTGAATTGTTTTCCTTCTAGGACTAGGGGATCCATGATTAAATTCAATGTGCTGCTTGATGATTGATTAGTATGGTTTTTGGTATTTTTGAATTCCCATTATTAGTTTATATTGCTTTCAATTAAATTCTGGTCAGTTTTGATTGTTAATTTGATATTGTGAAGTTGATGCCTGATAAGCATATTTTATATTCATTATTTGTCCCTATTTTATATTGGTTTTGGCTCTAACAAGGATCTTTTGAGCCTATTCTACTTACTTTGGTTGCTTTTAGTGCGTGTTGTTTCGGCATGTCATATACTACAGGAATTGATACTTTTGTGTCGGTTTTCGCTTTATGTTAAACACTTGGCAAGTTAGTAGGAGTCTTGGCCACGTTGAGAAGATATAAGGAAGGCCGGAAGCTAGGACGTGATTTACAAGCCTTTGAGAAGCATAAATGTCAAGTTTTAGAGGTTACGAGCGAAGCCGGGAGCCCAAAGGCCCCCTGATCATTGTGCTCGGTCGGTGTGCACTGTGCCCGGTTTGAGTGCGCATGCCCGGCCGGTCGAGCACAGTGATTTCTATAGGATTTTTGCTTCGTTTTCCCCAATTCCCGAATTTGTACATAATGTATTTCTTCCGTAGGTTTTTATAGCACATCATTATTATTCTTAGATGCCTAGTTTTATTTAGTTTCTCTCTCTAGAAATTCTTTCAATCATTCAATTCAATAATTCAGGTTTTGATTCAACTTTTCTTTGTTATTCTTTTAATTCATATTTAGTTTTTGTTTTAGTTTATGCTTTTAGTTTTAGTTTTAGATTTTGTTTTTATCATTTGTTTTATGCCCTAAGCTAGTTTTATGTTGTTTATTAATTTAGTTGTTTTTTATTAATTTGTTACTCTTTAATTATGTTTCCAGTTTGTTATCTCACTAGTACAAAAAAACACATTTGCTGCGGCCCATTTGCTGCGGTTTTCTTCCATTCATCTAAAACCGCAGCAAATAATCGGAAAAAATAAAAAAAGAACCCGCCCTTTATTATTTGCTGCGGTCTTTTAGGAACTGCAGCAAATAATATTTTTTGGTGCTTGTTTTTTTTCATTTGCTGCGTGGGTTTTCATCAAGCAGCAAATTAAATAACAACACATGTTTAATTTGTTCAACGCACAATTATTCAACTTCATTCCTGAACTTCACTTCTACATACCTTCATTCACTTTTTCCCTCCTTCATTCACCCTATCTTCTTTCTTCTTCGTCCTTCCTCCTTCCTCGTAAACCGCCATTGCTCCACCACCACCAACACTCCACTTTCTCTCTTCTTCTCACTTCGATCCTCTCTCACTCAATATAAACTCTCTCTCACTCTCTCACTTCCTCGTAAACCAAAAAAAATCTTCGCGCTTGAAGCTGTCGAATTCGTGAGTTTTCATCAACACCAGGCGTGAAGCTGTCGAATTCGCGCTTGAAGCTTTCGAATCAAAATCTGCTGCTAACCTCCAAACGAATTCGTGGTTTGGGATTTCTCTTCTCCTCTTTTCTCATTTTTTAGGGTTTTTAATTTCTGGCTGTAGGGTTGTTGATTGTTTTTAATTTCTGGTTTTCGATTGAAGCTTGAAGCTTCCAAGTCGAATTAGGTTGAAGCTTGTGTCGGTGTTCGTGGCTGAAGCTGCTGTTGTTCTTGCTGTTGCAACGTATTCTGCTGTTTTAGGTTTGGGATTTCCCTTCTCTTCTTTTCTCATTTTTAAGGGTTTTTAATTTCTGGTTTTAGGGTTTTGATTGTTCACTATTTTACATTATGATGTCCTGTACAAAAACTATAATTATGTGGTGTAGTGGTGTGCAAATTTCACTAAAACTTAAAGATTAAATGAATATTAATTAATTAATTAATTAATGACTATATATTTTACAAATGTACTATTATATATATACTTCTAGCTAGATTACTGTATGTCGATATTAGTTTTTAATTAACACTCCTTAATTATTGTTTCCTTGCCACGATAAAAGAGAATAATCTTAAGGAACATAGATATAGATTAAATAAAAAGTAAAAACATGTAATACTAAGTAGAAGCCTAGATTGACGAATGAAAACCAAGATACAAATTTGTTTAATGTATTTTGGAAGGTAAACACTCTTGCTTGAATTACAAATTACACAGAAAGTTATAACAAACAATGACCGTGACACAAGAAAAGAGTGTCACCACAGAAGAAGACGAAGCGACTTCATACGTTTTATATACCAGCTCTTATTAGTACTAGCTAGTCAAACAAATATCCAATCAAGTCTCATTCCAATGTTATGGTTTATATATGCCACTATTTGTGTTGACTTCTCGATCCAAAGTTGGCTACTTCCTCTTTAAGGTATATATAAACCAAACACGGTACAATAATGAGTTTAAAAGTATCCTATTATGTTATCTTGTTGGGTAAATTAAAATTAACTATCGAACTTCAACAATTAACTAAGACTTTCTATTGAGTTGATCATTTAACATAGTATTATAACTTATTGTGACAATGTCATGATGAATTCAAATCTTATTAAGTTATATCTTTTTATCAATGTCGGATGTATGTAATGGGATAAGGGGTCACTTCACCCCACTTGTGAAATAAATATGCATGAAATGAAACCTAATTTTTATTTATAAATATGTGTTGATTTATTGTAAAACCTAATTCAATATGTTTGTGTTTTTTATTCTTTTAAATCGAGTTTNCTGATCTCATTGTATACCGACATCACATTTATGCTAAACGACTCCATCTAATTTTTGAATCTGTCACTTATTAGAGGTAATGAAGTATCAATACTTCTAGATATTCTAAGCCCTAGTGCACTTATTTAATTACAGCCCCATGTATTCAATGGTTTTTCCAGGACTAGTTTATTGTTTATCTATGACAATATTTGAGTAGCTTATCATTTCCAATGTTTTTTTATACCAACATACTAAATAAATCATTTCCAATGTAGTGTTAGTATTGATATCAAATTCACCCGAAGGAATCCATTAATTGATTTGCTAATTGACAACTTTGATTTATAAATTCAGTTTATTGTTGATAAAATTCTGCTTGAAATTTAGAACTAAGGTGTTTCTTACTTAATTCTAATTGCAAATATATACGAAGTAGTGTAAATTGGATTGTGTATCAAAATTACATCCAATTTGATATGGACTAGGCTTCTCGGCTTCACAAGTTTTCCGCCATGGAATATTGTTTGCGATTTTGATTGTTCTACGACGGTGGCTTGTTTGATTACTCATAATTTAGAGACTTTTGTTTGATTTTTGTGGTTTGATTGGGCTTAAAATTGTTGCTAGGTTAGCTATAAGGTTGAATGTGTGTCGTGTGGAAATGTGAATCGTGGGCAGCGGCTATAATAGCCTCATAGGAAGCTCGTGGAAGCCAAAAGTATATCATATATGCCATGGGACCTGGGTTAAGTAAAGATTGCAATTATTAAGCTGTAAAATTGTTTCCCTCCAACTCGTTACCGAATTTTGTCCAATTCAGTCCACCACCAAAAAGAACAATAATTCAATATGTTTGTGTTTTTTATTCTTTTAAATCGAGTTTTCTTAGGCTAAGTAAAGATGTTTGGCTTTGTGATGTTCTTAATGATTATGTCGGCTTATGTAATATGAGTTGGACTTGATATTCAAAATCTTCTATGTGAATGTACGTTACTGCTGAAGCGATTCAAGCAACAAGTTAGAGTTCAACCTCTCCACCTCAGCTTGGTACAAAATTGTTACTTATCACTTATAAATGTTTCTGAGTTACTTTATTAGAAGCTACAAATGTAAAATGATGGACATATGAGAATAATGGTGTAGACATGTTAATTTATTTTATATGCTTGGCAAATGTATTAGTTTCCATTATATATGTTGGCTAAAGTTATTAGTATAACACATGTTTATGCTTTCCCATGCTTGACCTAGATACCCATTCAATACTTACTCATTAGGAGTAAGTGTTGAATAGTCCCCGTCTTTGGGACTGTTCTTGGACGTGTAATCTCACTTAGGTGGTGAATGTTTGTCATTTTGACCGATTCCATGAAAATCTAGTCATTGTGTTTCCCTTTTTTGTTCTTCGAGTACAAGTGTTGATTAATGCAAATTATCTACATTATGTACTTGGAGAACTGTAGGGAGATGCTGCCGGATTTTCGTGTGAATCGATCAAATGACAAACATTCACTAGTGGGATTAGACGTCCAAGGATGGGTTAGGTTGGAGTGATAAGGACCCTTGGACTGCATGCATGAAATTATGGTGTTTGCCTGCACTTATATGATTAGATCCTATATACTTACATCCATGCTTCTCTGAAAATAAATGTGTAATTAATTAAACTACATTGCTTATGTCTAGTGAAACATGACAAAAGACCGTTCTTGGATGTATAATTGCCCTGACAAAGGCAAATTTGTGGATGGGGTGTTTGANAACAAAGGAAAATTTGTGGATGGGGTGTTTGAATTTTGCGATGTTGCCGTAGCATATGAAAACACCAAACAGAGCGGGGGCTTTTATTGCCCTTGTTTCAAGTGTGAGAATGATTGTAGGTTTGAGAGCATAGTTGTTATTAGGGAGCATCTTCTTCGTTTCGGATTTCGNGGAGCATAGTTATTATTAGGGAGCATCTTCTTCGTTTCGGATTTCGACCTGGGTACTATGTTTGGGTTTTTCATGGTGAGACCGGTGTTTACCAGGGTAATTCTGAGTCAGGTAATATGCATCAAAATGTGGAAAACACCATTGACACAACCAATAATGATGTCTTTGAAAATGATGTCGACGATTATGAAAATGAGGGTGACCAAGTTCAGAANAGGTGACCAAGTTCAGAACATGGAGGAGGATCTTGAGGGTGACCGTGCTTTCGAATTCATTTCAGAAGCTTCTCAAAAGCCTCTATACCCGGGGTGTACTAAGTGGACGAAACTTTCATGTGTATTGGATCTATTTAGTTTAAAATCCGAAAGTAATTGGACGGACTCAAGTTTTACAAGGTTGTTGGAAAAGTTGAGTGGCTACCTTCCGGACGGCAATGAACTACCTAAGTCGACCTATTATGCAAAGAAGCTAATGTTTCCATTTGGGTTGCAGTATGAGAGAATACATGCTTGCCCGAACGATTGTGTCTTGTACCGGAATGAGTTCGAAAGCTTGGATAAATGTCCAAAGTGCAGTTTGCCCCGGTACAAGCGGGAGGGGGTGCGAGCAAACTCAGGTCCTCCATCCAAGGTGTTGTGGTACCTCCCCATAATACCAAGATTCCGGCGGTTGTTTTCAATTAAACAAGACGCTAAGAATTTAAGGTGGCATGCAGAGGGTAGGAAGATTAAGGGTTTGCTCCAACATCCTTCAGATGGTCCTGAATGGAAGACTATCAATAGGATATATAAGACTTTTGGGGCTGACAATCGTAATTTGAGGCTAGGGTTATGCACTGATGGAATGAACCCTTTTGGTACTCTTAGTTCAAAGCATAGTTCTTGGCCAGTGATACTTACCATCTACAACCTCCCCCCGTGGCTTTGCATGAAACGGAAGTATCTTATNATGGCTTTGCATGAAACGGATGTATCTTACGTTGTCTCTTCTAATCTGTGGTCCCAAACATCCTGGAACGACACTGATGTCTACCTACAGCCACTTGTTGATGACTTGCAAAAGTTGTGGCATGAAGGGGTATCTGTGTACGACGCTTATGCGAAGGAGACATTCACATTGCATGCTATGCTTTTGTGCACCTTAAATGATTTTCCTGCGTATGGTAACTTATCCGGTTACAAGAACAAAGGAACGTATCCGTGCCCTATCTGTATGGATGACCAGGATGCCACTTGGGTGGGNCAGGATGCCACTCGGGTGGGTAAATACGTTGATTGGTGCAACCGGAGGTTCCTCCCACCTAATCACCCTTTTCGTAAGAAAAAGAAGGCATTCAATGGGAAGGTAGAAGATCGTGTTGCTCGTCGACCACTAACCGGTTATGAGGTTTACGCACAGGTTAAAGGTGTTAAATTTATCTTTGGAAAATCCAAGCCTTTGACTTATGATGGGTTATGGAAAAAAGAGTCCATATTTTGGCAACTTCCATACTGGAAGAATTTACAAGTCAGGCACTGCCTTGATGTGATGCACATTGAGAAGAATGTTTGTGACGCCATACTTTCGACTCTTTTTAACATTCCGAACAGGACTAAGGACACCAAGGTCAACAGAGAGTTCTTGCAACAAACTGGAGTTCGACCAGAGTTGTGGCCTCAGGTTAAGGAGACTAAGAAAAGGAAGAACCTTAAACAAGAAGATAAATAATAGTAAGGGAAAGTGAAAGGAAAAGGTTCAAAAAGAGAAAACCACTTTCTACTTGCCCCCAGCTTGCTACACATTGTCAAAACAGGAGAAAAGGAGGTTTTGCACAACCTTGTACAACATAAAGGTACCATCAGGATACTCTTCTAACATGAAACGGTTTGTATCCCTAGATGGTGAGCTAATGTTATCGGCCATGAAATCACATGATTGCCATGTTTTAATGCAAGTGTTTATTCCAATTGCAATTCGTGGGATTCTGCCTAAACATGTAAGGTACACCATCACTGAGCTTTGTTCATTCTTCAACACGATATGTAGTAAAGTTCTAGATCCCACAAAGCTAGATACTCTTCAAGCACGTGTCATTGAAACACTTTGTAAATTTGAGATGTATTTTCCTCCTGCCTTCTTTGATGTCATGGTTCACCTTATCGTTCACCTAGTCCGTGAAATCAAATTGTTGGGTCCTGTGTTTTTGAGATGGTTCTATCCTTACGAGAGACATATGGGGGTGCTAGGGAACAAAGTCATGAATCAAGCTAGACCAGAAGCTAGTATAGTCCATGGGGTAGTAGCCGATGAGGTTGGGAATTATGTCGTAGAATACTTAGCGAGTGCAAAGCCTATTGGGATGCCTACTTCTCGCCATGAAGGAAGGCTTGATGGGAAGGGTACAATAGGGTCTAGAACGGTTATTGCTTGTCCAAACGGTCTCCAACAAGCGCATTTGTACGTGCTGCACAACGTTGCAGAAGTGCATCCTTTTCTGAATGAGCATATGCAAGTCTTGAAAGCTCAGAACCCAGGAAAAGCCCAAAGGGGGTTGATGATTTTGAACAATAAAGGATTTGTTGAATGGTTTCACGAACGAGTTATTACTAAACATTTGGAGGGTGTTTCTGATACTGTAAAGTGGTTAGCCTATGGACCACGAGACACTATCACAAATTATGAAGGTTACGATGTGAACGGGTACACATTTTGGACCACTTACCAAGACGACAAGTCACCNAACAAGTCATCGTGTCAGGAGAACAGCGGGGTTTCAGTTGATGCCTCTTCCACATTTTACGCCAGTGCAAAGGATCAAAATCCAGTGGATGCTAAGTTAACGTATTATGGTAGAATTTATGAAATGTGGGAGCTTGAGTACAGCACCTTTAAGGTATGTCTGTTTAAATGCAAGTAGGTCGAAAATAATCGTTGGTCGGTGACAACTGATGATCCGTGTGGTTTTACACTTGTTGATTTGAGTAAATTGCAATTAGGACAAGAACCTTTTGTGCTTGCATCTCAAGTTAAGCAAGTGTTCTACGTAAGTGACCCTGCTGACCAAAAGTGGTCAATCATAGTACCAGGTAAACGCAGTATTCTTGGTGTCGGCGATGTAGATGATGAGGAAGACTATGATGCATTTGAAGATTCTCCACCGTTTACCTCACCCCCAACAAATGTGGCCGAAACCGCTGCCGCGGAGACTAGCTACATGAGAAACGACCACAATGAAGGGATCGTACTGGTGGAGTAGGTATGACTTTTGCTACAACTTATTCAATATTATAGTAGTGGTAATATTTAATATTTTAAAGCCAAAATTTATGACTTTTGTTACATTTTGATGGATTTTGAGTTGGTGTGTTCCAAAGTGTTTGGGACAACAATTGTGTTGTAAGGATTTCAGATAAAGGTAAGAAAATGACAGAGTGCTAAGAAAACCACCGACCCTCCTACGATTAAGGCATCATTATAAGTTAAAAAAACGACTACAATTCCAACAAAAATGATATTAAAAATATATTAATAACAAAATTATTAAAAACGACTAATATTTTAAAGCCACTTCACAGGCCACATCACAGGCCACTTCACAGGCACTTCACAGGCCACTTCACATGCCATTTCGAGTTGCAATTACAGTTCTGAATATTTAGTTGTTGAAGATATGGCTAGGACCTAATTGGTGACAACTTAAAGGCTACTTATGCAGTAATTTGATCTACTTTTTTTCTTGTTTTTGTACAGGTGTGCATGGCATGTCCAGTGAAGAATTTACCAGTAGTGACGGTTCGGACAGCTTTGACTCGGTGACTTCCTCTGAGTCAGACCCGCTATATGATGTCCAGCTGGAGGAAGATCGAGGTGAGCCAGAGGACGTAGAGTACGATAAGTTCATTGAGCGGGTAGAGGAGTTTGAGAGAATGGCCGATGCAGCACCTTCCATTCCGGATCACGAGTTGGCTACTATTTCCGCTACTCCGCCTACCGATCCCGGTGAGCAAGGAACGGGTGCCGAAGCACAAACTGCTCAAACCGGCCAGGAGCAGGCCACNCGAGAACACCGTCAAAGTGAATGTGCAGGCCACTTTACAGCAAACATTAGTCTTAGCACCATCAACAAGTAATGGATCAGCAAAGAATTCTAAGAAGAGAAAGGGAAGAGGTCAATCTAAGGGGGTGAAAGTAGAGGAGGACATGCACCTTGAGTACGATGAGTTTGGCCAGCCATGCGGAAAATGGCGGCAGAAGTACGGGAAGCACGTTGGGGCTTGTATTAGGAAGCTTTCTATCCTGCAAGATTGGGATGAGGTGGATGAAGGTCTAAAAACATCGATGTGGGAGGATACAGTTGTAAGTACACTTTTTGTAACATGCTCTTGTAATTGTTCAGTAATTTTTTTCGACATATATTTAAATTATTTTTTCTTGTGTTTTGCGTTATCTTATAACATGCTCCTGCAAAATGGCTCCTTTTATTTACTTTATGCTCATGCTAAATGGTTCCTTTTGTGTGCAGAATCTTTTCCACATAGATGATGATGTGAACAAGAAAAAAGTGTTCTTATCAGGCGTTGCGCAGAGATTTAGGGACTTCAAGTCGAAGTTGGTTAGTGGTTGGATCTCCAAAAAAAGGAGAAGAACAAAGACGGGTAACGAGCTTTTGCCGCACCACATATACAATCACATTAGCAGCGACATGTGGGAGGCTTTTGTGGCGCAAAAGACTACTCCAAAGCAAGTTGTAAGTACCAAAGCACTTGGCCCTCGAAATTTATTTCCGCTTCTTAGACATCCTAGCATTTTTATTGATGTTATGATCAATTATTTAATGCAATTGGACAGGAAATACGTGCAAAACACTCTAAATGTGCATCTATGAAGAAGGCGTATCACCACATGGGTCAGAACCCATACTCCGAACATGTGGAAGTGTTGATAGCTGAAGGTTTTTGTCAGAAGTTGTTGTCGTACACTCAATCACAATCGGGCACTTCCTCATCCATGACTTCACAATCGAGAGATCGGACAGTTGACTGGGTTTGCTCCCTATACAGTAGAGATGCTAACGGGGAACGTGTCATACAGGATCCAGAGGTGAAAAAGATAGTTGATGCAGTGGTACGCGACTTCAGCATCCTTTTTCTGCTCTAAATGACGAATAATTTGTATTAGAAGAGTGTAGCTATTTATGATAGCATTTAANTCGTATAATTTATATTAGAAGAGTGTAGCTATTTATGACAGCATTTAAACCTTTCTTACGCATCAATTTTGATCATGTTAAAGTTTATGGATCATGTTAAAATCTGATCTTGTTAGCTATATTTTGCTTGTTATACAGCTTGGAATTAAGCAGCAAGAAAGTACGGGAGATTCTCAAATACCACCCAACCAAGATGCATTGACGGCAGTGTGTGGGCCTGATCACAAAGGCCGGGTGAAAGGCTTCGGAGGTGTGCTTCTTGGCAAGAGAAAAGCATTCAAGAAAGCTGGTGCAACGAGCCGAAAATCAACCTCCAAGCTGTCTCCGGATATGGAGAAGATGGTTGAGGACCTGGTAAATGAACGCTTCAAGCTGATTTGTAATGAGCTAGGGGTCCCTGACATTTCTTCATTGTTCGAACGACAACTTCAAGACAAATCCAGCAAGCATGCCTCAGAGAAGTGGTCAACCAAAGACCCAGAACAATTGGTGCCGGATGTGGAGGTGAAGCATCCTTTCTTTGCTATTTAAATACTCATAATTGATTATGTGCTTGACATTCAAAAAGTTGAAAGGCTGTTAGCTAAATTAGGTAGAATAATATATACTCTTAAATCTTATTATAATTAGAATGTTACATATAGTCTTTTAGTTTGTGTTTTCGGTCCCCAAGGAACCTGTTAGTCTTTTAGATACCTGGTCTTTTAGATACCCGGAGTATAAATTAAGTTCAGCATAATATGTAAGACTTCTTGTTTCTGCTTAAAACAAAAAATTTAGGACTGATACAAATTAAACTATTCAAGGGACCACAATTTATATTGTCTGTTTCCATCTTACACATTGATCCTAAATCCTAATGATAGTACTTTCACATTCTAATTACATTCAATTCTTAAATGCTTCTGTATTAGATTAAAGTGAACCGAAAACCCTTATTTTCCTATGTACAGGAAGAGACCCCGTGCACATTGTTCCTCCCAGACCTTAAACAAGAAAGGCAAGTGTTAGTAGCTGCAGCCTTTGGGAATGTGCAGCCGAAAGTCCACTCTCAAGTGTCCCATTTGAGAGCAGTGGATGAGCACCATTGTTGTGTTTCTATCGATTCGATAGCAGATGGATGGGAAGATGCGCCATTGCCTGTACCTCGTCCTGAGTGGACTTTGAATGTCATTGGCGATGTAGTTTGGAGTTTTGTGGCATGGCCCCGAAAATGGGTCCGTATTTCGAAAGAGGTGATGATTATTATTGATCTTTGCCTTTTGTTACTTTGTTAAGATTTGATGAAACCGAGTTGTATGTGATTGAAATGATCTTCTCAATATGGATATAAATTCAAAAATGAAATTAAGTTCAAAAAATGAAATGTTAATTCAAATCTGTAATTTTGTGTTTCCCTTCAATTTTGGAAGGTGGCTTTGCTTGTAGTTATGTTTTGCCTTGTTAATTAAGAAAATTTTACAACTATTATGGTCATTTGAGACGATTCTAACATGATTAATAGTGCAGAACATACTTGCAATAATGTGTAACATGTGTGAAGCAGGTGCAAGATGATGAACAACCTGATTTGGGTTTGAAAGAAGTAAATAACAACATGCAATGCAATTCAAAGGAAGTGACTTCAGAAAAAAAGGGTGACGATGGGCAGGGACATGAGGCGGTGCAAAAGAAGATATCATCAAAGGGATCAAATAAGGAAGCTATGTTTCTTGACGATGATGATGTGATACGGTCTTTGTCATTCGAGTGTCGATGGCTGCATGATGTTGTGAAGGACGAGCCAGAAAACAGGGCACTAAAAGTGGTGTTGAGTAAATCTCAATTCCACTATTTTGAGGACACAGACAAGTGGATTACCAAGGGAGATATAAATGACTTTTTGATTGGAAACCAGGTGTCCGTTGCATTATTGCAAGCATTTATGAGGTTGATTTCTTCCATATACACATGTTTTTTATTATTTTATTTTTTTTGTCTGAAGTTGACTAAAAATCCTCATGTTTGGTACACGCTTATGTGTCGTCTCATATTTTTCCATTTAGTTTGCTTCACCTCGATTTGGATGGGTGCGAGTCCATATTGAAGGTTGTTTGGATGTGTCCGGAAGAGATCTACGACCAACGTTGTTTGAAGAACAAGGCCGAAGTGAAAGATTACATTGAAACCGCCATCAAGAAAGCAATGCAATCCAAAAGGAAGTTCGTGTTCGCTCCTTACCTTCAAGAGTAAGAATTATTATAAAACTTTTTCCCTTATTTCCGAAGTATGTCACATTTTGTTGTATTTCTGCATGTACTTGTCTGCAATTGTCTTGAACCTGTCATGCTCCTTTTCCCTTCTCCATGACGTCCTTTCATCCATGTTGAAATTATATGCCCAATTATGTTTCCTCCATATTTGTTTTAATATGCAGCCTTAAATTTCCAGTCCAATGTAACATGTTGTTTGAAGTTCTTTGTTTTTATTTTCCAAGAAGTACCCAGAAGTTGTTTTATAAAACGAAAAGGCCGAACAATATTTGGTTTACTTTTTTATTAAAAAAACGGAAATGAGGAAAACATTTTGGGTACTGAAAACACCCTTAATTGATATACATGACGTCCTATAATTGCCTCCTACAATTACCTCCTATATATGTTACGGTATTAATTAACTCCTATAATTAATAGAAGAGAATCCGTCAATCGGTATCAACTGTTGCTTTTTAAAACAATAAATGAACAAATTAAACGTTGTGCTAAGATGAATTTGACTAAAACCGCAAGTGATGTCATTGACAATCGTTTGTTATCTATGTAGTACACATTGGGTGCTATTGATAGTGTCACCTTCCACATACACGGTGTATGTGCTAGANATGTATGTGCTAGATTCTTGTCCTACGGAGCCGCCCCGTAGTTTGATGATCATGACTTGGGTGAATAGGTATGATCATAGCATCTTCTATTGATTTACTATTTAAAGTTGGTTTTCACTTTTTTTTTATTTTGACATCTGATATAACATTGTTTATCAATATAGCGTAATGAAGAAAGTAAGAACAAGCACAAAGATTCCTAACTTGATATCAATTAAGGTAAATGATAAAGTGTTGCTTAATTTCGTTACACATACAATATAGTTAGTACCGATTTTGATTTTTCCTCATTCTTATCCCGTTTTTATTATGCAATTAGTGTGCACAGCAAGAAAATGGTGTCGAGTGCGGGTACTATGTCATGAGGTACATGTGTGACATCATCGCAAGTTGCACGGAGAATGGTGATTTGCAAACGGTATGTTACAAATTTTCATTCGTACAAAAATTTACTTTAAATAATCCCGCTATATTATCTCAAACGGAAGGTCAATACCCCAGCTAAACTCCTTCATTTAAACATTGAGAATGTTTATTATTTGGTCTTTATAGTCTTGATTATGTGGATGGATTTTGTTGGATTTTGTGGAGTTGAGGAATTGTGAAGTTGTGAATTTGTGGTGTTATCGGTAGACGTGGGCAGTTTGCTGTGGATTTGTGTAGCATGAGTGGTATTTTTTTGTCGATGCAGGTGTATAATCAACATAATTAGTTGATTGGGCATGTCCTATTTTAGGGGAGGTGCTGCCCAAATTTACATTGATATTTTGTTGAACAATGGGTTGACATCTACCATAGAAAGCGTAATCGTTTCAATATATGTATCTATGATGTATATTTATATGTGAGAGTAAAAATGTGTTAACTTACATTTTGGTCGCCAAGCTAGGTAGGTAACCTCTTTCTTTCATTCTTATTGGATTTCAGATTATGAGGACGTCGAAAACAATTCGGGATGGACCTTTCACTATTTCGGAGATTGACGAGGTTCGCGACAAGCTTGCTAATTTCCTTACAACATATTGTTCGTGATGACAAAGTATTTCTTCGTAGTATGTGAATGTAACTAAGAACCATAATTAGCTAGTAATTTATGAAACTAACGATGTACTCATGTAATAACTAATAATTTCAACTTAAGTGATGGTTTATTTAATTTGCGTAGTTGTCGTTGACAGTTGATGTATTATATATATTGTAGATTTTATTATTGTATAAGAAAATCATTTTGTCTTTCCAATTTGTATTATTTTATTTGGTTTATTGTAAAGCAAACAAAAAAAAAACGAAAAAAAATTAAAAATTAATTTATTTGCTCCGGTTCTTCTCCTCCAGCAGCAAATAACCCCCCTGATTTTTGGAGGGAAAGAGGTTATTTGCTGCGGTTCTTTAACATGAACCGCAGCAAATAACCTCTTTCCCTCCAAAAATCAGGGGGGTTATTTGCTGCGGGGGTAAAAGAACTGGAGCAAATAATCCCGCAGCAAATAAGAAGGTTCTTATTTGCTGCCCCCTTATTTGATGCTCCCAAAAACCGCAGCAAATAAGGGGGTTTTACCTGCATCAAATGACCTTTTTTCCACTAGTGTCTTTTATTAATTTAGTTTCTATGTTATTAATCATGCGTGAGTAGTTCCTTTTAATTTGTATTGCTAGGGGATCCATGGATCATTTCCATTGTTTTGTTTCATGATTAATTAACATGATTGTTGATGTTTCAAAATTCCTATTGTCAATTTATGTTGCTTTCAATTAGATTCTGGCCGGGTTTGATTGTTAGTTTGATATTGTTGAAATCGATGCCGAGAGGTAAGAGTACCACAATTAGATCAATGGGGTAATAGGAGTCTAAGTGGGCGAGAGCCATTAGAGGATTTTTGAAGGAGACTAGATTCGAGAGAATTAGTGAGCCTTAGTTCAGGAAGTCAATAATTTGTCAATTCATTGGTTGGTCTGTGGTGAACCGATGTCGTAGGCTTTGTTATTGATATATTTTTGTGAATAATTTTTTCTTTTGTAGTCATGAGTTAAAACCTAATTCAAAGGCCCCTTACGGCAGAATAACTTTTTAGAGTTAGTGGAATTTCGTTGCTTCCCTGTTGATTCGATCCCTACTTTCCTATCTACATTAGATGAAGTTTTAGGTTATTTTTGATAGGTATACGACTGTCCCTTATCAATGCCGAGGGGTATTATTACCACAATTAGATCATAGAGATATTAGGCAAAACGAGTCTAAGTGAGTGAGAGCCTTTAGAGGAGTTTTTAAGGAGTCTAGATTCGACAGAATTAGTGTGCCTTATTTCAAGAAGTCATTAATATGTTAATTAATTGTTATTTTGTTTGTTGTTTGAATTGTGGTGAACCGATGTCATAGGCTTAGTTTATTGATATAGTTTTCATGTTTAAATTATGTTTTAGTAGTAATTAGTTTCTGTTACAATTGATTCAAAGGCCCTTTACAATAGAATAGCTTTTTAGAATTAGTAGAGATTCATCTTTTCCCTGTGGATTCGGTCCCTACTTCCATATCTGCATTATTTATAGTAGTAGGTTTATTTTTGATAGGTATACGTTTGTCCCTTCCAAATTTTGGCACCGTTGTCGGGGAGGCAATTGTTTTATTTCTGCTTATCGGGTTATTTTGTTTCTTTTTATTATTTTACTTTTGTCTCAAGTAACTAAATGTCGTTTGAGACAATTCTTACGGTTCTTTGTAGTTTTTGTGCTTGTGCATGTATTAGGTTTGTATGTCGGTGTAATGAGAATAACGTGCCGCCACCACCAGTAACACGATCATTAAAGAATTATTCCCAACCCAGTTCGGCAACAGTATGAGGTGGTTATCGGTTTCCTGATACGGAGGTTCTTAACTTTGAATTGAAGCCAGCTTTGGTAAATATGGTGGAAATGAACCAATTTGGAGGAACATTTATGGAGGATCCGAATTTGCACTTGAACAATTTCATCCAGTATTGTGGCACGATCAAGCAACATGGGGTCTCTCAGGACTACATTAGAAGAATGATGTTCCCGTTTTCATTGAAAGACAAATATAATGCCCCATATTTTCACGTATTTTAAGAAGTTAATTTTGTCTTTTATGTATAGAATTTAAGCTCAATAAAGAAAGAAATTTAGATTAATTGTTAATTAAAATAATTATTTTATGTTTTCTAAAGTTTATAAATTATATTTCATGTCAATTTAAGTTTTGTTAAATATTTTGAAAAGTTTCTAAACATAGAATTTTTAGAGTTTCCTAAAGTGTTTTAAAATAAGGCCACAAAAGTAATTTCAAACATTAAGCGTATTTATTTTAATTGCACCAAAACCTACTTTGGGCCTATAAATACCCCTTAAATAAAAAAATTCCAGATTTAATTTGCAACTTTAGTGAATTAGAATTTCAAAAAAAAAAAAGAACGAATTTCCGAAAAAAAAAACTCATCGCCCGCTTCCCCTCCTCGCTGGCGTCCCTTCTTCGTCCGCCTTCTTCCTCGCCGGCGTCCGCTCTTTGCCATCCACTGCTACCGCGCAGCACCACCGGCTTATAAATAAGGAAGCAACGAAAGACAAATGAAGTTTCCAATTTAATTTAGGGCCTTTTGGGTTGTCTACTTCATTCAGCAGGATCATCATCCCACTCTAATTGCTGAAACAGGTTTGTACTTTTTTTTCTAGTGTTATCCTACATAATTTGTTGCCCTAAAATTTCTGTAATCGCTTTTTGATAGTTCAATTGGTATATTAAATTTGTTTTTTGTAGGTTTTGCAATGTCTGAAGATAGAAATGAACCACAAATTAGATGTAATTACGGGTTGCCGGCTAGAAAGAGGACTGCATGGACTAACAGAAATCCTGGAAGAAGATTTTTGAACTGCAAATTCTATGAGCCAGAGTCAGAGTGGAGAGGATGTAGATTCTTCAGATGGGTAGATGAAGATATGACTGAGTGTCAAAGGAATTTGATTAACAAACTTATTCTTGAGAAGAAGCTTTTGGAAGCTCAATTGACAACATGCCAATCAGAAATGAAGGAATTGGAGTGTCAAAGGAGTTTACTAATCACTGAAAATGACAATGTGAAGCTTAAATGCAAAGCTTTAACTGCTGAAATGAAGAGGCTCAGGAAAAAGGGAAGCAACAAGGCAAAGAATAGCTTATTTCTAGGGTGGGGAGGGTACTGCAAAACAATTAGCTTTTGTATGTTTGTGTTGATTGTATTTATGGTGTTAGATGTTGTTGTAAGTAGGGTGAAGGAAATAATTATTAGTGGTGTTGTTAAGTTAAAATATGTGATTAAGATTGTACTTTATTTGATTATGAACAATTGAATGAAGCGAAACCCTTTGCAATGACACATATGGCAATTTGTGCATTATGCTGTGACAAAAATGGTGCTAGGGAAAGTAAACTGTTATAGGTCAATTGAAATGCAAATTGATTACAATAACACCACTTTCAATTAAAGTAAAGTTCAATACTGATCAAAAAACAACTAACAACACTTAAGTTCAATACTGATCAAACAACAGCTAAAAACACTTAAGTTCAATAACAATACATGTCATGACTTGTTCCTATCTTCTTTAATAGCTTAATGTTTTTTTGTTGCTAACTTAATTGGCAACTTCTTCCTTGAAATCTACCCAGTTGAAGGTTGTGGATTGACTAGCTGTTTTACTGGGGGTTTCTCTGTCTTTGAAGTGCCTTTGGGTGGAATTGATTTGGAAGCAGAAGTTGCAAATGATTGACAACCAGCTTGTTGTCCGATCTTGAGCTTTATCCAACTGACCCTTGTTGTGTTTGTTACCCTTGACGGAATAGCATTGGAACTTGTTGGCATGAGGATGAGACATTTTTGGCTGCTGTAGCTGATGTTGATGGACAATACTGCAACCAATGAAGAAAAAATGAGGATGCAAGGCCATGTAAAGAATGTTATAACTATAGCATAGGTTATTAGAACACTTACCTTTCTTCTAGCTCTTTCAGCCTTCTTGCTTCTTTCTGCATCTATCCATGCATTATTACTTGGTGGCCTTCTTGTCTTGGGTTGAGGTTCTTTAGTTGCAATTCGATTTTTGCATGTCTTCTTATTATGGCCTAACATTCCACATTTAGAACAAGTGGTGGTTCTCTTTGTCCTCTTTGCGTGTTTCTCAGCTTCCTTACCTTTCTCTTTTCTTCTTTTCTTAGATTTAGGTCTTCCTGGCATTACTCTTATGACATATGGTAAAGGATTCTCAATGTCCACCTTCTTCCAGTGTTTCAAACCAGGCATTGAGGGTTAATAGGAATCTCATAGCAGCTTCATAGCAAGCTCTACTATAAGCCTCATGTACATAATCATTTGGATCAGCTCTTTTATCCTGTATACATTTATAAGCATGCACACATGGTATCCCAGTGATCTGCCACTGATAATATGTGCATGTCTTATCACTCAAATTACAAACAAACTAATCTCCCTAGTGCTCCACCTCATACATGTCAAGCCTTGACTTATGCAAAATGTTGTTTCTTTTCTCCACCTCCATCCCTTCAAATGTCTTTGTGATGTATGGCATATTAACTCCATCATACTCTGCCAATCCCATCCACTTCTCATAATTTCTCTTCATGATGTACTTTCTCAGCCATTCCAATTGTGTTAGAATAGGCTTATCTCTGCACTCTTTAATCACAACATTAAAAGTCTCTCACATATTGTTAAGAAGCATGTTAGACTTGCATTCAGTTGAGAATGCATGCGTAGACCAATGTTTTAGTGCAATGTCATCTAGGTATTCCCATGCATCATAATCCAGGGTTAATATACTTTCCATATTCACTTCAAAATCAAACTTCAAATAAATGAAAATCAATGCATTTGTAACTACAATAAATTAAAGCATGCTGCTGAAAAATGAAAATGAAATGACAAAAAACAAAATTCTAAATGAAAACAGGTTGCTGATATATGACTGAAATGAATTAAAACAGGCTGCTATTCTACTAAAATGAAAATGATACTGAAATTACTTCAGAAACTCTATTTTGTGTCACAAAATGCTGATAAATGAAAATGAAATGACATAAACTTATTCATCCTTGCCCTTGTGGTAGCTCTAGCTGCATTCCAAAAGTAGTTTGAAATTATCACATATATGTCTTACAAAAAATCTAAGCTCAACCTTTGGAACTACATGATGCAAAGCATCCAATAATCCCTGCAAAAACATTAAACAACAATCAGATTATACATGTAATTTATAGATTAAAGGAAATACATAACAATAGCAGTTTATTACGTTTTGCCTATCACACATGAAAGTCTATACTTCACCTTATTCAACCCCCTTAATATCTCTCATCAGCAAATCTAAGAACCAGGTCCAAGACTCAGTGTTTTCCATTTCAATTGTTGCCCAAGCCAAAGAGAAAATGTTGTTATTACCATCCTTTCCCACAACAACCAGACATATGCCAAGGTAAACACCCTTTAAATGAAAACCATCTACTCCAATTATTCGCTTACATCCTTTTTTGAAGCCCTCCTTGCATCCATTTGAACAACACATACATTCTTTCAAACACCGTGGGTGGCCTTTCAACCCGATTTACCTTGACAACAATAGTTGACTCTTGATTATACTCTATTACTGCATTTGCATAGTCCCACACTCTGGCATATTGTTTTGCAACACTCCCAAATATAATAAGCTTTGCGCTACACTTAGCCAACCAAGCCTTGGAATAAGTTATAAAAACTCTTGTTTCTAGCTCAACCCTGTTGATAAAATGCTTCAAATTCCAAGAAGGATACATCCTAAAGTGTACATTCTAGGTATTTCTCTGCCAAGTAATCACTAGTAAGCTTTGAATTCGTGATGCTTCTTACACACTTATGTTGGCCATTCAATGTCTAATCTGCCATGTTTGTTGAAGTGGTAATCTCACTGCATACACTGTGAAGGGATACTTAATAGTGGGTTGTTTCCACAAGCAACCTTTCAACCTTAATTCTTTGCTTTTCCACATACAGTCACATCTTCTTCTGCTATACACTGTAATTCTTTTACTTGAATTGTGGAGGTAGTAGTAGTCATACATCTCTTGTATTTCATGGCACCTTAAAGCCTTTCTAAGCACATCTGCTGTGCTGAATTTCAAGCCAAGCTGCAGTTTTATAGGCTTCTTGAAGTCCACATCAGGGTTGAAGTATGGAGTGTTATCAATGTCTTCATCAGATCCATCCAAACTCTTTAGATCATCTTCATCTCCATCACTTTCTTATTGAATGTAAGGCTCCCCATCAACATTAATGTCATTATCTACCTCATCATCCTTTAAACTTTCATTAATTTGTGACAAAATGTCCCTCTTACTCTCTTCAAATGTTTGTTGCACAAACACATCTTCATCTTCATTCAATTTAACCTCTTCTTCCCATGGATTGCAGTCAATGTCTAAATCACTAAATTCACTACTCTCACTGTCACTTTCTTCACCACTCTCTATGTGCAAATCACTATAACTTGAACTGCCACTAGACCTAAACAATGTCTTCTTCACTTTCTGCTTACCCTTCCCCTAATCTGCAAAATTAGGTGTCTCTGTTGACCCCTTTCCTTTTCCTTTTATGTGCATATCAGCTTCACAACTAGAAGCTATTGTGTTGTCTTTAGGGTGCACAAACTCTGCAGCTGCTTTTTCCTTCCCAATCACTTCACTTGCAACATTTCCCTTACCCTTAACTGAAGCTGATTTACATATGCCTGTGCTTATAGATGTAGACTTAGGCTTCAGTTCTTGCTTTACATGTGCCTTCCCCTTTGTTTTAACCTTCTGTTTAGCAGGTGTTGCTGATTTAGGCTTCCCTTTCCTTGCTACTAATTTAATCCTAGGAGATTTGGATAGAAATACCTTGCCTTCAAACTCATGTTGGCTTATGATAATAGCATCTCCATCACCTGACCACAACCTTGGGCTTTTTCTCACTTCATTTTGGCTACATTGTATCATAGTAAAGTCACAAGTAGCTGTTCCACTTTGGCTTCTTAACTTGTGCTTATGATTGGGCCAACTTGTTTCTTTGTGCTGTTGCAATATGGGCAGCTTGTTGGACTTAGTACTACTAGTGCCAACCTCATGCTGTGACTGGTTGCCCTCATCACTCACAAAACAGTCAATATTACCTCCTGTATCTACAGTTTTTACAAACCTCAAAACAGTCTCATCATTAGACAACCATACCCAACCATTGTTAACATCATTCCCCTTCTCTTTGAACCAAATTCTAATATACTTAGGTACAACTAAACCTGCTGAGTAATAGCCATTTTGCAGCCATGTCTTTCACTACCCACACATCTAAGCTATCTACAGTCACATTGTTCTTGATATAACAAATACCCCCCTCATAGATAGTGACTATCTACCCTTCTCAGGTTTGGTCACAAATTTCCCACCAACTCTAACTCTAATGGAGTACATAGTCGTTTTGAAATTTACACAATGTAAAACACACAGTTACATAGAGGAACAACACACAACAACAAAACACTCAATTCATGAACAATTACTTAAGAATTACAAACAATTGTCCTAATTTAATCACACAAAGAAAAACAGTTAACATTTATTTTAATAGAACACACAAACCAACATTTATTTGATACAAAACCCTAGATTCAGTTCCCATAATCAATTATATTCGGCAAAAAAACCCAATTAAGGAATTTTACTTATTTAAATTCAATATATTAACAAAAAAATGAATTACCTTCAATGGCTTCTTCACTGCAATGTCAAATTATGGAACAACCAGTTGCGGGTGACAACAATGGAGAAGTCACACCACATAGGGAGTTTCAGCCCAAGCCTTGGAAACATCAAAGCTCACATCCCATGGATCTCATCATAAGTGATATGGATAAAAGGACACAAATAAGGTCTCAAATAAGAAATTTCAGCGCCTTCAATGCATTTCTTTCAACGCTTTAACCAAGAAATCGCAAAGAAGCCTTAGGTGACCCAGATTGGATCATAGCTATGCAAGAGGAACTAGGTCAATTTGAAAGAAATAAGGTATGGCATCTTAAACCTAAGCCTGAACATCAAAAAGTCATTGGACTTAAATGGGTGTACAGGAACAAACTTGATGAATATGGAACAATTGTCAAAAACAAAGCCAGGTTAGTGGTAAAAGGTTACAATCAGCAAGAGGGTATTGATTTGAGGAGACTTTTGCTCCTGTAGCAAGATTAGAAGCCATTAGAATTCTAATTGCTTTCACTGCCTATATGGGATTTCAGTTGTTCCAAATGGATGTCAAATGTGCCTTCCTTAACGGTTACTTGAAGGAAAATGTCTATGTGGAACAACCTCCTGGTTTTGAAAATGTTGATTTTCCTAACCATGTCTATAAGCTTGATAAGGCTCTTTATGGACTTAAGCAAGCTCCTAGATCATGGTATGAGAGACTTTCAAATTTTCTTTTATCTAATGACTTCAAAAGAGGAAAAATCGATAAAACAATGTTTATGAAAATCAAAGGTACTCATATTTTAGTAGTACAAATTAATTTTGATGATATTATCTTTGGTGCTACTAATGAGCCTTTGTGCAAGTATTTTGCGAATCTAATGAGCAAAGAGTTTGAAATGAGTATGATGGGTGAACTAAACTTCTTCCTAGGGTTGCAAATCAAGCAAACTGAGGAATGAACTATGATTCATCAACAAAAATATATCAAAGAACTACTGAAAAAATACGGTTTGGAAAATTTCAAAGACAACCATACACCTATGGGAACAGGTACACGTTTAGATGAAGATGTAAATGGTACAACTGTTGATAAAAAACAGCATAGGGGTATCATTGGTTCTTTATTATATCTAACTGCCAGTAGACCTGACATAGTTTTCAGTGTGGGAGTATGTGGTAGATTTCAAGCCAATCCCAAGGAATCTCATTTAAAGGCTGTTAAAAGGATCTTAAGGTATCTCAAAGGAACACGTGACTTAAGCTTGTTCTATCCTAGTACTAACACATTTGATCTAGTAGATTTTGCAGATGCTAACTATGCAGGTGATTTAGTCAATCGAAAAAGTACATCTGGAATAGTACAATTCCTAAGGACAAGTCTGGTTTCATGGAGTTCAAAGATATAAAATACAGTAGCCTTTTCCACAGCAACTCCAACAATAAATCACTAGGGCCACATATTATGCCACGGAAATTCTACATTTGTGGCATATTATCATCTAGCGACGGGAAAAAAATATTTTGACATGTAACATTAATTACTCATTAAATTTGTGCCACGGCTAGAAGTGATTTAGTGGCAAAATATGGTTATGCCATAGGTATTTTTATTTCTACGTGGCTAACATAAATTATGCCACACATTTTGTTTATTTTCGTGGCTAATATATGTTATGCCATGGAAATTTTTGTTTTTTATGGCAAGCCTATATATGGTAATCACGTTAATTATATTAGTCTAAAATCAAAAGGCAAAAATAGAAACAATTGTATATGTAATGTTGTTTTTTTATAAATCATTCAATAGAAATTTATCGATTATAAAATTATTAAAATAAGATCATCACCCTATTTCAATTTTATAAAATTAACAATATTACTAATTATACTATTGCATGTAAATGAACTATACCAAATACCCCTAAACGAGGAAAAATATTAAATGAATATAATAAAAAAACTTCAAAACGACATATTTTAACGCTCGGGTGTCCAAATGAAGCAACTTTTTTTTTCAAATTGATTATTTTTTCGAGCTCTACGTCAAGGGGATTGGGGCAAGTATTTTTTCCAAAAAAGGCCTCTAGGACCTATTTCCATACTACCCAACCTTTTATTTTAATGAAGTTACATATACATTTTGAGAATTTATTTCGTTAACTTTACACCACAAGAAAATAACCTTTTTCATAACATAAATTAAATATTATACCTAATTAATCTATAAAAATTGGTTCACTACTACATAAAAGAGCATTTGCAACCCTCTTTAAATAACATAAAAATTTGTTGCAACGATTTTAGCAATAGTTGAAGTTGTTGTAATAACTTTAGCAACAGTTTTTAAATAATCATTGCAATAGATAGAATAGGCAACGACATTTGCAACGGTTTTACAATAACCGTTGCAAAAAGTGATTAGTTTCAATTTTTTCTTTGGAACCGTTGCTATAACATTCCCTATTCATAATTTTCATTTCTTTCCTAAGACCTAAACCTGGCAGACTTCATTTTTTTGCTATAGCATTCCCTATTCATAATTTTCTTTTGTAAGATTTAAACCTCAAAACACTTATTGTTTCTTCTCATTCCATCATCTTGCCTTTCATATTTTCATTCATCTTTAAAATCATTAACTTTGCAAAAAATCGACCCCAAAATTCAATACTATTCATTTAATTTGGCAGTGAAATTATGAAGGTTAGTTTTGATGCCATTTTGAAAATATTGGAGTTGAGATCCTTCGAAACATGAAAACTCGACATAAGGTTCAAGATTTTCTACCATTTTTTTAATTAATTTTCAATTTTACAAAGACAAAATTTGGTTCAATAAAGAACTAATGAAAACACGAAAAACCGACAAAAGATTTCAGATTTGAAGCAATTCCAGATTCAGAATACTTGATTCAATTACTATGGATTCTCAAATTTGCGTCTCCTTGTATACTTCATTCCACATTTTAAATTCTTCATCATTTTCTTCCTGAGGTGTGTATCAATAACTTTGCATTTTTCTTTTGCAATTTTTGTGCCAACAAAATTTAACAATAGCTGCCTCGGTTTTGAATGAACAACCGGCTATTCATAATTTTCTCAGAGGTAATCCATATAGATTACGTGTGTCCTTTTGGTTGGGTAGTTAGATTTTGGATTTCTAATTTCTGAAATTGATTTCTGTAGGTGCGAGACAATCGTGCTACTCACAATTGCTGGGCGTATACAGTACTTTCCCTTAATTTTTACTCCTAATTCTATTTCAATTATTATTATTAATTATTATTTTTTTCTTGATGTTAGATTGGAGATCAGGGTATTGATTTTTTTTTTTATCTAGGTATTCGTTTTTTTTTGAATGATTGTTGAATAAAAAGAAATCTCTTTTGATTTTAGTTGATTTTTATGTTCTAGGTTTTAAACTGAGCATAAAGTGTTCGATGAAATGCCTCGCGGGAATATTCAGTGGCGATATACATAATCCATTATTTATCTGGTGAGTTTGTGCCACAGAATTTGGTGACTTTGTTTTGTGGCAAAAAAAGACTACTCTTTGGTGTTTGGAGTTCGTGGTTTCTAGTACTAAGATCAGTGCTAGGCAGTAATAGTAAGGTTGCTTGGTGGCAGATGCTATAGCACATTTCTCTTGCCTCTCGAGGTATACATAAATTAACAAGTTCCTTTTTGATCATTATGTTCTTAATATGGTAATCATTATGTTCTTAATATGGTAAAATATGAATTCCTTGATTTGTTGAAAAACTTTCATTTTAACAAGAACTTACCTTGATTGTATGATTGTATATGTTTATGCAATTTATTTTGATAATTTTGTCACTAGTGGTCACTTACAGTTGTTACGATAGTATAAGGATTTTGAATTATTCTAAAAGATAATCTGATTGGATCTTGATCAAGAGGTTGTTGAGGTTAAAAATACTGCTGAGCAAGCTGTTCAAGAAGCAAAAATAGATGCAGAGAATGCTAGAAAAGAGGTTGAGGATGCTAGAAAGGAGGCTGAAGAAGCTAGAAAAGATGCAGAGCTTGCCAAGAAGAAAGTTGAAGAAAGTGTAGGTGAGGTGGATGCTGATGATAAGAATGATTTCTTAAGTGAAGGTTCTTCACCTTAAGGTAAGCATATTTAGGTGTATCTCTTAATTATGGATATTTGAATTGGTTTGGTCATGTAGAGATAGGCACAGGAAACCTAAGCACTCTGCTGTAGCTCCAAATTAGAAGCATTGATGTTAATTTATTCTTTAATTAGCAGAATATAGTATACAATATGGAACACTTGCTATGGCGGATATGTTTGTTGAACTAATGCATTGTGAAGTCTTGATGAAATATATTCCATGGTAACAAGCAAGATTAATTTAAGGGTTAAGCAAATAATGAGTTTGCCGGGATAACTTAGAATGACAATAAGAGTCATATACCATGGTTTCATCATCAAGTGAGCTAGACTTTGTCACTCATCTAAGATACATGAAGTCTGTTAATGCATTAGAAATTCGATTTTTCCTAGTATGAGACATTAACTCATCAGACATTACTTATTTATTTTGTACGATACAAAGAAATGCATAGATGGCGAGCAACAACACAAGAAGCATATTAGTGGCAATAATATAGAGAACTTTGTAGTTTTACTTTTTTTTTTTAAATTATTGAACAATCGACTTTACTTTGTTGATTATAAATAATAATAGTATGTTTTAGTTCTTAGTATGTTAGTTTTAAGTACATTATTATGTAAAGGTTTCATTGTTTCAAAAGTACATTATATTATATTATTAATATGAATATATTATTTCATTGTTCTAAGATTTGTTAATTGTATTTTATATTATTGGTAATGAATGTCTAAAGAAACCTCGGTCAATAGAGACTGTTGGATATTAAAGTGTCATATATGTCAGAACTTGGTATGTATATAGCCATGTATAATATATTTGCCACAACATAATTAGTGGCTAGTTTTATTTCTTAGCCACGGGATATTTTGTGGCTAATTGTTTAGTAGCCATAATACTGTTAGGGAAATGAAATAGTTAGCCACGGTAGTACTTGTGGCAAACAATTAAATTAGCCATGGTAATACATGTGGCGAAGCTAGTTTTTCGCCACGGGATTATTTGTGGCATAATTTAATATTCATGCCACAACCTCTATTTTCCCATGGCAAAAACATAGCCACGGCACCTTGCGCCACGATAATTATTTTAAAATTTTCCGTGGCGAAACTATATAGCCACGAGATTTTTTTACTTGCGCCACAATTTCTCCTGTGGCACAAGTGACAAATTGTTGTAGTGAGCTGAAGCAGAATATGTGGCTGCAGCAGCATGCTTTTCACAAATGATTTGGATCAAACAATAGGTTAGAGAGTTTGGTGTTAAATTTGAATGTGTTCCTATTTACTGTGACAACACTAGTGCCATTTGGATTTCTAAAGAACCAGTTCATCACTCAAGAGTAATGCACATTCACATAAGGCACCACTTCTTAAAAGACAGTGTTAAGAAACAATTAGTCAAACTGGAATTTTGTGCCACTGAACAACAAATAGCCGACATACTAAACCATTACCTTGAGAAAGGCATGAAAAATTGAGACTTGAACTTGGGATGATTAGATTAAGATAATCTTCCTAGCTCTAAAGCCTTCAATGACTAAGTGTAGATTGGCACGCATACACAAACTTGGTACAATTAATTTTGTACACACATAAGTCTAGGGTAAGCATATTGAGATCACAATAATATTGTTAAACTGCCTAATTTACATACTTGATAGCATTTTATGGTATTTGTCCTCAAAACCTTTTTGTCAAATTTTCCATTTTTTTAAAACCTTCTTTGTAAACTAAGCAAAAAAAAAAAAAAAAAAAAACCGTAAAAGTTAGGGGGAATTAATCTATGGTTAAACTTCTACGCGTTTTGAGCACGTCCGTCACATTCAGATGTCCCATTAAAAGCCAAACCAAGTTCATGAGCCCAAATTAAATGAACCCAACTCTTCAAATGTCTCTTCCAAACTATTTATACCTCCAAACACCATCTACCTACCACAACTACCCACCCGTTAAAACTCAAATTCAAAAACTCAAATTCAAAAACTCTAAAATTCGCTTCTTGATAACATCTATTTTCTTGAACCTTCTTGCAATAACAATGGTGAAAACCAATATCCAAGTTGATGACAAACAAAAGTCTACGTTTGTTGCCCCACCAAATGTTCCAACTCAAAAATCCACACCTCTTACCTCTTCTAAAACCGAAAAAACCCAAAAGTCCCAAACCCTAACTTTGAAAGAATTGGGCACAAAGTGAAAAAGGGAGATCGAAGTGGTTGAAAGTGGCGAGGAAAATGAATCAACAGCAGAAAAGGAGCAAGTTGAGGAGGAGGAGAAAGATGATGATGATGGAGAAGGTGAAATCGATGGAGACCAAAGCACAAATCTTTTGATGCGTGGTTTGGCAATTGATTTAAAGTGGTGCAAACAAAGTAAGTTTGATCAACTCCTTGACTTAATCAAATTTCAAGGATGGAATTTCTTGTTTGGAGAATGTTTTGTTAACCATATGTCATCAACCGATGTATTTGCATTATGTGGTACATTTACACGAATTGGAGATAGTTGTGCTGGAGTAGTTAATGGAAAAATTATGCAATTGACTGCTGAATCTTTTGTTACTGCTTTCAAATTGAGTTTGGAAGGTTATGATTATTATGATAAACAAAGGCTAATTATTGATTTTGGAGAAGGAATTGTGAATGATGTAGTAGTTGAGTATTTTTGTGGAAGGCGTGGGAGAAATACTGTGAATGTGAGTGATATGAGTGCATTGGGTAAGTTGTTGTTTACCCTTGTGCACAAGAATGTGCTACCACGGACTCATGGACGTGGGAAGGCAACATTGCTTGATCTTGTGTATATGTACTGCCTAGCCACAAAAAGAAAAATTAACTTTGCTTCCGTAATGGGTAAACATCTCACTCACTGTATTGAAAATCAAAATGCTCTAGGTTATAGTGCCTTGCTGACATATCTCATAGCTCAGCATACCACCATTCCAAAGAAACATTTAGTTACTCCAAGTTTTACTGATATCCATAGTAAAAACTCCTTGTCCTTCATTAAGCTTGAACTTGTTGATGGTGTGGTTCAATTTAAAGCCAGAGCTAAACCTGCGAATAAACCTGCCGAGAAGGAAGCCGGGGCACGGAAAAGCCAAAGGCTTGCTTCTAAGGGTAAAGAGCCAGAGGTGGTAGAGGTTCAACCTCTTGACACTACAATAGGCTTTGGGAAGTACTCTGTGGTCAAAGTAGGGGATCTGATGTCTCAGTTGGTTGTGGATGTTTAGGAAGTGCTGAATAAGCAGGATGTATTGAAAGGGGTACTACGGAAAAGGCTGGATGATGTAGAGAGGAAGATGGATGCTTTAGGGGAAGAGATGATTGATCTGAAGGCCAAAGTCAGCCTCTTTCTCGATGATATCGTAATAGAAGAAGAAGAAGCCTAGGACAATGAGGAGGAACATGTGGATGGAGGCAGGGGAGAGACAACCAAGCTAGCAGAACAATGTACTGACACTGCCCCTGTTGCCATCCTGGAAGCAATAGCCTGATGATGCTGCTGAATGATAATTCCCCCCCCCCACCCCACCCCAAAAAAAAATTGAAAAAAAAAGGAAAAATCAGATGCTTAATTTATTTTGAAGTTTTTCTTATTTTTCTACTTGTTTCTACTTATTTCTTTAACTTTTTTTGAGGACATTGACTGTTAATGCTGGCTAGTTATGTTTAATTAATGGTTTGATAATATTATTGCTTTTGATATATGCTGCTCTTTGACTATGACTTATCTATTGATGCTGTGATATGCCAAAGTGCTTTTAGATGATGTGAAAAGGGGGAAAAGGAGCAAAAGAAGAGACAAAAATATCGAAGAATCCCTTGTCTCTTGCCTCTCATGCTTGAAACTGTCTTTCTCTTTCACAAAGTCATCTTTTATTAATCCGATTGATTTTGTTAATTTGTTTGTTTTAGTGTCAAGTTTTTTTTAATGCATTTAGTTTATTCTATACATTATATTTTTGTTTAAGTGTTTGTCATAATAAAAAAGGGGGAATATTGTTGACCCTAGGGGTTTTGATGATGACAAACACATACTACTAATGGGTTACTTGTTTGATGTCAAGCTAAACATATGTTAGTAGCCGTTGTACCAAAAGAATAACTTGTCTCAAGTTCAGTTGTCTCAAGTACGTATCGAAGTAATTAATACGCAATTCAGAAGATTTATACACTTGAGCAAATTCAGAGAATATATGACACCAAGATTTCAAAGTATATTCTGAGAAGATATGGAAAGTATATTCTAAGAAGATACCATAAAAGATCGTTGAAGATATTTGGAAAAGATATACACAAGATTATGGTGACAAATCTATGAAGAAAAGAAGAATGTGAATTTCGATAGAGAATTGATCTAAATTCACTTTATGAAGAATATTCACCAAGATATTGGTAAGATATGAAGCGTGAAAACAAGGAAGGAAATAAGAGAAACCCTACTTGTTATTTCACTATAAATACCGAAGATCAGAAGAGAAGAAATTTAACCAAGACTTACGCATTTCATTGGAAGCATACAAGACTAGGTACAACAGTCAGTTGTACTAGGATTGTGTTCACTTTTATGAGTCTATAATCTTGAGTTCGGGGAAAGGAGAGTGATTTGAGTGAATCAATTGTAAAGAGAAAGAGAAGAACTCGTTTAGGGGAACAAGTTCAAGGGATCTAGTACTGAGTTGTACTGAGAGAATAGAAAGTACTGAGTTGTACTTAGAAAATAGAGAAGTACTGAGTTGTACTTAGAGAATAGAGAAGTACTGAGTGGTACTTAGAGAATAGAGAAGGCTGGTCAAGCCACCAAGAGAGAAAGAGAAAGAGAATAGAGAAGAACTTGTTCAGGGGGAACAAAGTACTGAGTGGTAATTAGAAAAGTCCGTACTAACTAGGATTGTAACAGAGTCGTTGGCCCTAGTTATTAAAAAGAGAATTGAGTCAAAATCCCTAGTGGTCGAGGTTTTTTCTTTCCTAGTGGGCCTAGGAAAGGTTTCCTCGCTAAAATCGCGTGTTTTCTACTTGTCTCTCACTCTCTCTATACTTGTCTCTACTTTACTTTTCTTTAGTTTAATTTTCATTGTTTATCAAAACTAACATCATGGTTTTATGGTTTTTAACGATATAAACTTCAATATTATGATCATGAATTGTTGTAGTATGAGTTTGAGATGTTATTATGAAGTTTAGGTTTGTTTTTAAGAGTTTTAACGTTGTTTAATATTGCTGTCAAATTTTTATAATCATGAAAACATGTAGTAAAAATATTATGAACATGTTTTACTTCATGAAATTATTTTAAAGCATAAATTAGATGTATGATGATGATAATAGATTGTAAAAGAGTTTTACGTTTAATTTATGATGTTTAAATGATTTTGTAATGAGTTTTGAATAAATAAATAAAGCTGTGAATTTTTATTAACAAGTGTTCATACACAATAAAAATAATAACACGTGAAATAAGTAGTCATAATTATTTTTAATGCATCTAAATATTGTATGATGATCTTAGGACATGACTATAGTGTTTTATGATCAAAATATGGCATTTAGAAGGGTTTTAAAGCGTTTTAAAGAAATTTTATAAAGTTGCTATTTTTGGAAAATTATCAAAAATCAAGTATTTTGCAAAGAAAAAATTAAACTAAAGTATGGAATTGAAGAGAGACCATATAAGGAACGTTTTGGATAAGTTTCCAACATAAAAAGTTAGTTTAGAGTTGTTTTAGAAGTTAGCCAACAAGGTTTTAGTTTAGTTTCGATTTTCTCTATGTAGGAGAATTCGAGCTATTTGACTTTTATGAATTGTGGCAGATCACCACAACTTTAAAAGGTACGTAAGTACTAAAGGCGAAGTAAAATTACATCTCATGTTTGGTTGATGAATTTGCATGTTATGAATGTGTATATGAATTGTTGCTTAGTTGACTTCCTTAAGAAGTATGCTAGTATGAAAGTATAATTTTCATATTGTTCGACATTCCACTTTCATAGCATTATAAATTCATCTTGAGTAATTGGAATGTTAAATTTATTTCTAAAGTTGGCCAATAGCTTAATAAAGAAGAAAGAAAGTTACTTAAGTTGATTAGTTACTTAACCAACAAGAAAGGTAGTTTGTGAATTTTTATTCATGTGATTATTAGAAGTTAATGAGCAAATATTTATATACAAGTTGCCACTTACAGTTTAATGTGTGGTCAAGGAAAAAGTAATTTAATAGCCACTCACAGTTAATGTGAAGTAAAGGAATTTTAGTTTAATTAAAGGACACACAAGATTATTTTTAGAATCACTTTAAGTCAAATATAATTAATATGGTTGTTTGATGTCATGCATGCTTTTATGTGTAGTTGTGTGTGAGTCATAACATTGTTAAACCGGTTAATCATGTAAAGTGAAAGAGGATTCGCACCAAAACACTTAGAACGTATATACCTTGAGTATGAACAATGGGGGGAGTCGTATCAGTGATCTATGACTTCTAATTAGGTTACAAGACGTTGTACTCTTTCATATTTTTAATGCGTTGGAATTCCGTCACTTTATGTGACATAGGTAATACCTTCTTGGAGTTGCTCCCAAGTTGGTGCCCAATATGGCGATTTTAAAAGAAAGGAAATACGATTGATGCGAAATCAAAAGTTTAAATATAATAAGAAATTGTGTTTGAATTTAGTCTATGCACAGGTAAAGAGTAGTCAATGGTAAGATGTATGTTTGTGATTCTTTTATTTTATTTTCATTGTTATTCATGTTTTGCATAGTCTTTGTTATTTATGTACTCAACTTTGCTGATTGTGTATTTTGTGTGCATGCCTTTGTCTTTGACTTGGCCCTACAATGACTCACTTGTTGGTGAGTAGTTGTCTAGAATAAGATAAAGCTACAGGTATAAGTAGGCATAAGTCAATCCTGTTGTGCTTGGGTGAGAATGCTTGCGTCGTAGTTTTCTTAGTTTATCGCTTTATGGACTTGTTAGTTATTTATTATTTTGATGTTGACTTTTGTGTTGAAGTTTAATTTTATTTGGTATTGAAGAGCCATTATGATGGTTCCGAAGTGTACTAAAGATTTAAGTTGGTTTTCTCTTGGTTTTGACATTAGTTTGTTTGAAGTCTCATTTTGAGTTTTAATTTGTTTTGGTTTTTAAAGAATTCTACTGTAGTACTTTGATAAAAGCCTTAGTCGTTATCATGGTGGCGGTAATACTTTGTTTTTCCTAGTTGGTTTGGCGATTTTATAGTTATTATTCTTTATTTAAATTGTAATATGCTCGGAAAATCTGGAGAAGAAAGTTACGAAATTCTAGGGTGTTACAAAGTGGTATCAGAGCCTAGTTTTTAAAATAAAATAAATATTATTGTTTGGGGTACCCTAAGTTTTATTTTGGAATGAGGAATTTCTTATTTTAGAAACTTACTAGGTATAGAAATTGTTTTGAAAAATAAAAGTTTTAAAATCACTTATATGTGCAGCTTTGTAAGGAATTCAGGTATGTACTATGTGTTATTGCTTTCATCTCATGTGGTGAGATTGCGTAGGAAGTTTGGACATGTAGGATAGACTTTATTTCTTTTTCTTCATGCATTTAAGTACATGTTAGTGTTGCATATGTGGAAAAAATTGTAGAAAAACGTTAAGGTTTTGGTTTTTAAGTACATGTTAGTGTTTTGAAGTGTTGCATATGTGTAGAAAAAATTGTATGTTAGCCACAAAACCTTTTTGTTCTAGAAATGGTAGCTTGGGTTTGTTGTGGGAACGATGGCCCATTAGTTTTAAATGTCATTGCAAGATGGTGGATAATATGCCTAGTAAGGAAAACAAGATGGGAACCTTGGAGAAGAAGGACTATGAGAGTCCCCCTCATTATGTATGGAAGATTCGGTTGTATTATTCATACATGAGTTTAGTGCTAAAGTTATCACAGTGGGATTAACCCGATCACGTGCTTGCTTTAATTATTAATTGTTTGCCAAATCGTCCACCCTATTTGGAGATCAAGCCCTAGTTTCGTGACATTCATTTATTTGGAGGACTTCCAAACTACACTAAATATAAGGACCGAAATGGTCAATGGGGTTGTGATTGGAGGTATTTGAAAGATACATTGCATATAAGGAGGAAGAATTTCTAGACCCAATGAAGGTGAGGAGACCCAACCCACACCAGTCCCAAGTGATTAAGAGAAGATGTAATGAGTGAAAACTAAGCTACTTCAGGTTCTCAAGGCTATGAGTCGAAGGATAGTTCGTGTTATGAGATTGAAAATCCAAATCCGGTGATTCCAGTCTAAGCTTGATGGCTGATTCTGAAGAAGAAGAAAATGAGCTTGAGCCTGAAGAAGATATGGATGAAGATGTTGAGGAAGATTTAGAAGATGATGTTAAAGATGTTCCTGAGTTCATACCTGAGAATGATGTGGTGTCTAAGGACAAGCAGGATAATGTCAATGTTTAGAAGTTTTGTTATAGATAAGAGTTAGTTTAAAATTATATACAGTTGTTCATGTTTAGAATGTTGGATGATAAGTTAATATTTGATGTATATTTTAACCCCGATCCTGATTGATTTTTAGCTCTAATGTGGCTTTTTTGAGCCATTTCTACTAACTTTTCCTATTTCGAGTGCTCGTTGTGTTCTTTATAAGATTTTATAGGAATCGATGAATTATCGTTGTTTTCTACTAACTTTTTCTACTTTGAAACATTTGAAGAGTTAGTGAAGAGTTTGAAGTCATTTGGGAAGCTTTACTAAGGATTAGGACTACTAAAGAAGCATTAAAGAAGTAATAAGAAGAAAACGAGCAAAGAAATGAAAGAAACGAAGCACCCGACGATTTGCCCAGGTCGAGGCAGCGCGCCCGCGTAGTGGCGTTTCGCCCGGGTGACCTGGGCGGGCTGCTCCGGAACGCTTTTCACGGTTTTTTTTTTTTGGGCTTTAGTATATATTTATTTTTACTCCAAAACCTATGTACAAAATTCATTATCATAAACTCTAGTTATTAGCCCTAGTTTCTTCTCTCCAAGTTGTGAACAATATTCATTCATTTTATTCAATTCAGTCGAGCTTCTATTAAATTCCTTTTTAATTTTTCTTTTAATTATGTTTTTAGTTTATTTTTTTTAGTTTAGTTTTAGGTTATATTAATAGTTTTTATGCCATAGTTCTCATGTTCTTGATTATTTTTATAGATTTTACTTAGTTTATGAGTTTTAATCATAGTCTTAGTTTTGTTTTATTTATTTGATTTGTATTTTATGCTTTTCGACATGAGTGAGTAGTTTCCTTTCTAGGGCTAGGGGATCTATGGATCGTTTCATATGTCTTGTTCTTAATTGTTTAATTTGATTGTTGATGTTCTTGAATTCCTATTGTCAATTAGTATTGCTTTCAATGAAATTCTGGCAAGGTTTAATTGTTAGTCTGATTTTGTCGAAATCGATGCCGAGAGGTAAGATTACCCAATTAGATCACAGGAATAATAGCCAAAACGAGTCTAAGTGAGCGAGAGCCATTAGAGGAGTTTTGAAGTAGTCTAGATTCGTGAGAATTAGTGAGCCTTAGTTCAGGAAGTCAATAATTGGTTAATTAATTTTGACACAATTCATTGGTTAATATGTAGTGAACTGACGTCCTAGGCTTAGTTATTGAAATATTTATTGTGTTTAATTCCGTTCCTAGTAGTCATTAACTTTTTATTAAAAACCTAAAATTCAAAGTGTTGAGTTCCTAGCTTTTGTTTTGAATGATGACAAACCACATTGAACTATTATATTGTATGCAAGTTTCTGTTTGCATGTGCAGGTACTAAAGAAACAAGTTCAATGATGACAATATAAAGCTCGAGAAGCCAAGTCTTGAAGTTTGCATGAAGATCAAACTCATAGATTCTAACTCTTAGGTCTTAGATGCAATGTAAGTGGTATGAAGGTTTACATATTCAATATAAAGATTGAAATTACAGAGATGCCCTAATTATGAATGACAAGGAACTTAAGTTACTTAACATACATAATGATAAGTAAACATAGCTAATTGGAACAGTCTGGGAACAGTGCTGAACAAGTCCCCTAGAGTTTACTTCACACATCTGTATTTTAGGAAAGTTTCTTTCCGCGCAAAATTGTTTTTCAAAAATAACACGAATGAGAATATTGTGCTGATTTTATTTGATTTCAAATAAGTATGGCAAGTATGTTATATAATATTGTGCTGCTTTTATTTGATTTGAAATAAAATCAATGAGAATATTTTCTCGGGATTATTTCTATAATTCCAAGGAAAATTATCTCTTGCAATATTACATGACATACTAGCCAAAGGCTTATTTAAGGAGATTTGTCAACAGACAACGAAAATAACTTTTGCATGAACAAAAAATGAAGATTACAAATTGCAAAAGTGCTCTCTAAGTCCTAATCTCGCATAAACCAAATAACCACATTAAGGTCTTAATATTCTCTCTTTTGTAAGCATTTAGGCTAATTCTTATTGAGAGACAAAGGGTTGTAATTTGAGCATTCTGATAGTTCAGTTTGTTGGGAAAGTTGATTTGGAATTATCTTTGTTGGAACCTTCATAGTTGAGGGTTGAGTCGATGATGTGAATATCAATAAAAGAAATCATTACTCACAATGATAGAATTTATTTCGGTTTTCCCTAAAGTCATGCACCAAGAAAAACAATATAAGTTGAATAACTTTGTGAATTGATTAAAGCTATGACCCCTCAATTCCTAAAATTATCCTCACAAGAGTCTAAAGCCTAAGCACCAACTCTTTAAAGTGTACGAAATTTTCCCACTCGAAAATTTCCTCACCATTGGTTTTGGTTTGTTTTGCTAAAAACAAATTAAACTTAAACAATAATGTTTATTGAATTCACCAATCTGAAATTTTACAAACTAATGTTGAGATTATTTATAGGTATAATCATTAACAAAGTCCTAACAAAAATAAGCTAAAAAAAACACACATAACATAGGAAAAACCGTCCTAATCTAGTGACTAACTGATAAGAATGCTACATCATCACTGCATGTCATGCAACTTGCTAAAATATCCTAACAAACCATATCTAAACAAAAAATATCCTAACGAACTTATTCTTACCTTGCTAATCAATATAATCAACAAATTACAACCAGAATTACACAAAAATATGATCTACCCAAATAAAGCTACCAAAAATTGTCAAAATTGACGCCATAGGGGATCGTCCCATTTTGCGCAATTTTTGTGTTTTTCTTCAAATCTTCAAGAAACCTTTCAAGATTCAATATTTTAATCAAGAAACCTTGAAGAAGTCATTTTTCATGTGTATAAGGCTGTAAATGATGATTAAGACACTTCAAGAAGTAAAAGACTCAATGCCTAAAGATGAGAAAACCCTATCAAGTGAAGTGGAAAAAGCTCATGGGAAAAACCATCTTATTCCCCTAATTCCGCCATTCTTTCCTTTGCTTCAATGATCAAGTATTTTCGTGTGTCACCATACACACCAATGATGATGTCTTGGAAGATCGGAAAAGCCTTGAATCTCCATAAGCCATTATTTCCCCCATACTTGCATCATTCTTAGAAGCCATTATCAAACCTTCGAAGTTATCACCTTGTTTCATATCATCCTCCTCTTCTTCAAAAGAGTTTGTCCTCAAACCTCGTAGTTGATCATAAGGAGACAAATCACCAATGTTGAATGTAGCATGCACACCATATTCACCTGGCAATTCTAGTTTATATGCATTGTCCCCTATCTTGCTCACGATTTTGAATGGTACATCACACCTAGGCATTAGCTTGTTTTTCCTTTGATTAGGAAATCTTTCCTTCCTTACATGTAACCATACGAAATCCCCTTCCTTATATGTGTGTTTGACTTTATGTTTGTTAGCTCTTGTCTTGCAGATATCATTCACATGCTCAATTCTTGCTCTAACATGTGCATGTAACTTTTGCATATATTCAATTTTAGCTAAAGCATCTTTATGAACGAGCTCACCTTTGGGAATAGCCATAAAATCAATAGGTAGCTTGGGATTGACTCCATAAACAACTTCAAAAGGTGAATGCTTAGTTGCATATGTATGTGAACGATTATAAGCAAACTCTGCATGAGCTAACTTCAAGTCCCAATCTTTTTGTGTTTTGCTTACCAAACCACGAAGTAGAACGCCTAGGATTCTGTTTGTGACTTAAGTTTGACCATCTGTTTGTGGATGATAAGAAGTACTGAAGAGTAATTTTGTGCCTATCAAACGCGACAATGATTTCCAGAAATAACTCATGAATTTCGTGTCCCAGTCAATTACAATTGTTTTCGGAACTCCATGTAACCTAACAATGTCTCGAAAATACAATTTTGCAACATTGACAGCATCATCAGTCTTGTGACAAGGTATGAAGTGAGCCATGTTCAAAAACCTGTCAACCACAACCATTATAGCATCCTTTTGCCTCGCAGTTCTAGGCAAACCAACTATAAAATCCATAGACATATCTTCCCAAGGGGCTTTTGGCACTGGCAATGGTGTGTAGAATCCCTAATGGAAGGATGCATTGGCTTTTTGACAAACAACAAACTGTGAGATTACTGCTTAAACATCAGCAATCATTCTAGAACAATAGAAATGCTCCTGCAACATTGTCTTGGATGTCTTCTTTGTATTTTGATGAAAAGTGAAAAGACTGCAAAAATTCAACCCACTTAGCATGTCTTGGATTGAGTTTATGTTGGCCATTGATATGCTTCAAAGCCTCATGATAAGAATGCAATATAAAGTGACTTGGACACAGATAATGACTTCAGTGATCCAATGCTTGAACAATAGCATAAAATTCCTTGTCATAGGTAGAGTAGTTCAACCTTTCTCTATTCAATTTCTCACTTAAATAAGCCATAGGCCGCTTACCTTGAATCAACACTGCACCAATCCCCACGCCACTAGCATCTGTCTCAACTTCAAAAGGTTTTGAAAAGTCTGGTACGGATAAGATAGGAGCTTGACAAAGCAATTTCTTCACCAATTCGAAGGCCTTTTGCGCATCTTTGGTCCATTCAAAATTCTCCTCATTCTTCTTAATACACTCGGTCATAGGTGCTACTACAGAAAAGAAATTCTTCACAAATCTTCTACTAAAAGAAGCTAAACCATGAAAAGCACGCACCTTAGTCACAGATTTCGGCACTGGCCATGATTTAATAACTTCTACTTTCGAAGGATCAACTGAAACACCATCCTTAGAAACAATGTAACCTAGAAACGTCACACTAGAGACCATGAACGAGAACTTTTCGAGCTTAGCATACAACTTCTGCTTCCTCAAAGTTTCGAACACTTCTCTTAGGTGCTGCAGACGATCTTCCACACTTGCACTATACACCAGTATATCATCCAAGTAGACAACCACAAACTTCCCAATGAAAGGTTTCAAAACTTCATTCATCAATCTCATAAAAGTACTAGGGGCGTTAGTAAGACCAAAAGGCAAAACTAACCATTCATAGAGTCCTAGTTTAGTTTTGAATTCTGATTTCCACTGATCACCCACTTTCATTCGAATTTGATGGTAACCACTCCTCAATTCAATCTTGGTAAACACTTGTGAGCCAAACAATTCATCTAATAAATCATCTAATCGAGGAATAGGAAACCTGTATTCAATGGTGATGTTATTCACAACTCTAGAATCAATGCACATTCTCCATGATCCATCCTTCTTAGGAACAATCAATGTTGGTATTGCACATGGACTCATACTCTCCCTAACATACCCTCTTGCCATTAATTCTTCAATCTGCGTTGAATCTCTTTCGTTTCTTCTGGATTGCACCTGTAAGCTGGTTTATTAGGAACCAAGGCAATCTGATGTTCAATTCCTCTGATGGGTGGCAACCCTAGTGGCAATTCATCAGGAAATATGTCTTGAAATTCGTGTAATAAGGGGCGTAACTCACGAGTGATGCTCGTTGCTTTCTCTTGAACTTCCTTAGCCATTAACACATAGAACTTCTCACAATTCTTTACCTCTTGCACCATGGCTTTCTCATCAATCAACAAAACACCCGTTTTATTGCTCACATCCTTTGAAAATTTTGAGCCTTCCAAAGGTTTCAATGCAACTGGTTTCCCTTGTGCTTGTTTTCTAATGATGTATATATTTGTTCTACCATCAAACTGTACAAATCTATCATACTGCCATGGTCTTCCAAGCAATATATGTCATGCATCCATAGGACATACATCACGAAGCACTTGATCATCGAAATTTCCAATCTTGAAACTAACTAGAGCTTATTTACTCACCTTGACGTCACTTGTGTTACTGAGCCAATGTAACTTGTAAGAATGAGGATGTTCAGTGGTAGGAGTCTCCAGTTTGTTGATCAATACAGTAGAGACCACATTAGTGCAACTACCTGAATCAATTATTAGATCACAGAATCTTCCTAGAACATTGCACCTGGTGATGAAAATCTTACCCCTCCGGTTCTCTGTAGGTGGCGAAAGTTTGGATTTCAAAAACCTTCGGAGAAATAAACTCTGGCCATTCACCTCAGGAGTAATCTCTTCAATCTCCTCTTCCTGTGTCTCATAATTCATGCCATCCTCCTGTGGTTGACGTTCATTCTCCTCTTCTTCAATGTTTTCATCATCTGCCCAATTTCGAGTGGTATGAACCCTTGAATGAGGACAATCCTTCTGGATATGACCTCGACCCTTACATTTGAAGAATATGCTTGATCAGGGTTTGGAGGCTTAGTAGCAGAGCCTTTATCCTTGATATAAAGAGGAGGTTTCGAAGTGGAATCAAAAATTTTATTAAATGAAACGACGGCACCTTCCTTCTTCACAAAGGTTTCGAAAAAGTAACTGTTTTTTTTGGAAAAGTGCTTCTCAACCCTAGATGCAACCTTGCAAACTTCATCAAAAGTCCAGTAAGGTGGGAATTCCACCTTTTCTCCTAGTCTTTCATCTAGGCCAGCAACAGAACGAGCAACTTGATGATCCTCTTCGTCTTCTAGATTGCAGATGGTGATTTAGTTGAGGAATTCAAATGTATATTCTTCAACTAATTTTTGATGTTGCCTTAAACTATGCATCTTTATAAAGTTGCCTTGCTCGTAATCCTGAGGAACAAAACGTCTCCTCATCTCCTTCTTCAGTTTCGTCCAAGTGGATACTTTAAACTTCTCATCCTTCTTTGTTTTCTTTTGCATACCTTCAAGCCATAAACTAGATAAGCCAGTCAACTTCAATTATGCAATGTTATATGATTTTCGATCATCATACTCCTTATACTTGGAAATTCGTTCAATCCTTCTTAGTCAATCAAGAAAATATTCAGGATCCAAACTTCCACTGAATTCAGGAATATCTAGTTTAAGATTACGATCATCATCCTTAGGCCTATCCTTCTTTCTGCGCCTACCCAAAGCTTCTTCATTACTAGAACTTGATGAGTAATGCTTTCTTGGTTTTCGTGCACTACTTGAGCTTGCTTGCTCATCATAAGAACTAGAATCCGATTCCCCTTTACTTCTACCCTTGGAATTGCTAGGTGACTTCAACTTTTCGGCAAAATCCTTCTTGGTGGCCTCAAAAATAGCTTTCAATACCACTATGTCCTTGCGCAATTCTTAGTAGTAATTTTAGGAGTGTTCACTTCATTAGCTGACATGGTTGCCCTTGTTTAAACAATGAGATTTATGCTAATAACCTTGAGGATTAATGTATAACCTTGAGGATTAATATCCTCTCAACGAGAGCACCAAAAGTTGATGCAAATATTGATAAAAGAAATCCCCACTCACAATGATAGAATTTAGTTTAGTTTTCTCTAAAGCCAAGCACCAAGAAAAACGATCTAAGTCGAATAATTTTGTGAATTGATTAAAGCTATGCACCCTCAATTCCTAAAATTATCCTCACCAGAGTCTAAAGCCAAAGTACAAACTCTTTAAAGTGTACGAAAGTTTCACACTCGAAAATTTCCTCACCTTCGATTTTGGTTTGTTTTGTATAAAACAAATAAAACTTAAACAATAATGTTTATTGAATTCACTAATCTGAAATTTTACAAATTAATGTTGAGATTATTTATAGGTATAATCATCAACAAAGTCCAAACAAAACTAAGCTAAAAAATAGAGGCATAACATAGGAAAAATCATGCTAATCTAGTGACTCACTGATAAGAATGCCACATCATCATTGCATGCCATGCAACTTGCTAAAATATCCTAGCAAACCATATCGAAACAAAAATATCCTAACAAACTTATTCTTACCTGGCAAATCAAGATAATCAACAAATTACAACCAGAATTACACAAAAATATGATATACCCAAATCAACCAAAAATCGTCAAAATTGACGCTATAGGAAATCGTCCCATTTTGCGCAATTTTTGCGTTTTTCTTCAAGTCTTCAAGAAACCTTCCAAGATTTAATATTTTAATGAAGAAACCTTCAAGAAGTCATTTGCCATGTGTATATGGCTGTAAATGATGATTAAGACACTTCAAGAAATAAAAGACTCAATGCCTAAAGATGAGAAAACCCTATCAAGTGAAGTGGGAAAAACTCATAGGCAAAACCATCTTATTCCCCTTATTCCGCCATTCTTTCCTTTGCTTCAATGATCAAGTATTTTTGTGTGTCACAATACACACCCATGATGATGTCTTAGAATATCCCAAAAGCCTTGAATCTCCATAAGCCATTATTTCCCCCATACTTGCATTATTCTTAGAAGCCATTATCAAACCTTCGAAGTTATCACCTTGTTTCGTATCAGTCAAACTTCCATAGGTGGAAGTTGGGGAATCATATTGTGCATAGGTGCATAATTGATTGAGTATAATTATTTTGCTATTCTGAGTTGATTAATAAAAGAGTGAGTGAGTGGAGGACGTAGACTTATTAGAAGTCGAAGATCGCTAAATCTTGGTGTTTTTTACTTTATTGCTTTATTATTTCCGCTGCTTGAGAAGTGGTTCTAAACTGTTCTTATAATTAATCGAAAAATTTCCAACAACCTTACAACACTCAATTCACCCCCTTTCTTTAGTGTCACTTGCACTTTCAATTCGTATCAAGGCCTAACTTCTTGAAAGGGTAATACCTAGAGAAGGAAGAAAAGATGAATACTCAAGAGATGATGAATGGAGATTCTGGATCAAGGCTGCCCAAGTTTAATGGAACAAACTATCCCTGGTGGTGGAACTGCATGCAAAACTTTGTCATTGGCACTGACTATGAGTGCTGGATGATAATCAAAAATGGTCCTAAGAAGGTGGCTAACAAAGCTGATGGAACAGAGAAGAAGGAGAGTGAATACACTAGCACAGATCTTAAGACACTCGAGAAGAACGCAAAGGCTATGTCACTTCTTCAACAGGGTATTGCTGATAATGAGGTAAGCCGTATTTTAGCATGTTCTACTGCAAATAAAATATGGGAAACTCTAGAGTTGGCCTATGAAGGCACTAGTGAAGTCAGGAGATCTAAGATAGATATGCTTATGTCTAAATATGAAGCTTTTGATTTGAATCGAGATGAAAATATAAAAGATATGTATACTCGTTTTATGTCAATTATTAATGAAGTAAAATCGCTTGGCAAAAGTTTCACTAGTGAAGATTTGGTTAGGAAATTTCTGAGAAGTTTGACAGGAAAATGGCTGCCTAAGGTAATTGCAATCCATGAAGCCAAGGATCTCACCACTCTGACTGTAGAACAACTTATTAGGTCGTTAATGACTCTTGAGATGTTAGTAAGCACAAAGGAGGAAGGAACAACCAAAAGTCGAGGGCTAGCCTTAAAGGGAGAAGAAAATGAAGAAGATCTGGATGAAATAGGTCTCATGGCAAGAAGGTTTGAAAGAATCCTCGGATCTTAATATAAGGAAAAATCCTGGAAGAACAAAGGCAACATGAAGAAGACCAGTACCGGCACTGGTTGCTTCAAATGTGGTGAAGCTGGACATATGATCAAGGATTGTCCGGCATGGAAAACTTACAAGGGAAGACAAATGGACAAAAAGATGACAAAGAGAGCCATGCTTGTTGCCTTGGGAGATTCTGACTCAGGTGGTGAAAGTTGATGAGGCTATCGCACACCTATCAAAAATACCCGGACAATACTAACTAATGTAGCTAGGGAAGTAGGGATCGAATCTTTAGGGAAGCAATTGAATTCTATTAGTACTAAAAAGGTTAAATAGTGTAAAGGGCCTTGGTTGAGAAATGCTGATTAACTAAATGACAACTAATTAAGTACTAATCAATTACGGGAAATGACGAAGATTAAAACCAATAAATTAAGCCTAGGGTCATTCAGGTTACCAAGAACAACTAATGGATTCACTAACAAAGATCGTTCAATCTCACAGTTATCACCAAATTAAGGCTCACTCATTCTCTCGAACTTAGACTCCCTCAAAACTCATCTAGCGGCTCTCGCTGATGCCTAGACTAATTCCGCCTATTATTCAGTGGTCTTATTGTGGTATTTTTACCTCTCGGCATCAAATTCGACAATTATCGAAATTACAACTAAATCTGCGCACAATTAAATTGTAAACAAACAAGCCAATAAAAGGAATTTGACTATTAATTGCAAAATCGAAAAAATCTAAATTAATTAGTCCATTAATTACTCAAGGTTTCCCTAATCCTAGAAAATTGACTACTCACTCATGAACATGGAAATTAAATCAATCATAATCATAGAATTTTTAATTAAATTCATGAAATAATTAAAAATTAAACTAATTAACATCAACAAATAAACTAAACTAATTAGACTAATGAAACTAAAAAGCATAAATTAAACTAAGCAAAAAGAATAAAAGAAAAAGGAATTACCGAATTGAAGAACTTTGAATTGAATTGAAATAATGTTGAGAAGAAACCCTAATTCCTAATCTAACTTTTGAGAGAGAAAAAGTGCTTAATTAAACCCTAAGAGAGTAATTCTATGTTATGAAAAGCATAAAGTAGTTTTAGCATAGGAAGTCGTGCCCTTAATACCCCAAAAATTCCATTTTACAAAGTCAAAGAACGAAAAAAATAAAACAAATAAAATTTCCGGAAAAATGTTGATGCGGGCACATAGCAATTTTGTGCGCCCACATCAACCCTCTAGAAGCTCTTTGAAGGCTGATTCTGATTAAAATGCGGGCGCATATCGATTTTATGCGGGCGCATAGAAGCTCCAGAATGGCCTTTTGCTTTCTTTTCTTCTTATTTCTTCATAGCTTTTTAATGGCTTATTTCCATAACTCTTTGGCATGCATTCCTATGCACATGTCATTCTCGTTTCGTCCACGCTTCCCAGCTTCCTTCCAAACTCGGTTTCCAAGCTCTTGAAAATACAAAACATACCAAAATCCAGCATAACAACCGCAAATGATAAAATCAAACCAAAAAGCTTTAAAATCTCCGGGAACCAAATCAAACTTGGCAAAACACTTCACAATAGCTAAAGAACACTAAACGAGCTAAAATCAAGCCAGAATCACAACTATTAGGCATAAAATTGTCCCAAAACAAGGGGAAAAACATAATAAAAACCACACATATCAAATTCCCCCAAGCCGAGCCTTTGCTCGTCCTGAGCAAAAACAACGAAATGACTTTCACCCCATAAAATCATATGCATCAGAACTCAAGGATCCATCCGAGTTTGCCAAGATCAAAGCAAGTCAAATGCTGCACATTCCTAAACACAAGTCAAACAAAGCCAACCAAGCAAGTTTAATGGATCGATGACTAGAGTAGCTCACGGGTTGTCACTCCACATAATTGAGCATCTAACAATGTAGCTTACTCTTACCACCCAACCATGAGAAGATGGAATGCAAATGCAATAAAGTGTTTAAATGCATGTTTTGAGGAATCCAAATCCACATCTCACACCTCATGGAAGTGTTTAAAGGTATACACTCAATCCTAAGTCGACTCGAAATGCAATTAATACTCTATGACCTTGCCAAAGGAATCTTCCACAATCAACCAAAGCATGCACATGAAGATCAAAGAGGACTTTATAAGCTTGTAATGCAGGGCTAGGGTGAAGGGTAGGATAAATTTGGGATAATGTTGCGGAAAATGCGGGGTATAGGCATACAAAACATCGGAGACTCACTAATACATCACACATTATATCAATGTCTCCCATCATCCAATCCCAACCAAATCAAACCAAACTTTTAAATTTTCATTCACTTCACACCTTTATTTTCATTCGAGCACAAATATAAACCAAATTCAAGCTTTACATTCATTCATTTCAATTTCAAATTATTTTTCAATTTTTTTTGTTTCACTTTTTTTCCTTCTTTTCAATTCCACTTTAGTTTCACGACTCTTAATAGTTAGCCACTAAGACCGAACCATCACACGTACATAACCGAACGCCAAATCACATTTACAAAGCAACACATTGTGTTTTAAAACACAATTCCAGTCATTGGTACGCAGAGCCTTAATGTGAAACTTATAGAACTTCCTGTACATCAAAAACTCACAATTTCACCAAATCCTCCAAATACACTGTCACAACAATCAACAACCACAACAAACCACAATATGAATCCCCCAAGCCAAGCTTGGGCATACAACATGTCATCAAACACCAAGGCCAAATAGGGTTGTAATGCGGTTAAATTTTGTGAGGAATATAGGCTTAAAAAAACACCGGATCAAGGGGAAAAAGTGTTCAGCATGAAAATCCTAATGATGCAACAAAACCTCAATCAAAAGCTACTCAAATCCAATGGCAAACCCAAGATCATAAATGCACCAGGAACTAAGCACCACGAAAAGAATACAATAAAATGTAGCCTATCAGATCAAAAGTGGCTCAAATCCTCCCGTTAACATAGTTCAAGTCCAAGACCTAAGTAAGGTTAGACATAGTTGACAAATACAAGGAATGCTAGCAATTTAAGTCAAAGTCATGCCCGGCAAATCACATAAGTAAACTCATCCGAATACAAGTATCATGAAGTTTTCGAAAATTTAAGCACATGGGTTCAAAAAATGTCAAATTTTATAAACAACACAAGTCGGGGGAAGTGGTTAGCCATTCACAATATGAACTCTCTCTATAAACTACACTAAACTAGGAAAGCAGTACATTTTTTTTGGTCACATGTAAACTCCCGCCCCTAATGGATGGTACAAACCATGCAACAGTCCTACGAAAGCAATAAAAACTACACTAGAAAGCAATAAAAACTATACTAAGAAAGCAAAAAAAACATACCACCCCCAAGCCGGACTCAGCAATGTCCTCGGTGCTGAAGGGAGTAAAGTAAGAGGGAAAAGAGACGGTGGAGGGGTTTAGGGAGTCATGGGGGTGTAAAATGATGTGTATGGGTAAGAGGAAGAAGTTATGCAAGGATAAGAAAGAGGCATGGGTGGTAAATGCTATAGTGTGTAGCATACACGGATTGAGATTTGACCACCTTGCTCTGTTTCAATCATATCTCACAATGTATAGTTTGGATTAATCTTACTCCTACAGAATTGAAAAGTAGACTCATAGATCTTTCCAACAGTAGGTCATACGTCTCATGGAACATCCTAGAGAAGACGTGATGACCGTTTCAAAATGACGTTCTAGCGCAGATGCGGGCGGGAAAAATAATTTGGACTTCTAGAGGTCTGATGCGGGCGCACAAACTTCCCATGCGTCCGCATCAAACTCCTTCTTTAAGTTGTGAGGACTTCTGGGAGTCTGATCCGGGCGCATAAAACCCCCATGTGTCCGCATCTACCCTGTTTCACCCCGATCACTTTATTTTCTTCTCTTTGACACTTAATAAATTTTCACTTTCTCGTTTTTTTTTTCACACACCTTGACCTTGACTTAGACTTAAGACTTCGGAATTTGACTGAAAACCCCTACTTACTTAATTTTATCTAATAACACAGAAAAGCACACAAACACACACTAAACTAAAAAAAAATTACAAAAATAAACTAAAATACACCAAAAACACACAAAAAGAGTTAAAAGGGGATAGGAAGCTCGGGTTGCCTCCCGAGAAGCGCTTGTTTAGGGTCATTAGCTTGACCATGTTACCTCATAGCTCATGGAGGATCGAAGAGTGAATGTGAACCCCATATAGTAAGGCAATCAAAGCAATTAGGAGTTATTGGTTTCTCAAATGCCTCACATTTCTTGGTAAAAACCCCATCATTTGTCGTCTTCACATTACAAGCATGAGAAGATTGCTTTCGAGGGTTCCGGCGTTTCTTGGGACGGGATTTTCTTTTCTGTTGATCATGACATAGCTTGTTATTAGCATCATCTTCATTACCTGCAATAGAATCCAAACACAAAGGAGCCTCTAGAAGATCCTTATTAGGGGATTGAGGCAAGTCATTCAGAACAATTTCATTAAGAGTATAAATTGCATGACACGTTTGTTCTATCATAGGACTTTTCAATACACTATCAAGGTTGAAGGTAGCGTTGTCATCACCTACAGAAAGAGTCAAATTTCCATTCTTTACATCAATAACAGCTCCTGCAGTATTTAAGAATGGTATACCTAGAATAATAGGGATGTGTGCATCCTCCTCCATATCTAACACTACAAAATCAGCAGGAATAAAGAATTTCCCTACTCTTACCGGGACATCCTCTAAAATACATTTAGGGTACTTCACTGTCCAATCTGTCATCTGCAAAGTAATGTTAGTGACCTTCAAAGCACCCATATCAAGCTTTTTGGAAATAGACAAAGGCATGACACTAACACTAGCCCCTAAATCACATAAAGCTTGGCTTTGTCAATAAACAGGGGGCCAATGCTAAAAGGAATAGAAAAACTTCCCGGGTACTTCAGCTTAGGTGGGGACTTGTTCTGCAATATGGCACTGCACTCCTCCATAAGTGCTACGGTCTCCACCACACTCAACTCACGTTTCCTGCTCAAAATGTCTTTCAAAAACTTAGTGTAAGTAGGAATTTGAGTTATCAAATCAGTAAAAGGCATAGTAACTTGCAAATTCTTAACAATAGCTAAAAATTTACTAAAATGATTATCGTTCTTACTCTTGGTCACCCTGTTCAGAAAGGGCAACCTAACCTGTGGCCTCGGGATCGTATCAATCGATGCTTCATCTACTTTCTCCTTAGGTGCTTCGGCCTCCTTCTCTGGAACTGTCTCTACCTCTAAGTCTTCAATCACCACATCACTAGTCTTCTTAGCTCCACTTGAAAAATCAGAATTTACATCATGAGTAGGCATTTTCTGACCCTGATAAGCAGTTCCACTCCTCAAAGTAATGGCATTGACATGGTCCCTCGTGGAATTCTGTGGTGCGTGTGATACTGGAGGTGTAAGTTGTGATGGAAGGTGGCCCGGTTTCCTTTGAGCATTTGATTGTGCAATCTGAGCTAACTGGGTCTCCAAGTGCTTGTTGTGAGCCTGCATTGCCTCCATATTTTTCTGCATTTGTAACATCATATTCTTCAGCTCTGAAATTTCACCACTAGGTTGAGCCGGCAATGGTGGTGCTGATAATGGTGGCCTGCTGAAACCTGGTGGGTGTGGTGGTACATATCCCTGCATCTGCTGGTGTACCTGCTGAGGTTGTACAGTTTGCTGAGGATTCTGCACATCGCTATTGTTCTTGTAGGAAAAGTATGGATGATCCTTCCAGCCCGAATGAGCTCTTAAATCTTGACTTATCCCTTTGGCTAGTCAAATGATGTCAATATGTACATACTTTTTTGTTTTGTTTTTTCTTTATGCTTTTTTCAGTCTCACAAAGTTCTTATGTGATGCTGAGCTAATCAATTTAGTACTCAAGTGCCTTAGCATAATCTTGTAAAAAGTAAGTTGGGACAGACCAGTTTCAAACCATTAGGGAACTAGATCCATGAGGCGGTTATTTTTTGTCAGTTAGTTTATTTTCAAAAATTCAAATTTTTGGAAATAAATATAATGACGATTGTATATATGGCAACTACCTTTTTGGTTGAACGGACAAATATCTTTAAAATATTCTGAAGATAACCGCTTTGATTCAAATCTCTTACAAATATATGCTTCTGATCATACTTTCCTTCTTCATTTCATTTCCTTATTTTCTTTATCTTCTATATATTCTCTCAACTATTTTTTCTCTCACACAAAAAACATAACTCATCTAAATTATTCTTCTTACTTTCTCTCACATTGTCAAAAGTGTTTCTTTTTGTGCTCAAGACAGAGGAAATATTCAGTCAAATCATGTCGAAAAGAAGAAGAACACGATTGGTTGAGAATGAAGTTAGTGAATCTCCTGAAATTGAAACGAAGAAAACAAAGAAGATGGTTGACAAGGTCATTGAGTTTGTGATAGAAGATGTGATGGAGGAGGAAGATGTGAATGAAAAGGAAGAAGTGACATCGATTAGAAAGAACACCAAGGCTGCAACTTCAAAAGCCCTTACTATAAGATCACCCACACCAAAATACACCACAAAAACAACCACAAAGGCGGTTACACCAAAATTAACTGCCAAAACCACCAAATCTTCCACTCCTACATCCACAAAATCAGCCACTGCCAAAAAGCCACGCACACCAAAATCCAAAGAATTAACTTCTGTACCAATAGAGACATCAAAATCAAAAGAACCATAGATTGTTGAAAAATCTGAACATGAGAAGGAATCTAAATCCGAATCCAAGACAGATGAAGAAGTTAAGGAGGAAGAAGTTGAATTAGAAGAAAGGGAAATTGAGCAAATGGAGGATGTTGTTACTGAAGAAGTTAAGTAAAGGAAAGTCGGCACTAAGAAACCGTCATAAAAAACGGTTAAGAAAGTGGAGAAGAAGGCTACTTAAATCACCAACCACAAAATCTAAATCACCCACACTTAAAACCACTCCCAAACCAGTTGAGAAATCAAATATCAAGGAAGTTACTGAAGAAGAAGAGGAAGTTGAGTTAACCATTGAGAAAGAGAACACAAAAAAAAATAGCAAGCAAGGGTACTCGTGTGAAAACGGTTTCTGGAATGGGTACATAAGCGTCAAAGGGGAAGGCTATCATGAAGAAAGCACAACCAGACCAAACCACAACATGGCAAAAGAGAAAGCAATCTGATGTTGCGATCTCTTCAAGCATGCAATCTAAGAAAAGTAAGTCTACCACTCCAAAACCTCTATATAATCTGAATGATAGACAAATTCTGGTAGGATTTTCTGTTGCAAAAAGTTGGGTAGCACAAAAATTCTTGATTGAGGTTAAGGAGGCCTTAGATTTTAAGAAATGGTCTGTGTTGTTTACAAAAGATTTAAATGTGTTCATGCCCCTAGTTGAAGAATTTTACTCACACCTGCATACTAAACATGATGGATCCTATTTCTTCTTTGTTAAAGATACTCCCATAAATTTGTTAGAAAAGAAATTGGCTGAGATTCTCAAAGTTCCTACAAAGGTACTTAATGTTTACTCCAGAGAAAATTGGCTTTCTGTAAAGGGAGTCAGAGCAAAACAGATCCAGACCAGACTCTTTATTGGTCCACCTGACGACAAGAAGGGGTACACCATTGGCCAATTAATGGAACCAATCATGAGGATATTCCACACTATAGCCTCAAATATTGTGTGTCCTAGAGCACAAGGCCGTATGAGTGTACGGTTTATGGATGGTGTTCTCATTTACTGCCTCGTTGAACACATTCCATTCAACCTCCCTGCTATGTTGTTAGGATATATGATCTGCTATGTGGAGAAAGCTAATCATGCTCTGCAATATGGAGGATGGCTGAACTTAGTATTTGGGCACTGGAAGATACCGATGTTGTGATATTATGGCACCTTGTCACATCTCACAAATCAGATAATAGGTCAGAAAGGCATGACATATGCAGGAGTTGTTTTAAAAATGAAGGATAAGGGGAAAAATGTTGCTGGTCTTGCTAGGACCAGTATCGAAGCAATTCGGGCAACCTATGCCTTGGTCAAGCAGCTGAGTGATCAAAATCAACTAATGCAAAATACGATAAATGGGGTCACAACACTATGTGCTGCACTTCAGGAATCCTACAGACGAATTGAGGTTCGTCTTGTCAAAGCGGGAATAATTGGTGGAGAGGATTCTAAAGACAAGGACAATACATTAGAAGTTGCAGGTGATGCTGATGATGAGGATGCTGAACTTGAATCTGAGAGGGATGCGGAAGAGGATGATGAAGAGAATGCTGCCAATGCCTCAGAAAAAAAGAAGATGATGAGACTGAACAAGACTCTGGAGCTGATTGATCTCTTTAGTTTCCTCTTATTTTATCCTATTGCTGCTAGCCTCCGCCTTTATTGAATTCTTATTTTGGTTTCCCCCTTCCCTTTTGAAAAACATTGTTATTCTGTAATTCGGTTTGCTACTGGTTTGTAATAACTTTCAGGACAAGTAGGTTTGGCACTTTCGCAGGAACAATTGGTAGAATCAGCATCCCTAGAATGCTGTTTGAAATACCTATTTAGCTAAGACTTGATGATTAGTAGTTTAACTACTGATTGTGTTTAGTTATTGTTTTCACTGATTTTATGCTTTGACTGTTTTGATGATGCCAAAAGGGGGAAACAGGGTGAAGTTCTGAACTCTCCTACCTGATTCAGGGGGAAGCAGGTTAAATGATTAGTACTAACCTACATTGTGTGTTGTAGCAACTAGAAGTAATATTGATAAACTTGCTAGTGGTGACAGGCCTATCAGGTCTGGAAGGAAATGTATTCAAACCATTTTACTTCTTATAATCCCAACGGCTTGTTTGATTGACAACAAGTCTGATGAACTTACTACTAATGTTGTTATTGCGAATACATGTTTAAATGTAAGAGCTATGTGTCTAATTAGTGTTTGCCGTGGGTGCTTAACAAACTGTTTCTTAAATTGTTGTCAATTAGTTGTGAACTGGTTTACTTGTAAATGATGCTTAATCTGCAAGAACAGTATAAGACCAGTTCATTGAATTCTACAGAATTCAAAAACTTTGAAAAGTTCCAAATGTTAAATGATACTATTTGCAGGGTGAACTTCATAGTTTGTCATCATCAAAAAGGGGGAATTTGTTGAGTTCCTAGCTTTTGTTTTGAATGATGACAAACCACATTGAATTATTATATTGTATGCATGTTTTTGTTTGCATGTGCAGGTACTAAAGAAACAAGTTCAATGATGACAAGATAAAGCTCGAGAAGCCAAGTCTTGAAGTTTGCATGAAGATCAAGCTCATAGAGTCTAACTCTTAGGTCTTCAATGCAATGTAAGTGGTATGAAGGTTTACATATGTAATATAAAGATTGAGATTACAGAGATGCACTAATTATGAATGACAAGGAACTTAAGTTACTTGGCATACATAATTATAAGTAAGCTTGGGTGACTGGAATAGTCTGGGAACAGTGCTGAACCAGTCACCAAAAGTTTACTTCACACATCTGTATTTTAGGAAAGTTTCTTTCCGCGAAAAATTATTCTTAAAAAATAACACAGATGCTTGAATTGGTATGCAAGGAAAATATTCTTAAGTATGGCAAGTATGTTATATAATATTGTGTTGATTTTATTTGATTTCAAATAAAATCAGTGAGAATATTTTCCCCGGATTATTTTTATAATTCCAAGGAAAATATTCTCTTGCAATATTACATGAAATACTAGCTGAAGGCTTATTTAAGGAGATTTGCCAGCAGACAACGAAAATAACTTTTGCACGAACAAAAACTAAAGATTACGAATTGCAAAAGTGCTCTCTAAGGCCCAATTTCACATAAACCTCAAAACCACATTAAGGTTTTAATATTCTCTCTTTTGTAAGCATTTAAAGGGTAATTGTTATTGAGAGACAAAGGGTTGTAATTTCAGTATTCTGAGAGTTTAGTTTGCTGGGGAAGTTGATCTGGGATCATCTTCATTGGAACCTTATTAGTTGAGGGTTGACTCAAACTTCCGTAGGTGGAAGTTGGGGAATTATATTGTGCATAGGGTTGAGTGTAATACATTTGTTATTCTGAGTTGATTAAAAAAAGAGTGAGTGGAGGACGTAGACTTATTCGAAGTCGAACCTCGTTATATCTTGGTGTTGTTTATCTTATTACTTTATTATTTCCGCTTCTTGAGAAGTGGTTCTAAACTGTTCTTATAATTAATCGAAAAATTTACAACAACCTTACAACACTCAATTCACCCCCTCTTGAGTGTCACTTGCACTTTCACAAACACCCTTTACGGTGAAATAACTTTTTAGAATTAGTAGAGTTATTTGCTTCCCTATGGGCACGATCCCCACTTCCTTGTCAAGATAGTTAGAATAGTATGTTATTTTTGTTAGGTATACGACTGTCCCTTTCAAATTTTGGCGCTGTTGCCGGGGGGACATGTGTTTAATTTATACTAATCGGGTTATTTTGTCCTATTCTATTTTTTTTAATTTCGCCCGAAGGAACCCACTGTTTTTTGAGACACTTCGTACGGATATTTGCAGTTTCAGTTTGTGTGCAAGTACTAGGTATGTATGCCGGTTTGGATTGATCCTGAACTAGAATGATCTTTGCCTAAGCGGAGTCGTAGGAGGAAGTGCAGGTTACGATGAGTTATTCTTTCAGAAAGGATACTATCGGATCTGGCACAACTCTTTTCTGATTTGAGCATTTCTGAGAATTCTGATAGGGAAGAAATGGCAGACTCATAGTTTAATGAAAACAACATACCGAATAATGATGCACAACCGCCGCCACCATCGTCGCCGCAAGCACGATCATTGAAGGATTATTCCCAACCCAGTTCTGCAATAGTAGGAGGTGGTTATCGGTTCCCTGATACCGAGGCTCTGAATTTTGAACTGAAGCCAGCTCTGATAAATATGGTGGAAAGGAATCATTTGGCAAACTTTGATGGAGGATCGATGTTGCACTTGAGTAATTTCCTCCAGTATTATGGTACGATCAAGCAAGTTTGGGTCTCTCACGAATACATTAGAAGAATGATGTTCCCATTTTCATTCAAAGACAAGGCTCGTACTTGGTTAAACAGTCTTAATATGGATAACATCAACAGTTGGGAAGAGTTGGCTCTTGCATTTCAAAGAAAATATTATCCTCCAGAGCGAGCTGCAACCCTTCGCAGTAAAATTACAAATTTCAACCAGGAGTCAGATGAAACATTGTATGAAGAATGGGAGAGGTTAAAGGATGTATTGAGATTGTTCCCACATCACGGTCTTGAGAAGTGGTTCATGGTCCAGTCATTTTATAACGGTTTAGGGAATGAGATTCGGACATTGCTTGATTCAGCTGCTAGTGGTCGATTCATGAACTAGGAGGTTAATGCTGCATATGAATTGATTGAAGAAATAGATATTCACAATTCACAGTTTGGCTTCACAAATCAATGCCATAAGCCAAAAGCCAAAAGCTGACGATAAATACCAAAAGTTTAGCTTCACAAATCAATGCCATAAGCCAAAAGTTGGACAAGATCAGTATTACAGCTCCCTCACCATCACTTGTAGCTGTGATGGATGCACTTTCGGGATGTATTAAGCCTTTCTGCAATTCTTGTGTTTCATTCGGTCGCAGTTCACAATCATGTCATAGTTTAGTAGAGAAAATGTGTGCCTTCATAGCCTACAAGAACAATCCGTTCTCTAACACGTACAATCCAGGGTGGAAGGATCATCGACACTTTTCCTACAAGAACAACAATAATATGCAGAATCTATAATAATTTATAACACCTCAATAGGTTCATCAACAGGCGCAACGATTTGCACCACCACAGCCACCGAGTTTCAGTAAACCACCATTGCCAGCACCACCAGCTCAACCAAGTAGTGAAATTTTAGAGTTGAAGAATGTGTTGTTGTAGATGCAGAAGAATATCGAGGCAATGCAGGCTCACAATAAGCAACTAGAAACCTAGGTAGCTCAGGTTGCACAGTCCACAGCTCAGCGGCAGCAGGGTCAACTGTCTCCTCAACCAAATCCACCAGCACAGAGAGAAAATTGTAACTCCATCACTACCAGAAGAGGGACCCAATATGAAGGTCCTAAGATGCCCACTGATGATGCTGATTCAGAGATAGGAGTGCAACCTGGCAAGACCAGTAATATGGTGATTGAGGAGATTGCTAGCCTACACCTTCAAAGGAGAAAGATGTCATGGAGAAGAGAGCTCCGGTAGCTGACAAGCTAGTTGATACGTTGACACCTCCCAAGGTGCCACTACCCTTCCCGCACAAGGTAGATTGGAGTAAGAATGACAATCACTGCCGTAAGTTTCTCGATATTGTTAAAAATTTGCAGGTTATTGCGCCCTTTACTGATTTGTTTACGTATGTACCTACATATACTTAATTTTTGAAAGACATATTGAGCAGGAAGCATGATTTGAGTTCAATGGACACTGTTGCTTTAACTGAAGAATGTAGTGCTATTATTCATAATAACTCTCCAAATAAAGACAAGCATCTCCGAAGCTTTTCGATAGCTTGTAACATTTGTCTACTTTTTATTGATAAAGCTTTATGTGATTTAGGGGCCAGTGTTAGTGTTATGCTGTTGCCTATTTGCAAGAAATTTGATATGGGTTCTTTAAAGTTTACTAACATTACCTTGCAGATGGCGGATAGAACTGTGATATACCAAAAAGGTATTTTGGAGGATGTCCCGGTAAGAGTTGGGAAGTTTTTCATTCCTGTAGATTTTGTAGTGTTAGATACGGAGGAGGATGCACACATCCCTAATATTCTTGGTAGGCCATTCTTAAATACTATACGAGCTGTTGTTGACGTAAAGAATGGAAGTATGACTCTTTCTGTAGGTGATGACAAGGTTACCTTTAACCTTGATAGTGCATTGAAAAGTCCTATGTTAGAACAATCCTGTTATACAATTGATATTATTCAACAGATTTTTTGTGATGACTTGCCTCGATCCGTTAAAAAGGATCTTCTGGAGGCTATTTTGTGTTTAGATGTGATTTCAGGTGAAGGCAATAGGGAATCAGATGAGCTGATTTAGGACCTTTCAGGAGTGGAATTCAATTGAGGGAGAAATTATCAATTTTTGAAGCTGCCTCAAAATATTTGTTCGGTAAAGGAGGTAACACAAGCTGAGATGAAACCCTTTCCCTCTAATTTGAAATATGCATTTCTAGATGAACAAGCGCTATATCCAGTTATTTTTAGTGCTTCACTTATTGATAGTCAACTTGAGAAATTATTAGCCGTGCTTAAATTTCATAAGAAGGCTATTGGTTATACTATTGATGACTTAACTGGTATTAGTCATGATTTTTGCATGCATTGTATTCATTTAGAGGAAGGTCATAAACCATTCATACAGGGTCTGCATAATTTGAATCCTAACATGCAAGAAGTTGTTAGGAAAGATGTCATTAAATTACTTGATGCTGGTATCATTTATTCTATTCCTGATTCTAAGTGGGTCAGCCCAGGTCAGGTAGTGCCTAAGAAAGTTGGGACCATTGTTATTCATAATGATAAAAATGAATTGATTCCCAGTAGATTTGTCACCGATTGGCGTAAGTGTATTGATTACAGGAAATTAAATACTGCTACCAAGTGTATTGGCGTAAGTGTATTGATCAAATGTTAGAAAGTCCAGCTAGGCATAAATTTTTTAGTTATTTAGATGGATATTTGGGATTTTTCCAAATCCCCATTCATCTAGATGATAGAGAGAGAACTACTTTTACATGTCCTTATGGTACTTTTGCATATAGTAGAATGTTTTTTGGTTTATGTAATGCCCCTGCTACCTTTCAACGTTATACGATGAGTATCTTTTCTTACTTCCTTGAATCTATTATGGAAGTTTTTATGGATGATTTTAGTGTCTATGGAACTTCATTTGATGCGTGCTTGGAAAATCTAACAAAAGTGCTCATGAGATGCGAAGAGGTGAATTTAGTGCTGAATTGGGAGAAGTGCCATTTTATGGTCACTGAAGGTGTTGTGCTTGGACATTTAATCTCCGAACTAGGTATTGAGGTAGATAAAGCAAAGATTCAGGTAATCGAGCAACTTCCCCCTCTTGTGAATGTAAAAGGGGCAAGAAGTTTATTGGGTCATGTAGGTTTTTATCGGAGGTTTATTAAAGATTTTTCTAAAATTGCAAAACCACTAACCCAATTGCTTTTGAAGAATGTAGATTTTGATTTTACTGATGAGTGTGTCGAGTCTTTTAACTGGATTAAACAGGCACTTATTTCTGCACTTATCATCCAATCTCCTTATTGAAACCTCCTATTCGAGATCATGGGTGGTGCCAGTGACTATGCAGTTGGAGCAGTTCTGGGCCAGAGGAAGGAAAAGGTTCTCCATGCAATATATTACGCCAGCAAGACACTTGATCCAGCTCAGGTGAATTATGCCACTACCGAGGAGTTACTAGCGGTTGCGTATGCACTAGACAAGTTCAGACCATACCTATTGGCCTCGAAAGTAATTGTTCACTCTAACAAAGAAGGAAGCAAAGCCAAGTTTGATCAGATGGATTCTATTACTGCAAGAGTTTGATCTCGAGATTCGTGATAGGAAGGGAGCAGAAAATGTAGTATCTGATTATCTTTCCAGAATTCGATTGGAAGATGCACAGATCATGCCTATTGATGATTCCTTCCCCGATGATCACTTAATTTCAGTTGTAGTTAAATTACCATGGTTTGCTGATTTCGCTAATTATATTTTAGGTGGTGTCTTGCCTCCTAACCTTTCGTCACTGCAAAAGAAGCGGTTGCTTCATGATGTTCGATGGTAACTTTGAGATGACCTAAATTTTATTCGGGAATGTGGTGATGGTTTATATCGATGATGTGTTCCTGATTGGGAGTTCTTCAAAGACTATGTTCAAGGTACTACAATCTGGATTCTATTGGCCTCCGCTATTTAAGCATGATCAGGATTTTGTGTTGTCTTGCAATAAGTGCTAGAGGACAATAAATATTGCGAAACGTCATGATATGCTTCAAAATGGGATTCTAGAGGTTGAGATTTTTGATGTGTGGGGTATTGATTACATGGGTCCATTTCCTTCTTCTAATGGAAATCGATTCATATTGGTGGTCGTTGATTATGTTTCAAAGTGGGTAGAAGCTATTGCAATACCTAATGTAGACTCTAATACTGAGGTACGATTGTTTAAGCAATTTATCTTCCCGAGATTCGGAGTTCCTATAGCTATTATCAGTGATGGGGGTTCTCACTTTCACGAGAAGCGACTTACTAAGATACCTGAGAAGTATGGAGTCTATCATCACACTGGGTTAGCTTATCATCCACAAACTAGCGGTCAAGTTGAGGTTTCTAATCGGGAAATCAACGCCATCCTAGATAAGACAGTTGCAAAATCAATGAAAGATTGGAGTACCAAGCTTCATGATGCGTTATGGGTATATAGAATGATATTTAAGAAACCGATCGGTACATCTCCATATCTATTAGTGTACGGGAGAACGTGTCATTTACCGATTGAGTTGGAATATAAGCCCTACTAGGCGATAAGGGAGCTTAATATGGATGCCAAGCTTGGAGGTAAGAAGTGGTTACTTCGATTGAATGAGCTAGATGAGTTTTGATTAAGAGCCTACGATAGTGCTAAGATTTACAAGGAGAAGACTAAGAAATGGCACGATAAGCAAATCACGAGAAAGGAGTTCCAAGTGGGTGACAAAGTCTTGCTATTTAACTCTAGATTGAAGCTTTTTCCAGGGAAGTTGTGTTCTAGGTGGAGCGGGCCTTTCATTATTACTATGATAAGCAAGTATGGATTCGTAGAGGTTCAGAACGATAGAGGAGAACGATTCAAGGTTAACGCTCATCGCCTCAAGCACTACTAAGAAGGTGATGTTGTCAGTTTTGTTGAGGAAATCACCTTCCGAAACCCACACCCCCTTTGAGATATGAGGTAACATGGTCAAGCTAATGAGCTTAAAGAAGGGCTTTGCGGGAGGATATTGAGGGACTAACGATGTTTTCCAAGATTTTTTGGTAGTTTTGTAAGTGCTAAGTAAGTTAAAAAGATAAGACGCACAAAGTGGTGGTGCGCCCAGACCACCCGGGCGAAATGACATGAGCCGGGCGTGATGCCCTCGTCCTGGGCACACAGCCCGTTTTGGAACCCTTAGTTTTTTTTTGAAAATTTGGAAAAATAGTAGTTTGCCCGAGTGACCCGGGCGAAAACCAAGGACCCGGGCGGGATGCCATCCACCCGGGCGCACGACCCCTTTTCCCATACTTAGTTTTTTTTTTATTCCAAATTTCCATAAATTCCCCACCCGTGAGGAAGGGCGCCACCCGGGCGAAAAAGTCATCGACACGGGCAGAGCATTCTCCCCCTCTCACGTCTTCTTTTATTCTTCATTCTTTCTTTTTCTTCCTTCTTTCGTTCTTCTTGTCTCACCTATCTTAATCTTATCTCTGCTCTCACTCTCATACTCTCAAACCTCCATACTCCCTTTCTCACTCTAAACTTCCTTTCTCTATATCTCCCTCTTTATTCACTCAAAACTTTACCAAAACTCATAATTTTTCACTCTCTTTCACATCCACACCACAAATCTCTCAAAAATATCTTAACTCACACACCCTAACATCCTTATTTCACTTCTTCATACTCAAACTTTGGCACCTAAGAGGCAAAGAGTGGGACCTAGCACAAGGAACGAACCACAAGGCTTTGGACGGGGTCCTACTTACGGGTTAGTCTCCTTTGGCTCTCAAGAAACAAGAGGTAAGATTTGAAAAATTAAAATTGAGACATGTTACTCCAACTAGGTTTCTTGATCATTAATTGTTACGTGCTTTAGGTGTGTATGATGAAACGGAAGAGTTGTTTAAGTCTATGGGCATGGATTGTTTCTTTACTATGAATTTATGTCGAGTTTTGAGATAGATTGGTCTAACCCCAAAGCACTTGTTGGAGGTGGTAGTTTTAGAATGTTTAATGTCGATCATTAAGAAACAATCGAAAACTTTGGGGAAATTTTTGATTTAGCCAGTTGGGATCGTGCTAAACCCCCAAAGGGCTTTGATGATGTTGCTTGGTGGTTTTCTTTGACATGTGTACAGCTGAACAATTGGAAACATGCCAAAGCTAACTTGATCCACCAACCCTCTGCTAGAATTACTTATCGTTTCCTTGCAGGGACTATTTTCGATCGGTAATAACAGCATGAAGTTCATACCAGAGAGATGTGGTGCGTAGGAAGCCACTTGGTAAATTGTTCTTTTCCTTATCATCTTCATCTTCCTCATTTATTTTCCATGAATTTACATACTCAATGTAAAACCTTTGCAGGATTTGACAGATATGGCCAACCGACCATAAACAACATTGTTTTTGGTGGCCTACTAACTTTTGTTGCTAGGTATTACAAGGCAGATTTTGAGTACCATCGGACCCCTGTAGTGGGGACCCAAAATTTTGATGCCCCTCACCTTGGCCAATAGGGCCATCTAGGAGGGTTTATGTTATTCTTCTTAACACTTCTTTGGCTGGATCGTTGCCTGATCAACAATCCTATACTATGCCTTTGGAAGGCCATTCTGCAGGTTCTTCTACAAGTACTCAAGAGAGGCACGGACCGAGTCAATCTCCCTAGTCCGCACCCCAGCAGTAGCCAACCAAGCAGCAACCCCCTATGGACCCTGCCCCATGGCAGACTTCGATGAACCACCTGTAGAACCAGTTCAAAAACTTCCAGCTACAGTAGCAATAGTTTATCCAGAGGTTTGATACCTTTGAGCAGGACCACCGTCATGTCATGTACCCAATCTATGACCACTACTTCTGCACTGGCGTAGTGCCTTCTTCTAGCCCCCATCGTTCATGGTAAACCTTTTACCCTGGAGAGGGGACCAATGGAGCAAGAGATGGTGGTGAAGATGATGATGATGATACCAGTGTGGATACTAATACCTTCCTTCAGGATTTTGACTGAGAGAATTCCCTTACTTCGTTTAGCATGAGAACATTGCCGAGTCCGACTTGGGGAGGTAATTTTATATCTTTCTTAGTTTATTTTATTTTATTTTTCATTTGCCTATTTTGTTATATTTTTCTTCAATAAAATTGGGAATTTGGGTTTTCATTAACATTTGCAAAACATTTGAGCTTCCACTTATTGTTAGCCAACTCTATGAGCCTTAGCAAAATTATGTTTGATATACCTTAGTATCAAGTGAAATCGAGCTATACTTGTGAAGTTGTTAAGTTTCAATGTTGACAAGTGGTTGAGTTTTGTATAGTGCATTTGTTTGGAGCTTAAGCTCCATGTATATATAGCTTAAAAAAATCAAAAAATCAAAATCAAAAACATAAAAAAACAATGAAAAAAATTAAAAAAAAAAAAGTTTAAGAGAAAAACAAAAAAAAAGCTTAAGCTCCATGTATATGCTCTTCTCGTGTGTATTTTGCTTTGTTATTGTAGGTTTTAGGTGCTTTTGCTATGATTATTGGAGATGGAAGTAGAGCTAATTGGATGTTGATCAAAGAATGGACAAATTAAGAAGTTTATGATGGTGAAAAGCTTCAAAAGAGTTGCTCATGAAGACCTACCGCAACATGGTTGTGGATATGACTTAGTTTGCCACAACCTAGTTGTGGCCACTTGTTTTTGAAGTGTTTTCAAGTTAAATGGCAGCCTATTCCGCACCTTAGTTGCGGCCTAATATCACATGCTACACTCTAGTTGCGGCCTCTTCTTTGATGTAGATAACTCTTTATATTCCTAGCATCTAAATAGGCTTTTTAGAGGAGGTTCATCCTAATTCTACGCACATACTTCAATATCAGTTTTTTACAAAAAGTTTTACTGCACCTTAGTTTTTTTTGGCACACATTCTCAACTTTGGTTCTTTTGACATTGTTTTGACAATTTCATCAATTTAAGTAATATCTTCTTTTCTCTATTCTCTATTTATTGTTATTAATCATGCTTTCTTTTAATTCTTGTTTTGTTTTTTCAAAAATTATGTGTGAGTAGTTTTATTAATCAAGGGTTAGGTTAAGCCCTAGCCATGATTGATTCTTGAGCAATTTTTTAAAATCCCCAATTTAATTGGTGATTGTTCATGCTTAATTGATTGTGCTTATGCCAATACTAGATTAGGGATAATTGGTATTGTTATGAATTCAGTGTCTTTATCACAATGGGGATTGGGTATTGATGAATTTGAATATTTAAATTAAGAACATGAAATTCTCCATTGGAGTAGGTAGAATGAATTGTTAGAAGGTTAGGGTTTTGTGATTAAAGTTTTGATTTGCATGATTCCACGGGAGTAGGCTTGATTGCAAAGTAAGGAAGCCATGGATACTCGGGAGAGGTTTGTGGTATTTTATAGGGTTACCTTTTCGCTTGAACAATTAGTCGATTAAATTGGGGTATGGATTGCTTGTGTCAATTGTGCTAGTGTTGGTGCCTAACTCTAGGTGTTTTTATTCCTTGAATTTATCATAGTATCTCCATTAGTTTAATTTAGTGTTTGAATAGTCAATAAATCTGAACTCTAAATTGTTACTTGCTGAGTATAAAGTAGAATCAAAATTGACAATTTTGAACCATTTAGCCTCTTGGGATTCGACCCTTACTAGCCCGACTACATAGTTAGGAGGAAAAGAAAGGTTAGTTTTGTTAGGTGCGCGACACGCCTTTCAAATTTTAGCGTTGTTGCCAGGGACTAATGGTGTCTAAATTAGTTATTGTTGATTTGTTTTTGCTAAACCTCTATTTAGTTTGTTGCTTCGGCTACATTCCTTTGTTATTTGATCTTTTGTTTCTAGTTTTCCTTGTTGCATGCAAACTCGACGAACAGGTCAACAGAATCTGATTCCTATAGACCTTGAAATCGAAGCTCTTGTTCTAGGTGGTCTTATAACCCAAATTGCTTTACATTTGGGTCATCTAGATCGTCTTTTACATGATGGTTCAGGTGAGGGGTCTGATTCTATTAATATTTCTGGATGTTCCACTATGGGTTGGATTCTTAAGAAAGAAGGTACCATTTTTTGGCAATTGGGGAATGATGAGCAGGAAGAGCTACCCTATCCTGAGGCGATGACATTGCTTGTTCAAGGCAATTGGTCATTTCGTAAATTGCAACCGCACGATCGAGATCCATTGGCCCTCGAATAATCCAATCCACCCTCTCCTCTTGAAGCTGTTATCTCTTCCTCGTCAGTGCCCGTGCCAACACTTGAGACCTTGCAAGCTTCTGTTGATGAGTTAAAGACCGATATTAAGGCGATGAAGAGTAAAGTGGCTTTTTTATCTGGCATTATCTCTGCTTTCGGTGCTTGGCTGCATTTACAAGGGCTCTCACACCCTTCTCTTCCCCCTCCATAGCGAGTGTCTATAAGTTTCCCTCCCTTCCTGTTTTTATGCTTTTATGTTGCACAGTGGACATTGCAAATTTCAAGTTGGGGAGCGTGAAAGAACCTTAGTCCTTTGTATATATTTAGTATTCTAGAAAAAGTCAGAAAAAAAGAAAAAAAAAACAGAAAAATATTTTCTAATTTTTTCAAAGCAAAGTGGATGAATGGTATTATCATGACCTTGGATTCTTGACATTGGATTTGAGTTTTGTGTGCCTGGCTTGTTTGCCTTGAGGGGTTTGCTTGTCACTTGTAGCAATTGGACTTTTCATTCTCTCAGTTATGGGTACTCTTGGTGGTGATTCTTTTAGGCCAAGCCGGGTGTTGCCCAACATATGATGAGGCTTTGTTTTGAGGTATTTGATCTTTTGACCATGTGAGGTGACAGTTTATATTATTTTTAGAGCCCCTAAACTTCAAAGTCATAAACACACTTGAGGGTCTAGCATATGTCGTTATTGTCTTTTTTGCATGCTCATCGTTTTCTGGAGTTTTGACCGAACCGATTTAGGGAATGATGAAGGCATCCGTTTAGGGGAACTTTGGGACACAAAAATTTTATTTTATTTTTCATTTACCTATTTTGTTATATTTTTCTTCAATAAAATTGGGAATTTGGGTTTTCATTAACATTTGCAACCCATTTGAGCTTCCACTTCTTGTTAGCTAACTCTATGAGCCTTAGCCAAATTTTGTTTGATTTACCCATAGTGTCAAGTGAAATAGAGATGTACTTGTAAAGTTGTTAAGTTTCAATGTTGACAAGTGGTTGAGTTTTGTATAGTGCATTTGTTTGGAGCTTAAGCTCCATGTATATATAGCTTAAAAAAATCAAAAAATCAAAATCAAAAACATAAAAAAACAATGAAAAAAATTCAAAAAGAAAAATAATACGAAAAACAAAAATATTCCCAAAGATTTAGTGTTCATGGTTGAAAAGCAAAAAGGGGTTTGTATATAGTTGTTTAGGCTCCTTGTTTGTGTGTAGTGATTGATTTGGGGGAAGCATTTTCCCCTTGGTTTTGTTTGCATTAGCTTTTGTTTTTTAAAGTTTCACTTGACTAGGAAGAGCACCATCGCCAAATTTCTTCCTCTACCTAACTTAAGCCTAACATTACAACCCACAAGTCCTTCTAACTCTAGATGGTTGAGTCATATAACGTAGGAAGCCATGAGTATTTTTCTTGAGACATGTGTTAGAATTGCTTGATTACACTCACTTTGATTATCTTTGTGCTCTCTCATTTCGAGCTATGAGACGCCACATTGTCTTGTGCCTTTGAGGTTGGGGAGGGATGTTTTTGTATGGAGTGAGAGATGTTTTGTCACGATTGATTGGGCCCTCAAACGGTCATTTGTGATCTATCTTTCAAGGGTGAGATAGCTTGCTTATTCTTTCGGGCATGACGGTTGACTGTACATTAGCGTCCCTATAATCTCTATATTGATCCTTGGTTGAGAAATGTTGATGTTTGAAAACCTTTGCTTCGATAGGATTTAGTGTTGTGGGTTAATCTCTTTGGAAACCTTCACGAGAGCACACTCGTCCTTTTAAGCGATTAGGAGGTTTAAATGGTTTGTCATTTACGCTAAAAGTGATCGTGATTCCTACGACAGTGAGTATAGGTTTTATTTCTTTCTATAGTACTTTTTCTTATTTTGTTTTTTCCTCGAGGACGAGTAAAGGTTAAGTGTCGGGGAGTTTCATAACACCATTTTATACTCATACTTCTATGCTCAATTTGTGTGTTTTCATCTTACTTTTCCCATAGCTACAACCTTTTCTTGAGCCATTATGCTTCATACTTTGTTATTTCTCTTCTCTTGTGTATTTTGCTTTGTTATTGTAGGTTTTAGGTGCTTTTGCTATGATTATTGGAGATGGAAGTAGAGCTAGTTGGATGTTGATCAAAGAATTGAAAAATCAAGGCATTTATGGTGGTGAAAAGCTTCAAAAGAGTTGCTCATGAAGACCTACCACAACATGGTTGTGGAAATGACTTAGTTTGCCACAACCTAGTTGTGGCCACTTGTTTTTGAAGTGTTTTGAAGTAAAATGGCAGCAGACCCCGCACCCTAGTTGCGGTCTAATATCACATGCCACACTCTAGTTGCGGCCTCTTCTTTAATGTAGACAACTCTTCATATTCCTAGCATCTAAATAAGGTTTTTACAGGAGTTTCATTCTAATTCTATACTTCAATATAAGTTTTTCAGAAAAAGTTTTACTTCACCTTAGCTTTTTTTGGCACACATTCTCAACTTTGGTTCTTTTGACATTGTTTTGGCAATTTCATCAATTCAAGTAATATCTTCTTTTCTCTATTCTTTATTTATTGTCGTTAATCATGCTTTCTTTTAATTCTTGTTTTGTTTATTCAACAATTATGTATGAGTAGTTTTATTAATCAAGGGTTAGGTCAAGCCCTAGCCATGATTGATTCTTGAGCAATTTTTTAAAATCCACAATTTAATTGTTGATTGTTTATGGTTAATCGATTGTGCTTATGCCAATACTAGATTATAGATAATTGGTATTGTTATGAATTCAGTGTCTTCATCACAATGGGAATTGGGTATTGATAAATTTGAATATTTCAATTAAGAACATGAAATTCTCTATTGGAGTAGGTAGAATGAATTGTTAGAATCTTAGGGTTTTGTGATTAAATTCTTTGAATTGCATGATTCCACAGGAGTAGGCTTGATTGCAAATTAAGGAAGCCCTAGATACTCGGGAGAGGTTTGTGGTATTTTATAGGGTTACCTTTTCTCTTGAACAGTTAGTCGGTTAAATTGGGGTATGGATTGCTTGTGTCAATTGTGCCAGTGGTGGTGCCTAACTCTAGGTGTTTTTATTCCTTGAATTTTATCATAGTATCTCCATTAGTCTTGTTTAGTATTTGAATAGTTAATAAATCTCAGCTCTAAATTGTTACTTGCTTAGTATAAAGTAGAATCAAAATTGACCACTTTGAACTATTTAGTCTCTTGGGATTCGACCCTTACTTGCCTGCTACATAGTTAGGAGGAAAAGTTAGGTTATTTTTGTTAGGTGCGCGACAAGCCTTTCAAATTTTGGCGCCGATGCCAGGAACTAACGGTGTTTAAATTAGTTAGTTTTGATTTATTTTTGCTAAGGCTCTATTTAGTTTGTTGCTTCGGCAATATGCCTTTCTGATTTGATCTTTTGTTTCTAGCTTTCCTTTTTGCATGCAAACTCGACGAACAGGTCAATAGAGTCTGATTCCTATAGACTTTGAAATCGAAGCTGCTGCACGTAGGCAAGGAGGTAGAAGAAGAACGACAAGATATCAGATTACACAAGAAGCAATGGCTGAGGAACGTGCTAAATCACTTTGGGTGTATGGTGTACCAGACACTATAACCGGTGCACTATCTAGTATTGTTCGACCTGCTGTCAATGGTGCAAATTTTGAGCTCAAGCCTCAGTTCATCCAATTCATCTCCAATGATTCATTTGTGGGGCTAGCCACTGAATGCCCTGTAAGCCATATTGTAAGCTTCTTGGAGAAATGTGATACTGTTAAGATCAATAATGTGAGTGAGGATACTATTCGACTACGCCTCTTTCCATTCTCTCTTCGAGATAGAGCAAGGGAGTGGTTGAGGGATGAAGGTGTTGGAACCTTTGATACATGGGATAAACTTGCCAAGGCATTCTTAGTGAAGTTTTTGGGGCAAGAAAAGACCGCAAAGTTAACGAACGAGCTAGCAACCTTTCAACAATCTGATGATGAGTCATTATATGAAGCATGGAGAAGGTTTCTACGCTTGCAAAGGCAATGCCCTCATCACGGGATTCCAGAATGGATGTCGATGCAAACTTTCCACAATGGTTTGACACATGAGTTTAGTATCTACATTGATACTACTTCAGGCGGATCCCTTATGACTAAGAAACCAAATGAAGCAAAGGAGTTGCTTGAAAAAATGGCCGCCAATGACAACTATCATCCAAGTGGCTGAAATAGTTCAAAGATGGGAGATAAATATGATGTTGATGCACTACCCTCGTTTGCTAGTACTGTGCAGGCAGTTTCTCACAAGTTTGATCAACTTCTCTAGATGGTCGGGACCATTTCGAGTTAACAAAGTTTTGCCTTCTGGTTCGGTGGAACTTTGGAACAGTCAAGGTGGTACTTTCAAGGTGAATGGTCAAAGAGTGAAGCACTATAGAGTGGGCGATCCTATTGATCATGAGAGAGTGGACATTACACTTTCTCACCCTTCGGCTACATGATTGAGAAAGTTGTCAAGCTAGATGACCTTAAACTAGCGCTTCTTGGGAGGCAACCCAAGTTTTCTTTCTAACATTTTGTTTTTCTTTCTTTTTCTTTAATTTTATTTCTATTCCCTATTAAAAATTAAAAAAAATTATATTGAAGAAAATCCAACAAAAAATTTCTTAGTTAGTTTAGTTTATTCAAGAGAGTGGTTTAATAGTCTTTTTTTTTTTTTTTTAGTGTTTTTAGTTAATTCTCATTTAGTATTTTCTTTTTTAACTAATTTTTGTTTTATGTAGTTTTAGTTTATTTTGTACAAATTTTTTTTCAAGTCCATGGAGCAAATTGTGGTTAGCAAACTAGCCTAGTCCACAAGGGGGTTCCGGCATTTGAGTTTAAGTCACAACTAGGTTGCGGTAAATCATGTTTTCAAGCAATAAGAAAATCACAATAGCGAACAACGCAACGTGGTTGCGGCAAAAGCCCAAACACCACAACTTAGTGATATCTTTGTAGTTTATATGGCTTTTTCCCCCTTGTTTCGGGTCATTTTTGTGCCTAAGAGTTGTGTTTTTGCTTGATTTTAACTCATTTGGTGTTCTTTGGCTAATTTGAAGTGTTTCGCTAAGTTTGATTGATTTCCGGCGATTTTAGAGCTTTTTGGTTTGATTTTATCATTTGCGGTTGTTATGCTCGGTTTTAGCATGTTTTGCATTTTCAGTAGCACAAAAAATCGAGGTTTGGAAGGAAGCTGGGAAGCTTAGACAGAGCGGGAATGATATGTGCAAGGGAATACGTGCCAAAGAGGTTATGGAAATAAGTCATGAAGAAGTTATGAAGAAATAAGGAGAAAAGAAAGCAAAGAAGTTTGAGAGCGTTGTTGCGCCTGCATAAAAACCTTATGCGCCCGCATGTTATTGCGGGAAATCCTGATGGACCTTCTGGAGCACTGATGCGCCCGCATAAAACCCTTATGCGTCCGCATCAATGCTGCTCCGTAATTTTTGTGGGTTTTTATTTTGCTCATGCTATGGCTTTGTAAACCCAATCTTTGGGGTATTAAAGGCACGACTTCGTAGGCTAAAAAATCTTATACTTTAATAGTTTAGAATTACTCTCTAAGGTTAGATTAAACACTTTTTCTCTTTTTAGAATTACATTAAAAGTTAGGGTTTTGTTCTCAACATTTTTTCAATCAGTTCAAAGTTCTTTAATTTGGTAACCTGTTTTGCTTTTATTCTTTTTGCTTGTGTTTAATTTATGTTCTTTAGTTTAATCAGTTTAATTAATTTAATTAATTTGTTTATGTTGATTAGTTTCATTATTAATTGTTCATGGATTTAATTATGGACTCTATGATTATGATTGCTTTAGTTTTCATGTTCATGAGTGAGTAGTTAGTTTTCTAGGGTTAGGGAAGCCTTGATTAATTAATGGACTAATTAACTTAGTTTGTTTTGGTTTTGCAGTTAGTAGTCAAATTCCTATTACTGGCTTGTTTGTTTACTATTGAATTGTGCGTAGATTTAGTTGTAATTTTGGTAATTATTGAATTTTATGCCGAGAGGTAACAATACCACAATAAGACCACTGAATAATAGGCTTAATTAGTCTAAGCATGAGCGAGAGCCGCTAGATGAGTTTTGAGGGAGTCTAAGTTTGAGAGAATTAGTGAGCCCTAATTAGACGATAATTGTGAGATTGAATGTTCTATGTTAGTGAATCCATTTTTTGTTCTTGGTGACCCGAATGACCCTAGACCTTAATTATTAGTTTTAATCACCGTAATTTCCTTTAGTGAATTAGTTGTTAATTAGTAGTCAATTAGTTAATCGACAATTCTCAATCATGGCCCTTTACACCGTTTAAGCTTTTTAGAACTAATAGAGTTTAATCGCTTTCCTTAGTATTCGATCCCTACTTCCCTAGCTACATTAGTTAGAGTTGTCCGAATATTTTTGATAGGTGTGCGATAGCCTCATCAAATTTTGGCGCCGTTGCCGAGGAGGCTATTTTTAATTTTGTTATTCCGGTTTTTACTGTTTCCTTTTTATTTTTATTTTTCTTAGTCTCAAATAACTATTTGGTCCTTTGAGGCTGTTTCTCATCTTTGCTCGGAGTTTTCATGTTGTGCAGGTTCACAGGATTATGCAAAACAACCACGAGCCTGATATTTTCATTTTCCCTGAGCCCAAGCAAATATTCCTGAAGCGGTTGAGATGTAGTACACGTCGAATATTTTTCCCCCGATCTGTGGAGGAGAAGATATCTGATCTGCCTCAGTTTTTCTAGTTCACTTTCAACCCTTTGTTTCAAGGGTATTTAGAGGTCTATATGGCTGCCGAAGGAGAAAGACAAGGTGGAGGACCACCACCTCCACTACCACCGCCGCCGCCACCTACGCCCCGTTCATTGAGAGACTATTCCTAGCCTAATACGGAGTCTATGACTGGGGTTATTTAGTGCCTGATACCGATGCTGCTTATTTTGAACTGAAACCGGCTATTATGAATATGGTTGAACGGAATCAATTTTCAGGGACATTGAAGGAGGATCCGAACTTACACTTGCAAAATTTCCTCCAATATTGTGATACTATCAAGCAGCAAAATGTGACTAAGGACTACATCAGGAGGAGAATGTTCCCATTTTTCGTTGAAAGACAAAGCTAGAACCTAGTTGAATTTATGATCTTAATATGGCTGCAATCACTTGTTGGGAGGACTTGGCTCTTGCTTTTCAGAGGAAGTACTACCCTCCACAAAGAACTGCTTTATTGAAGAGCTAAATCACTAATTTCAGTGAGGAGACAGATGAGTCACTTTATGATGCTTGGGAGCGGTTCAAGGAGCTATTGAGATTATGTCCACATCATGGGGGCTTGAGAAGTGGTTTTCGGTTCAATCATTCTACAATGGTTTGGGCAATGACAATAGAGCTTTGTTGGATTCTACTGCTAATGGTCAATTCATGAACCATGAGGTTAATGTTGCATATGAATTGATTGATGAAATTGCTACTCATAACTTACGGTTTGGCAATCTTAGAGGCCATTCGAAGAAGGGTGGAAAACATGTTGTTGATGACAAGTATGAGAGTTTGGCTTCATAGATCAATGCTATAAGCCAGAAGCTTGATAAGATTGGCACTTCCTCTTCTCCATCGATGTTTCTACCTACCATGTCTGCCCATTCTGGAGGCAATGATCCCTTCGGCAATTCATGTGGATCATTTGGTGACAATTCTCAGTCATTTCATAGTACTATAGAGCAAGTATGTGCATTCCAGGCCTACAAGAACAATCCGTTCTCCAATACTTACAATCCAGGCTACAAGGATCATCCATATTTCTCTTATAGAAGCACCAATGTCTATATTCCACAGCCTATGCCACAAATGCAACAACCATAGCAGCAGCAAATGTAGAGGTTCCAACCTCAACGTACATCACAGCCACCTGGGTTCACTAGACCACCATTCAATCAAGGACCACCACAGCATACTAGTGAGTTAGCAGACTTGAAAAATATGATGTCACAAATGCAAAAAAGTATAGAAGCCGTCCAAACTCACAACAAGCACTGGCAGACTCAGATAGCTCATATTGCTCAATCAAATGCTCAAAGGCAACCCAACTCATTCCAAAATCCTCAACATTAACGCCATGTAAGATCGTCCAATTTTGCGCAATTTTTGCGGTTTTCTTCAAATATTCAAGAAACCTTTCAAGATTCAATCTTTCGATCAAGAAACCTTCAAGAATTCATTTTCCATGTGTATAAGGCTATAAATGATGATTAAGAAACTTCAAGGAATAAAAGACTCAATGCCTGAAAATGAGAAAACCCTATCAAGTGAAGTGGGAAAAACTCATAGGTAAAACCATCTTATTCCCCTAATTCCACAATTCTTTCCTTTGCTTCAATGATCAAGTATTTTTGTGTGATGCCTTAGAAGATCCCAAAATCCTTGAATCTCCATAAGCCATTATTTCCCCCATACTTGCATCATTCTTAGAAGCCATTATCAAACCTTCGAAGTTATCACCCTGTTTCGTATCATCCTCCTCTTCTTCAAAAGAGTTTGTCCTCAAACCTTGAATTTGATCATCAGGAATATAAGGAGATAAATCACAAATGTTGAATGTAGCATGCACTCCATATTCACCTGGCAATTCGAGTTTATATGCATTGTCCCCTATTTTGCTCACGATTTTGAATGGTCCATCACACTTAGGCATTAGCTTGTTTTTCCTTTGATTAGGAAATCTATCCTTCAACAGATGTAGCCATACCAAATCTCCTTCCTTTTATGTGTGTTTTACCTTATGTTTGTTAGCTCTTGTCTTGTAGATATCATTCACATGCTCAATTCTTGCTCTAACCTGTGCATGTAACTTCAGCATATATTCAATTTTAGCTAAAGCATCTTTATGAACGAGCTCACCTTTGGGAATAGCCACGAAATAAATAGGTAGCTTGGGATTGACTCCATACAATACTTCAAAAGGTGAATGCTTAGTTTCATATGTATGTGAACGATTATAAGCAAACTCTGCATGAGCTAACTTCAAGTCCCAATCTTTTTGTGTTTTGCTTACCAAACCACGAAGTAGAACGCCTAGGATTCTGTTTGTGACTTAAGTTTGACCATCTGTTTGTGGATGATAAGAAGTACTGAAGAGTAATTTTGTGCCTATCAAACGCGACAATGATTTCCAGAAATAACTCATGAATTTCGTGTCCCAGTCAATTACAATTGTTTTCGGAACTCCATGTAACCTAACAATGTCTCGAAAATACAATTTTGCAACATTGACAGCATCATCAGTCTTGTGACAAGGTATGAAGTGAGCCATGTTCAAAAACCTGTCAACCACAACCATTATAGCATCCTTTTGCCTCGCAGTTCTAGGCAAACCAACTATAAAATTCATAGAAATATCATCCCAAGGGGCTTCTGGCACTGGCAATGGTGTGTAGAATCCCTGAAGGAAGGATGCCTTGGCTTTCTGACAAACAGCACACTGTGAGATTACTGCTTCAACATCATTAATCATTCTAGGCCAATAGAAATGCTCCTGCAACATTGTCAATGTTTCTGTAATACCATAGTGACCTGCGGTTCCACCCCTATGCGCCTCTTTGACAAGCAATTCACGAATACTGCACTTAAGGATGCAGAGTAGATTCCCTTTGAATAAGAATCCATCATGTAGCACACAAGATCCCATTGAACCCTTCGTAAGTTGTGAATAGTTAGGACCAAAATCTCCATCTTGCTCGTAATATTGTGTAATGAACTCCAAATCAAGCAATTTGAAATTAAGAACACCAATTAAAGCATACCTCCATGATAGAGCATCAGCAACCACATTAGATTTGCCTTCTTTGTACTTTGATGAAAAGTGAAAAGACTGCAAAAATTCAACCCACTTAGCATGTCTTGGATCGAGTTTATGTTGGCCATTGATATGTTTAAGAGCCTCATGATCAGAATGCAATACAATGTGACTTGGTCGCATATAATGACTCCAATGATTTGATGCTCGAACAATAGCATAGAATTCCTTGTCATAGGTAGAGTAGTCCAACCTTGCCTCATTCAATTTCTCACTAAAATAAGCTATATGCCGCATACCTTGAACAAACAATGTACCAATCCCCACGCCACTAGCATCTGTCCCAACTTCAAAAGGTTTCGAAAAGTCTGGTAAAGATAAGATAGGAGCTTGACAAAGCAATTTCTTCACCAATTCGAAGGCCTTTTTGCGCGTCTATAGTCCATTAAAACTTTTCCTTATTCTTCTTAAAACACTCGGTCATAGGTGTTACTACAGAAGAGAAATTCTTCACAAATCTTCTATAGATAGAAGGTAAACCATGAAAAGCACGCACCTCTGTCACAGATTTCTGAACTGGCCATGATTTAATAGCTTCTACTTTCGAAGGATCAACTGAGACACCATCCTTAGAAACAATGTAACCTAGAAACGTCACACTAGAGGACCATGAACGAGCACTTTTTGAGCTTAGCATACAACTTCTGCTTTCTTAAAGTTTCGAACACTTCTCTTAGATGCTACAGATGATCTTCCACACTTGCACTATACACCAGTATATCATCTAAGTAGACAACCACAAACTTTCCAATGAAAGGTTTCAAAACATCATTCATCAATCTCATAAAAGTACTAGTGGCGTTAGTAAGACCAAAAGGCATAACTAACCATTCATAGAGTCCTAGTTCAGTTTTGAATCCTGTTTTCCACTCATCACCCTCCTTCATTCAAATTTGATGGTAACCACTCCTCAAATCAATCTTAGTAAACACTTGTGAGCCAAACAATTCATCCAATAAATCATCTAATCGAGGAATAGGAAATCTGTATTTGATGGTGATGTTATTCACAGCTCTAGAATCAATGCACATTCTCCATGATCCATCCTTCTTAGGAACAATCAATGTTGGTACTGCACATGGACTCATGCTCTCCCTGACATACCTTATTGTCATCAACTCTTCAATCTGTTGTTGAATCTCTTTAGTTTCTTTTGAATTGCACCTGTAAGCGGGTTTATTAGGAATCTGAGCTCCAGGAACCAAATCAATCTGATGTTCAATTCCTCTAATGTGTGGTAACCCTGGTGGCAATTCATCAGGAAATATGTCTTGAAATTCGTGCAACAAGGGGCGCAACTCACGAGGGATGCTCGTTTCTTTCCCTTGCACTTCCTAAGCCATTAACACATATAACTTCTCATAATTCTTTACCTCTTGCACCATGGCTTTCTCATCAATCAACAAAACACCCTTTTTATTGCTCACATCTTTCGAAAATTTCAAGCTTTCCAAAGGTTTCAACGCAACTGGTTTTCCTTGTGCCTGTTTTCTAATGATGTATATGTTTTTTCTAACATCAAACTGTACGAATCTATCATGCTCCCACGGTCTTAAAAGCAATATGTCGCATGCATCCATATGACATACATCACAAAGCACATTATCATCGAAATTTCCAATTTTGAAACTAACCAGAGCTTGTTTATTAACCTTGATGTCACTTGTGTTACTGAGCCAATGTAATTTGTAAGGTTGAGGATGTTCAATGGTAGGAATCTCCAGTTTGTTAATCAATACTGTAGATACCGCATTAGTGCAACTGCATGGATCAATTATCAGATCACACCTAGAACATTGCAACTGGTGATGAAAATCTTATCCCTCTGGTTCTGTGTAGGTGGTGTAACTTTAGATTACAAGACCCTTTGGAGAACTAAACTCTGGCCATTCACCTCAGGAGTAATTTCCTCAATCTCCTCTTCTTGAGTATCATAATTCACGCCATCCTCCTGTTGTAGACGTTCATTCTCCTGTTCTTCAAAGTTTTCATCATCTGCTCAATTTCGAGTAGTATGAACCCTTGAATGAGGACAATCCTTCTGGATATGACCTTGACCTTTGCACTTGAAGCATGTGCGTTGATCAGGGTGTGGAGGCTTAGTAGCAGAGCCTTTATCCTTGATGTACAGGGGAGGTTTCGAAGTGAAATCGAAATTTTAAAAGAAACAATAGCACCTTCTTCACAAAGGGTTTCGAAAATGTAGCTGGTTTTTTCGAAAATTGCTTCTCAACCCTAGATGCAACCTTGAAAACTTCATCAAAAGTCAAGTAAGGTTGTAATTCCACCTTCTTTCTTATTCTTTCATCTAAGCCAGCAACACAACGAGCAACTTGATGATCCTCCTTTTCTTTCTAGATCGTAGATGGTGATCAAGTTGAGGAATTCAGATGTATATTCTTCAACTGATTTTCGATCTTGCCTTAAAGTATGAATCTTTATAAAGTTGTCTTGCTCGTAATCCTGAGGAACCAAACATCTCCTCATCTCCTTCTTCAGTTTCGTGCAAGTGGATACGTTAGACTTCCCATCCTTCTTTCTTTTCTTTTGCATACCTTCAAGCCATAAACTAGCTAAGCCAGTCAACTTTAGTTCTACAATCTTGTATGATATTCGATCAACATAATCCTTATACATGAAAATTCGTTCAATCCTTCTTAGGTAATCCAGAAACTTTTCAGGATCCAAACTTCCACTAAATTCAAGAATATCTAGTTTAAGATTGAGATCATCATCCTTAGGCCGATCCTTCTTTCTGCGCCTACTCTTAGGTTCTTCATTACTAGAACTTGATGAGTGTTGCCTTCTTGGTTTTCGTGCACTTCTTGAGCTTGCTTGCTCATCATCAGAACTAGAATCCGACTCCCCTTTACTTTCACCCTTGATTTCAATTTTTCGGCAAAATCCTTCATGGTGGCCTCAAACATAGCCTTTAATTCTTCTATGTCCTTGCGCAATTCCTCAGTAGCAATCTTAGGAGTGTTTACTACATCAGCTGACATCATGTCCCTTGTTTCAACAATGATATTATACCAATAACCTTGAGGATTAATTTCCTCTCAACGAGAGCACCAAAAGTTGATGTGAATATTGATAATAAAAATCGCCACTCACAATGATATAAACTAGTTCTGTTTTCTCTAAAGCCAAGCACCAAGAAAAACGATCTAGGTCGAATAATATTGTGAATTGATTAAAGCTATGCACCCTCAATTCTGAAAATTATCCTCACAAGAGTCTAAAGCCTTAGCACCAACTCTTCAAAGTGTTCGAAAATTTCCTCACACTTGATAATTTCCACATCTTCGATATATTTGTTTGTTTTGTAGAAAACAAATAAAACTTAAATAACTCTGTTTATTGTATTTACTAATCAGAATTTTTACAAATTAATGTTGAGATTATTTATAGTCATAAACATCAAAAAAATACTAACTAAACTAAGCTAAAAATACATGCATAACACAGGAAAAATCGCCCTAATCTAGTGACTCACTGATGACTCATAAGATAAAAATGCCACATCATCACTACATGTCATGCAACTTGATAAATCTCCTAACAAACCATATCTAAACAAAAAATATCCTAGAAAAATTATTTTTACCTGGATAATCAAGATAATTAACAAACTACAAACAAAATTACACAAAAATATGATTTACCCAACTCATCCCAAAATCGTCAAAATTGACGCTATGTAGGATCGTCCAATTTTGCACAATTTTTGCGGTTTTCTTCAAATCTTCAAGAAACCTTTCAAGATTCAATATTTTAATCAAGAAACCTTCAAGAATTCATTTTCCATGTGTATAAGGTTGTAAATGATGATTATGACACTTCAAGAAATAAAAGACTCAATTCCTAAAAATGAGAAAACCCTATCAAGTGAAGTGGGAAAAACTTATAGGCAAAACCATCTTATTCCCCTAATTCCTCCATTCTTTCCTTTGCTTCAATGATCAAGTATTTTCGTGTGTCACCATACACACCCATGATGATGTCTTAGAAGATCCTAAAAGCCATGAATCTCTATAAGCAATTCTTTTGCCCATACATGCATCATTCTTAGAAGCCATTATCAAACCTTCGAAGTTATCACCTTGTTTCGTATCAAGAAGGTGGATGGCACATCGATTGATACGATCCCGAGGCCACAGGTTAGGTTGCCCTTTTCGAACATGGTGACCAGAAGTAAGAATGATAATCATTTCAGTAAATTTTTAGCTATTGTTAAGAATTTGCAATTTACTGTGCCTTTTACTGATTTGATATCTCAAATTCCTACTTACACTAAGTGTTTGAAAGACAATTTGAGCAGGAAACATGAGTTGAGTGTGGTGGAGACCGTAGCACTTACGGAGGAGTGCAGTGCTATATTGCAAAACAAGTCTCCACCCAAGTTTAAGGACCCGAGAAGTTTTTCTATTCCTTGTAACATTGGCCCCCTTTTATTGACAAAGCTTTATGTGATTTAGGGGCTAGTGTTAGTGTCATGCCTTTGTCTATTTGGAAAAAGCTTGATATGGGCGCTTTGAAGGTCACTAACACTTTGCAGATGCCAGATAAGGCAGTGAAGTACCCTAAAGGTATTTTAGAGGATGTCCCGGTGAGAGTCGGGAAATTCTTTATTCCTTTTGATTTTGTTGTGTTAGATACGGATGAGGATGCTTATATTCCGATTATACTTAGTAAACAATTCTTACACACTGCAGGTGCTATTATTGATGTCAAAAATGGTAGTTTGACTCTTTCTGTGGGGGATGATAAAGTCACATTTAAACTTAACGTTGCTCTTAAGAGTCCTATGATGGAACAGTCATGCTATGCAATTGATGTCATTGATGAGATTGTTGTTGATGATATGCCTCGATCCACTACAAAGGATCTTCTAGTGGTCGTTGTTTGTCTTGATGTTTGTGCAGTTGAAGGTACAGCTAATGCCGATAGTTTGATCCATGATGTTGCTTGTGAGGAATTAAATCCGGAGGAGAGCCGGAAATTTGTTGAGTAACCTCAAAGGGTTTGTTATGTAAAGGAGGTAACCCTACCTGAGATGAAACCCCTCCCCTCTAATTTGAAATATGCTTTTCTAGATGATAAGGAGTTGTACCCGGTCATTGTTAGTGCTTCTCTTACTGATAGTCAACTTGATAAGCTTTTGTCTGTGCTTAACTCTCATAAGAATGCCATTGGTTATACTATTGATGATTTGATTGGTATTAGTCCTAATTTTTGCATGGATAGAATTCATTAAGAGGAGGGTCATAAGCCTTGTATACAGGGTCAACGTCGTTTGAATCCTAACATGCAGGAGGTGGTAAAGAAGGAAGTTATTAAGCTTGTGGATTCAGGTATCATTTACTCAATGCCTGATTCCCAGTGGGTAAGTCCCGTGCAGGTAGTCCCTAAGAATGGGGGAACAACTATAGTTCGTAATGATAACAATGAATTGATTCCTACTACAGTTGTTACAGGTTGGAGAATATGTATTGATTATAGAAAATTGGATGTTGCAACTAAAAAGGATCATTTCCCCCTCCCTTTTATTGATCTAATGTTGGAAAGGTTATCTAAGAATAAGTAGTTATGTTACCTTGACGGATATTCGGGTTTCTTGCAGATTCCCATCCATCCTGGTGATAGAGAGAAAACCACCTTTACATGTCCTTATGGTACTTTTGTATATCATAGAATGCCTTTTGGTTTATGTAATGCACCTGCTACTTTTCAACGGTGCATGATGAGCATCTTTTCTCAGTGTACAGAGTCTATTATGGAAGTCTTCATGGATGATTTTAGTGTCTCTGGTACTTATTTTGAATCATGTTTGACTAACTTGACTAAAGTTCTCGAAAGTCTTAAATTGGAAAAAATGTCGTTTCATTGTCACTGAAGGGGTGGTATTGGGAAATTTGGTTGCCGAACGTGGTATTGAGGTGGATAAGGCGAATATACAAGTAATCAAGCGATTTCCACCTCCAGTGAATGTTAAAGGGGTAAGGTGTTTTTTAGGTCATGCTGGCTTTTATCGCATGTTTATTAAGGATTTTTCTAGAATTGCAAAACCACTAACCCAACTGATTTTGAAAGATATTGAGTTTAAATTCACTGATGAATATCTTGAGTCCTTTAATATGATAAAAAACGCATTGATTTCGGCACCTATCATACAATCTCCTGATTGGAATTTACCTTTTGAGATAATATGTGATGCTAGTGATTTTGCAGTAGGTGCAGTTTTAGGTCAAAGGAAGGATAAGGTCCTACATGCTATTTACTATGCTAGTAAGACCTTGGATGAAGCTCAAGTCAACTATGCCACCACAGAAAAGGAGTTGCTTGCTATTGTTTATGCATTAGATAAATTTTGTGCCTACCTTGTAGGTTCGAAAATTATAGTTTATACTTACCATGCAGCTCTTAAGTACCAACTTGGGAAGAAGGAAGCCAAACCGAGGCTTTTTCAGTGGATTTTGTTGCTCTAACAGTTTGATCTCGAGATTCGTGATAAGAAGGGAGCAGAGAACGTGGTAGCTGACCACTTATTGAGGATACGGTTGATGATAGGGAGATCTCTACCCCCATCGATGATTCTTTTCCTAATGAACATCTGTTTGTGGTTTGTGTAAATTCTCCTTGGTTTGCTGACTTTGCTAATTGTAGTGTTAGAGGTGTCATACCCTCTGATTTGACTTACCAGCAGAAGAAGAAGTTGTTACATGATGTTAAGCGATACTTTTGGGATGATCCTAACTTGTTTCTTGAGTGTCCAGATGGTTTATACAGGAAATGTGTTTCAGAATGGGATGTCTATGGTGTACTTCACCATTGCCATTCATCACCGTATGGAGGTAACGCTGGACCTTCTAAGACGATGTTCAAGGTCCTTAAATCGGGTTTTTATTGGCCCACTATTCTACAGGATGCTAGAGCTTTCATTATGTCTTGTGATTCGTGCCAATGAACAGGTAATATCTCACAAAGGTAGGAAATGCCTCAAACAGGTATATTGGAAGTTGAGATTTTTGATGTTTGGGGTATTGATTATATGGGACCATTCCCATCTTCTAATGGAAACCGTTAGATGTTAGTTGTTGTGGATTATGTCTCTAAGTAGGTGGAAGCAATTGCTACCCCCCATTGTGATTCTAATACGGTGTTGAGGCTTTTTAAGGAGGTCATCTTTCCTAGGTTCGGAGTCCCTAGAGCTATCATCAGTGATGGGGGATTGCACTTTCACGAGAAGAGGATAGATAAGCTGCTTGAGAAGTACGGGGTTTACCAATGCACATGTTTATCCTACCATCCATAGACAAGCGGCCAAGTTGAGGTTTCCAATAGAGAGATCAAGTTCATTCTACAGAAAAAGTTGCAAAATCAAGGAAGGATTGGACTAAGAAGCTCTATGATGCTCTATGGGCGTATCGGACGGCTTTCAAAACTCCAATTCGCACTTCACCGTTCTGGTTGGTCTATGGTAAAGCATCTCATCTTCCGGTTAAGCTAGATAACAAGGCATATTGGGTAGTAAAGGAGTTGAACAAGGATGCTAAGCTTGTAGGAGAAAAGCGACTTCTTCAATTGAATGAGCTCGATGAATTCCGTTTAGCGGCATATGATACTGCCAAAATCTACAAAGAGAAGACTAAGAGGTGGTACGACAAGAGAATCATGAGAAGAGAGTTCGAAGTTGGTGACAAAGTACTTCTATTCAACTCTCGTCTAAGATTATTCCTTGGAAAGGTGAAATCCAGGTGGAGCGGTTGCTTTACGGTTACTATGGTGAACAAATTCGGGTTCGTTGAGGTTCAAAATGATAAAGGTGAAAAGTTCAAGGTCAACGGACAACGATTGAAGCTCTATTATGAAGGTGACACGGTTGGATTAGTGGAAGAGGTGCAATTCCACAATCCCGACTCACATTGACCACTCTGGAACCACAGTCAAGCTAATGACCCTAAACAAGCGCTTCTCGGGAGGCAACCTGAGCTTTCTATCCCTTTTTTAACTCTTTTTGTGTGTTTTTGGTGTGTTTTAATTTATTTTCGTAATTTTTAGTTTAGTGTGTGTTTGTGTGTTTTTGTGTGTTTTTAGGTAAAATTGAGTAACTAAGGGTTTTCCGTAGAATTCCGAAGTCAAAAGTCTAAGTCAAGGTCAAGGCGAGTGAAAAAAAGAAAGTGAAAATTTGCTAAGTGTCAAAAAGAAGAAAACAACGTGGTTGAGTGAAACAGGACAAACACGAACGCATGAGAATTTTATGCTCCCGCATCTGCACACCAAAGGCTCCCCAAATTTCTTGAATGAGGTTTATGCGGACGCAAGGGGATTTTATGCACCCGCATCAGACATCCAGAAGCCTCTAAACTTTTTTCCCCGCATTAAATGCGGGTGCATAACACTTTTATGCAGGCGCATGTTGGCCCGGTTTCCCCCCCTCCCTCATTTTCTTTTATTTCCTTTTATTCCTTTTTCTTTTTATCTTTTCTCTCACCTCACGTCTCCTACCCCCAATCCTCTTCTGCTACCTTCATACTCCATTAAAACCCCAAAACACAAAACTTCTTTCTCTCATATCTCACTCAATCTTGACCCAAATCAACCCAAATTTTAACATAATCATCCTCTCATCTCCCTCAACAATGCCCCTAAATTAGTTATCGAAAAAATTTTGGTTTTTGGGTAAATAGAGGCGCGCCATTTTTGACATTTTTTGGGACCTTTTTGGCAATTTTTGGGCTCTTTAGGTGCCTTATCTACTCTATTTTCACTTCATCTTCTTCCATTAAGGTATGAAACCCGTTTTGAGCAAGTTTTGGCAAGTTTTATGGATTTTTCATGGTGTTCGAATTCTAGGTTTTTAGATTTACGAACTTGAGTTAGTGATTTTAAGTTTTATGCTTGTTTTATGTTAATAAATCATTGTTTAGTTGTTATTAACTATCAATTTCAAGTTTATAGCTTAACAAATTCATGCTCTTGTGTTAATTTGTGAATGATGATATGGTTGATGGTGACGATGATATCGTAGGCACTTCACGCAAATTTTTGGACTTAACTTGTGTTGTTAGTGGTGTGTAGAATCAAAGCTTGTTCTTATTGCTCAAATATTTGCTAAGTGGTTTGTTCTTGCCCTCTAATTTCATGAAGTTCGTAGTTTGGTTTATGCTTGTAATACTCTTGTTACTTGCTACTTGAGTCCACTATTGTGTCATGAGTGTTTTGATTGAGTTGAATCCATTTTGTTGTATTGTGATAACTTTTGGTGTTTCGGAGTATTTGTGATTGTTGAGGAAATTGGCTTTATGATGATGCTAGTTTTGGTGGAAGTTGTTGGATATAATGGAGTTTTGTTGAAATCCATAGGTTACTGTGATTGTTTTGCAGATTTGTGGTTTTTGGTTATCTTGATAAAATAGATGGGTCATGCTGAAATATGATGGAGGGTTTGTAGCCTCCTCCCGCCGTGTCTTTATAATTATGTGTCCCGGGACGGGACAATGTTCGGTTGGGGGGGGGGGGGGGGGGGCTGTTTAGTTACTCNGGGGGGGGGGGGGGGGCTGATTAGTTACTCATTTATATTTTGTAATTAGTTTCCTTTTCTTTCCTTTTTCCGCATTCAAAAAACAAAAAAAAATACAAAAAAAAATCAGAAAAATAAGAAAAAAAATATATATATAAAAAATTAGTTTAGTTTTCTTAACTTTTTATTTTTGGAGTGAGTTTTGTTTTTCCTTTTCAGGTTTTACCTTTGGAGCGGGATTCTGTGGGTGTGTTCGATATTGGACTCCTGGTTATTGGTTGAGTTAGCGTTGGGTCAGATGTTTCTAACTCCTTTTTCTTTTGCTTTTCCTTGTGTGTTTTGGGTTAGCTGTTTAGTCTTAGGATTTATTGCTTTCTAGTGTAGTTTTTACTACTTTTGTAGGACTGTTGCATGGTTTGTACTGTCCATTAGGGGTGGGAGTTTAAATGTGACCAAAAAAATGTATTGCTTTCCTAGTTTAGTGTAGTTTAGAGAGAGAGTTCATATTGTGAATGGCTAGTCAGTCGTCCCGGCTTGTGTTGTTTATGAGATTTGACTTTTCATGTACCCGTGTGCTTAAATTTGCGAAAACTTCATGATTCTTGTATTCGGATAAGTTTACTTATGTGATTTGCTGGGCATGACTTTGTCTTAATTTGCTAGCATTCCTTGTGTTTTCTCAACTCTGTCTAACCTTGCCTTGGTCTTGGACTTGAACTATGTTAACGGGAGGATTTAAGCCACTATTGATCTTATAGGCTACATTAAATTGGATTATTTTCGTGTGTGCTTAGTTCGTAGTGCATTTATGATCTTGGCTTTGGCATTGGACTTGAGTAGCTTTTGATTGAGGTTTTGTTGCATGTTGCGCATGATAAGAGGCATTCAATTGTTTTTAGAGCTTTCAGATACATCATTAGGATTTTCATGCTAAACACATTTTTCCCTTATCTTGTGTTTCTTCAACGTATATCCCTCACAAAATGTAACCACATTACGACCCTATTTGGCCTTGGTGTTTGTTGACATGTTGTAAGCCCAAGCTTGGCTTGGGGGAGTTATATTGTGGTTTGTTGTGGTTGTTGATTGCTATGACGGTGTTTTTGGAGGATTTGGTGAAATTGTGAGTTTTCGATGTACATGAGTTTCTATAAGTTTCACATTAAGGCTCTGCGTACCAATAACTTGAATTGTGTTTTAAAACAAAAGGTGTTGTTTTGTAAATGTGATTTGGAGTCCAGTTATGTAAGTGTGATGATTTGGTCTTAATGGCTAACTATTAAGAGTCGTGAAACTAAAGTGAAATAAAAATGAAAAAAATAAAAAAGCAATGACATTTAAAAAAAAGTGAAAAAATTGAAAAATAAGTTAAAATTGAAATGAATGAATGAAAAGCTTGAATTTGGTTTATATTTGTGCTTGAATGAAAATAAAGGTGTGAACTGAATGAAGATTTAAAAGTTTGGCTTGATTTGGTTGGAATTGGGTGATGGGAGACATTGATATTATTGCATGTTGTCTTAGTGAGTCTCCGATGTTTTATATGCGTATACCCCGCATTTTCCGACACATTATCCCAGATTTATCCTACCTTTCACCCTAGCCCTACATTACAAGCTTATAAATTCCTCCTTGATCTTCATGTGCATGCGTTGGTTGATTGTGGAAGAGTCCTTTGGCAAGGTCGTGGAGTATTATTTGCATTTCGAGTCGACTCTAGGATTGAGTGTATACCTTTAAACACTTGCATGAGGTGTGAGATGTGGATTTGGGTTCTTCAAAACTTGTATTTAAACACTTTATTGCATTTGCATTCCATCTTCTTATGGTTGGGTTGTGAGGGTGAGCTACATCGTTAGATGGTCAATTATGTGGAGTGACAACCCATAAGGTATTCTAGTCATCGATCCAAAAACTTACTTGGTTGGCTTTCTTTGACTTGTGCTTAGGAATGTGCAGCATTTGGCTTGCTTTGATTTTGGTAATCTTAGATGAATCCTTGAGTTGTGATGTATATGGTTTTATGGGGTAAAAGTCATTTCGTTGTTTTTTTTTTTGCTCGGGACGAGCAAAGACTCGACTTGGGGGAATTTGATATGTGTAGTTTATATGGCGTTTTCCCCCCTTGTTTTTTCGGGTCAATTTTGTGCCTAAGAGTTGTGTTTTGGCTTGTTTTTAACTAATTTGGTGGTCTTTGGCTAATTTGAAGTGTTTTGCAAGTTTGATTGATTTCCAGCGATTTTAGAGCTTTTTGGTTTTATTTTATCATTTGCGGTTGTTATGCTCTGTTTTAGCATGTTTTGTATTTTAAGGAGCACGGAAACCGAGGTTTGGAAGGAAGCAGGGAAGCTTGGACGGAGCGAGAATGATATGTGAATGGGAATGCGTGCCAAAGAGGTTATGGAAACAAGCCATGATGAAGGTATGAAGAAAAAAGGAGAAAAGAAAACAAAGAAGTTCCAGAGCACTGATGCGCCCGCATAAAAACGTTATGTGCCCACATTTTATTGCAGGAAGTCCAGATAAAACTTCTAGAGCACTGATGCGCCCGCATAAAACCCTTATGCGTCTGCATCAGTGCTGCTCCGTAATTTTTGTGGGTTTTTATGTTGCTCGTGCTTTGTCTTTGTAAACCCAATCATTGGGGTATTAAAGGCACGGCTTCCTAGGCTATAAAAAACTTATGCTTTAGTAATTTAGAATTACTTTCTAAGATTAGATTAAACACTTTTTCTCTCTCTAGAATTAGATTAGAAGTTAGGGTTTTGTTCTCAAGACTTTTTCAATCAATTCAAAGTTCTTCAATTTGGTAACCTCTTTTGCTTTATTCTTTTTGCTTTAGTTTAATTTATGATCGTTAGTTTAATTAGTTTAATTAATTTAGTTAATTAGTTTTGTGAATTAGTTTAATTATTAATTATTTCATGGATTTAATTATGGACTCTATGATTATGATTGCTTTAGTTTTCATGTTCATCAGTGAGTAGTTAGTTTTCTAGGGTTAGGGAAGCCTTGAATTATTAATGGACTAATTAACTTAGATTGTTTTGGTTTTGCAATTAGTAGTCAAATTCCTATTATTAGCTTGTTTGTTTACAATTGAATTGTGCGCACATTTTTTTTATAAATTTGGTAATTGTTGAATTTGAAGCCGAGAGGAAAGAATACCACAATAAGACCACTAAATAATAGGGGGAATTAGTCTAGGCATGAGCGAGAGTCGTTAGATGAGTTTTGGGGGAGTCTAAGTTCGAGAGAATTAGTGAGCCCTAATTTGATGATAAATATGAGATTGAATGTTCTATGTTAGTGAATCCATTATTTGTTCTTGGTGACCCGAATGACCCTAGACCTTGATTATTAGTTTTAATCACCGTAATTTCCCGTAGTTAATTAGTAGTCGATTAGTTAATTGACAATTCTCAACCAAGGCCCTTTACATAGTTTAATGTTTTTAGAATTAATAGAGTTTAATCGCTTCCCCGAGGATTCGATCCCTACATGCCTAGCTACATTAGTTAGAGTTGCCCTGGTATTTTTGATAGGTCTGCGATAGTCTCATCACTTTGTTGTGGTGTATGATGTGATTTGTATGCACACAAAAAAAAAGAAAAAAAAAAAGAATAGAAAAAAAATCGAGAAAAAGAAAAGAAATAAAAAGGAGCAACTGACCGTACAAAACGAAGCAGCCCCATCTCATCTCTTTCCTTTAACTCACCGTTGCCTGCCCAACCATCGCCAGAACTGCCGTCGCGCCGCCACGCCCTTGCAGCCCCACCAGCTAGCCTCACACCTAACCCCCTGCACTCCCACGCACAGCTTGCTTCGAACAAGTAGTCTTGAACCGCCACCACATCACCGTCCGGCCCTACTGTCCCACCGCCACACCACCTTGTAGACCCACCATCATCACCAACGGTAATTTAAAAAAAAATAAAAACCCTACCTTTGCTAAATTGATTTGGGGTTTTTGATTTTCATGATTCATGAATGAGTTTGAGATTAATTACCTTAGCAATTGAAGTTTTTTGGCGAAAGTTCGTGAGTTTTGTTGAATTTGCTTTGGATTGAGTTGAGTTTGGTTGCAATTTTCTTAGCCTTGAACTTGAGCTTTGTGCGTGAATATTGAATTTGGTTTTTGTTTTTGTGCCTTGAACTTTATGCGTTGAGCTTGTGAATTTGTGATATTTGACTTGGAGTTGGTGTGACATTTGGACTCATTCTTATTTTATTCATTCAATCATGGCACGCACACCAAGTGTTTGACAAAATAAAGTGACTTCGAGTTCTACTTCTAAGGCCAAGTCAATTTATGTCAACAAAGCTTTTACGTCGAAAAAAAAATCCTCCACTTCTACAAGCAAGAAAAATATTTCCTCAACTACTAAGGTCAACAAAGAGGTGGTGATTGATTACTATGACATTGATTTTAATGGTGATGCGCAATTCAAGGCGAATTATGAGAAGTTGCTCAACAGAGGGGTTTCTGCTACTCGTTATTGTGAAGTTGATGCTCTTAAGGCATTGCATATCGAGGATGATATTCGATGGCTCTTTTCGAATGTTGGTTGTCATGATATTCTCACTACAAAATGTCTGACATACAAAAGAGTCACACTTGAGTTTTTGAGCTCTTTGAAGGACAATGTGAAGCTGGAGCGCGATACTATGATCACTTTTCGCTTATATAATGTGGAACATACGTGGACTCTATCTCAACTTGATGAGGTCCTTCGATTTCCTACTAGAGGCCCTAGGCTAACTTCCAAGTATTGGAGAGCTAACCAGTTTTGGTGGAAAGTTAGTTCAGGAGATGCTTTCGACTGAAAAGGAAGTCCAAATTCTCTCATTCGTCATCCCGCACTTCGATATGCTCATAAGGTGCTCGTCGATACTATGTTTGGTCGTGAGAAGAATAGTAAGGTTCGAAGGGATGAGTTACATATGCTTGAACATATCCTTTATGCCAAACCCATCGACGTTTGTGCTTTTCTTATTCAGCAAAAGATGTCCATTGTTAATGCGGAGACAACCAGTGGTGCTATTGTTCTAGGTAGTCTATTGGTTTTGGATTCGAATTTAGTGTTGGTTTTGGTGAGTGATGGTTCTCTTTTTGCCGGTTTAAATTCGATTTTGCTAGTTAATTTTGTTGTTGTTTTGGTTTCGATTTGTGTGATTTATTTGGTAGTTATTTATTTTAATTTTTGTTGTTGTTGTTTTGGTTTCGATTTTTGTGATTTCTATTTTGCTAGTTAATTTATTTTAATTTTTTGTTTTTGATTTTGCTTTTAATTGGTTGTTTTTTTAATCAATTTTTGTGATTTTATATAATATTTTGAATTTATTTGGTTGTTTGTGGGTTTGGTTGTTTGTAGTTTTGCTTGTGTAAGCAAATGTGAATGAGAGTTTTGTGACTGATTAATGGTGAGTCTAAGTGGTTGTCAGTGTTTGAGTGAGTGGTTGTGAGTGATGATGGAGTGTTTGAGTGACTGAATGTGAGTGAGTGAGTATGTGACTCTAAATGTGAGTCACTTTGAGTGAATGGTGAGTGATGAGTGAGTGTGTGGCTGACTGAATGTGAGTGAGTGTGTGACTGATTGAATGTGAGTGAGTGTGTGACTGACTGAATGTGAGTGAGTGTGTATGTGTTAGTGACTCCGAATGTGAGTGACTGAGTAAGTGACTAAGTGAGTGACTATTAGTGAATGGTGAGTGTGAGTGTTTAAGTGAGTGTTGTTGCTGTGTTGTTATTGAATTGTTGTTATTGCTATGTGTTATTGTTATTCCTGTGCAGTTATTGTTGTGGTGTTGTTATTGCTGTGTGTTTAATGTTGTTGTTATTGCTGTGATGTTGTTGTCATTGATGTGTTGTTGTGTTATTGTTGTTGTTATTATTTCATTCTTTGTTTCAAAATTTCAGATCCGAAACACTACTGCAACTTTCATTCTTTGTGGCTTAGCAATGAAACGAGTTGTTGTTGTTTAGTTGTTCTTTTTATCAATATGGCATCATTCTTGGTTTAGTTTTTCTTTATATGAATATTGATTGGATGAAAAATTGTTATTTTTTGTCTTAGTTTTTGCGTCTTAATCAATGGATTTAAAGGGTAGTGGTATGATCCATGAACTAAACTTATGTCTAATCCCCGAAATCTTTTACTTGTTCTCCGAAGTACTCCCTCGACTTCTGCCTGAATTTTCTGCTAAGTTAGTGAACATGACAAGGAGACTACTATTTCAGGATATATCCTATGTGGCCGCTGCTCGTGGTTGACTGGTGGTTATGGCCACTTCTGTTACTTCTGTACGATGCCACAATTGCTTGTACTACTAATGTTTTCTATTATTGATGTATATTATGTTGGCATATTAAGGTTATGTTGGCATATCTACATCATTGTCCCTGTTGCCTTACTCTTCAATTGAACAGCCACCCCAACTGTTTTCAGTTGGTTAGGAGGCGTTCAATGGAATAAAGTAAGGATTAATGGAATGAAATCTCATGTCCCTTAATTACTTGAATGATAAATGACTTGTAGTGTGCTACTACTGGGTATGCTGTGATCGACTCCAATGTGGTCATCACTTATTTATTCATATGCCACACCAACTTCTCATAAGTCGTTTGGTGAGGCAGTGATTAACATTTGAACTTTACCCTACAAACTCGATGATGATAACTACTTGAGAGTTAAATTCATATTCCATCAAAATAGATGTTGAACATCCACTTGTTTTTTTTGGCCTTTTTTTGGTTGGTTTGGTTATGTTTCTGAGGGTACGAGTGGGTTCTGGGTGATTGTTTGTTTTTGGTCAAGCAAAGATGAATCTCAACTTCAAAGAATCGATTTTTTTTTTCAATGTTTTGAAAATAGTTAGGGAAAACCTCATTTTGCAAATTTTAATTTGGTGCCTTATGATTGGGGAGCTAATGTTCATCCTTGGATTGAAGTTCTTTCTAAAAAATGTCCTTCCTTTCAACAACTTAATTTAAAAAGAAGGAAAAATTGATTCTAATAATCCCACCTTTTACACATTTGAATATAACATTCCCACCTTTCGATTATCCAAAAGAAGGAGATAGTGACTCAGAGGCTCATCCAAAAGAAGATGATGCAGCTAAGACCACTATGGAACCAGGTTCACCTATTCGAGGCAACAACCAGACAGGGGGAACTAGTACAGGAACCAGTTCAACATTAGGAGGCACCAACGTCAACTTTGATTTGAACAAATTTTTTAAGTATAAGTCCTCTCATCCGTCTGATCTTATCATTAGTGACATTAACAAGAGGGTGCAAACAAGGAATCCTACTTTACAAAACTTTTGTGCTTTCTATTCCTTTCTTTCAAATGTTGAACCAACTGATTATAAGTTTGCTTTAATGGATCTAGATTGGGTTCTTGTCATGCAAGATGAACTCAATTAGTTTGAGAGAAATCAAGTTTTGCATCTTGATCCCAGAAAGGAAAACATGTCTGTTATTGGAACTAAGTGGATGTTTAGGAACAAATTGGACGATTCAGATATTATAGTTAGAAACAAGCCTAGGCTAGTGGTGCAAGGGTTTAATCAATAGGAAGGAATTGATAAAAATGAAACCTTTGCTCCTGTAGCCAAGCTTTAAGCAATTAGGATTTTAATTGCTTTTTCTTCTCATATGAACTTCAAACTCTTTCAAATGGACGTTAGGACAGCCTTTCTTAATGGTTATTTGAAAGAAGATGTATATGTGGAACAACCCCTTGGATTTGAGGATAGTGACTTGCCAATCCATGTTTTTAAACTTGACAAAGCTCTTTATGGTCTCAAACAAGCTCCTAGAACATGGTATGAGAGACTTTCCAGATTTCTTTTAGAAAATGGATTTAAGAGAGTTCCGGTTGACATGACACTATTCTTAAAGGAAAGGGGAACTGATCTGCTACTGGTTTAGATATATGTTAATGATATTTTGTTAAGAGCTACTAATCCTGATTTGTGTAATGAGTTTGTAGATTTGATGAAAAGTGAATTTAAGATGAGTATGATGGGAGAACTTGGTTTCTTCCTAGGGCTTAAAATCAAGCAAAACAAGGATGGAATCATGATTTATCGACAGAAGTACCTCACAGAGCAGATGAAAAGATATGGTTTGCAAGACAACAAATCCTATGAAACACCTATTCCAACTTCTACAAAACTGATCCTGGATGAGAAGGGAAATGATGTTGAGGATAAGCTTTACAGAGGTATGATTGGCTCATTGCTTTACATAACAACTAGTAGGCTATGTATAGTGTTTTCGATAGGGTTGTGTCGATGATTTCAAAGCAACCCTGAAGAATCTCACCAAAAGCCTGTTAAGAGAATTTTGAGATATCTCAATAGTATTTATGATTTGTGTTTGTTGTATCGGAAACGTAGCAGCATGAACCTTATAGGATACACAGATGCTGTCTTTGCTAGTTTTATTGTGGACAGGAAGAGCATTCTAGAAAGGCTCACTTCTTAGGTTCTTGTCTTATTTCATGGGGATCTAAGAAACAAAATTCTGTGGCCTTATCTATAGCCGAGTCTGAGTACATTGATGCTGCGTTATGTTGTGCTCAGCTCTTGTGGATAAAGTCACAGCTAAAGGATTTTGGGGTCTATTTCAAAAGTGTTCCCATTTTATGTGATAAAACAAGTGCAATTAATATTTTGAAAAATCCTATCTAGCATTCTAAAACCAAGCATATTGAGATTAGGCATCATTTTCTACGGGACAATGTTGAAAAGGGTAATGTGGAATTGGAGTTTTGCAGGTCAGAAGATCAACTAGCTGACATTTTTACAAAATCTTTGAGTATAGATATGTTCATCCAACTTCGTACCTTGTTGGGTATGGTTAAAATTAGACGATGAGCTCTTAGGTCTTGACTTGTCCGTTTGGCTAGTTAGATAATGTCAATTTTTTATATATATTTTTTTTCTCTTATTACTTTTAGCTTTTTAAGACTCACAAAGTTCTTATCCGATGCTGAACTGATCAATTTAGTACTCAAGTACCTTAGCATAATCTTGTAAAGAGTAAGTTGGCACAGACCAGTTGCAGACCATTAGGGAACCAGATTCCTGAGGCTGTTATTTTAATCAGTCAGTTCATTTTCAAAAATTTCAAATTATTGGAAATAAGAAGTGGCAGTTGTATTTATGGCAATTGCCTTTTTGGTTGAACGGACAAATATCTTTTAAATCCTTAAAGATAACAGTTTGATTCTTCAATCTCTTATAGATATACTGCTCTTGATCTTACTTTCCTTTTTCATTTCATTTTCTTGATCTCATATTTTTCTATATATTCTCTCTCGATCATATATTGTCTCACAATACCTAAATTACCTAAGTTCTTCTTCTTTCTCTCACTACAATCATTCAAGTGTTTTTTAGTGCTCAAAGTAGAGGAAAAACTCAGTCCCATCATGTCAAAGAGATGAAGCACAAGATTAGTTGAGAAAGAAGTTAGTGAATCTCCTGGAATTGAAACGAAGAAATCAAAGAAGATGGTTGACAACATAATCAACTCTGTGGTAGAAGATATGTTGGAAGAGAAAATTGATGAAGAGGAAGATGCACCATTGATCCGGAACAATGCCAAACCAAAGACATCAAAATCTCTCACTATAAAATCAGCCACCACAAAATCCAAAACTCCCACACCTAAAACCACTCCCAAAGCAGTGCAGAAATCAAAGAAGAAGGAGGGTGCTGATGGTGAAAAGGAAGTTGATATGACTACTGAGAAGGAGGGCACAAAGACTGTGGCAAGCAAGGGTGCTCGAGTGAAATTTGTTGCCAAGAAGGGTGCTGAGGCTTCGAATTGAAAGGCAATGCGGTTATGCGCGAAGCACAACCACACCAGTCCACAACAGGGCAGAAGAGAAAGCAATCTTCTATATTTGTTTCTACGGGCGCTTAACCCAAGAAAAGTAAGTCTGCTACTCCTCAACCTCTATATAATCATAAAGACAGACAAATTCTGGTTGGTTTCTCTGTTAGTTAAAGATTTCGATGTTTTTGTGCCATTGGTTGAAGAATTTTACGAACACCTGCATACCAAGGATGGCGGGTCCTATTTTTCTTTTGTTAAGGATACTCCCATTAAATTGTCTGAAAAGAAACTTGCTGAAATTCTCAAAGTTCCAACTAAGGGAGTTGATGTGCACTCAAGGGAGAATTGGCCTTCTATCAAGGGAGTCACAGTAGAACAGATCCAGACCAGATTGTTTACTGGTCCACCTGATCCCAAGCAGGGGTACACCATTGGCTACCTAAAGGAGCCAATCATGAGGATATTTCATACCATAGCCTCAAAGTTTGTGTTTCCTAGAGCACAAGGATAAAAGAGTGTACAGATGATGGATAGTGTTTTGATTTACTGCTTCATTGAACACATTCCAGTCAACCTCCCTGCTATGATATTAGGTCACATGATCTGTTGTGTGGAGAAAGCAAAGCATTCTTTTCCCTATGGAGGATGGTTGACCTTGGTGTTTGGACATTAGAAGGTTCCTATGTTGGGAGACTATGGCACCATGTCTCATCTCACCAATCTGATAATAAGTCATACGGGTGTGACATATGGAGGTGGTGTTTTAAAGATGAAAGATGAAGGAAGAAGTGATGCTAGTCTTGTTGGGACCAGCACAGAATCAGTTCAGGCAACCTATGTTTTGGTGAAGCAGCTAAGTGACCAGAATCAGCTAATGTAGAATATGGTAAATAGTGTCACTACACTATGTGCTGCACTTCAGGAATCCTACAGGAGAATTAAGGTTCGTCTTGACAAAGCTTGTATAAAAGGACCAAAGGATTCCGAAGAAGAGGAAGATCCATAAGAAGCTGCTGGTGTTGCTGGTGATGAGGATGATGAACTGGTCTCTGAGAAAAATGAAGAAGAGGAAGATGAGGATCATGATGAAAGTGCTTCAGTGGGAGAGGAAGATGATGGGACTGAAAATGACTATGGAGCAGATTAAATCTCTTTTATTTCTTCTTGTCTTCTCTTATTGCTGCTAACCCCTCTTATTTATTCAACTCTTATTCTAGTTTCCCCTTTCCCAAATTACAAAGACATTGCTATTATGTAATTGGTCCACTACTGGTTTGTAATAACTATTTAGGACAAGTAACTTGGTACTTTTGCAGCAGCAATGGTAGAATCATCATGTCTAGGATGTTGTTTGAGCTACCTAAATTAGCTTGAACTTAATATAATTAGTAGTTTGACTACTTAATGTGTTTTGTTGTTTGTTTAAATGTTCTTGTTCCTTGACTATTTTGATGATGCCAAAAGGGGAAAGCAGGTGAAGTTATGATGTCTTCTACCTATCTCAGGGGCAAGAAGGTCAAAGGAATGTTAATAATCTATGTGTGTTGCAGCAACTAGAGCAAGGTTAAAAGTCTTATTAGTGGTGACAGACTTGAATGGTCTGGAAGTAAGTGCATTCAAAGCATTTTACTTCTTATCATCCCAACAACTTGGAAACAAGTCTGATGAACTTACTGATGTTCTTATTGCGAATACATGTTTAAGTCTAAGAGCTCTGAGTCTAGTTAGCATTTACCCTTAGTACTTAGAAACTCTTTCTTATAATGTTGTAAGTTAGGAGTGAACCAGTGTACTTGTAAATGATGCTTAATCTGCAGGAACAGTACGAGACCAGTCCATCGAATTCTAAAAGAATTCAAAATTTTGAAAAAGTTCCAAATTAAATGATATATTTTGCAGGGGGAACTTCATGGTTTGTCGATCATCATGAAAAAGGGGGAATTTGTTGAGTTCTTAGCTTGTGTTTTGAATGATGACAAACTACATTGAACTATCATATTGTATGCAAGTTTCTATTTGCATGTGCAGGTATTAAAGAAATAAGTTAAATGGATGATAAGATGAAGCTCATGAAGCCAAGTCTTAAAGTTTGCACGAAGACCAAGTTCAGAGATTCGTACTCTTAAGTCTTAGATGACATGTAAGTGGTTTGAAGGTTTATAGATGCATTATAAAGGTTGAAATTAGACAGATGAACTAAATGTGGATGACAAGGAACCTTAGTTGCTTGTCATACACAATTACAAGTAAGCTTGGCGGACTGGAACAATCTAGGAACAATGTTGAACCAGTCCTTTCGAGTTTACTTCATACATCCGTATTTTAGGAAAGTTTTCTTTCCGCGCAAAAATGATTTCAAAAATTATACGGATGCTTGGTTTGTTATGAAAGTAAGATATTTTTAAGTATGGCAAGTATGTTATATTATATTGTACTGATTTTATTTGATCTCAAATAAAATCAGTGAGAATATCTTTGCGTGGAATTATTTCTATATTCTTAAGGAAAATATTCTCTTGTAATATTCTATAACATACTAGCCAAAGACTTATTTAAGAAAATCTGCTGGCATACAAACTCGACACTTTTGCACGAACAAAAATAACATAATATAGATTGCAAAAGTTCTCTCTCGAAGCCTTAACCTAGCATAAACCCTACTACCACATTAAGGTCTTAATATATTGTCTTTTGTAAGCATTTAGGCTAATTATTATTGAGAGACAAAGTGTTGAAATTTGAGCATTCTGTGAGTTCAGTTTGCTGGGAAAGTTGATCAGGGACAATCTTCATTTGAACTTTCATAGTTGAAGATTGAGTTGAACATCCATAGGTGGACGTTGGGGAATCATATTGTGCATAGGTGCATAAGTGATTGAGTGTAATTCTTTTTGTTATTCTGAGTTGATTGAGTGAATTACATCATTGTTTGAATATTGTATCATTTGAATATTACATCATTTGTCATGAATTAATAAAATTAAATAAATGATTTGTAAGCATGACCAATGCTGTAAACTTAATTAAACATAATATAGTTGTTTATTTGAGAAATAAAAATGGCACGCAGGCCTTATTCATTAAAATATTAATAAAAGGAACAAGTTTGTGAAACAAAAAAGCAATTCTCTCTAAATAGGTCTAGGTTATGTTTCCTTGTCCTTCTAAGTCTTGGAAGTTTCTCCTGATTCAATTGGCTTCTTGGGTACCCATTTCTTCTTTCTCGGGACCTCTTCAGCCTTCCCATTCCACTTTCCCTTAACCTCCTTCTCGTCTCTTGACCTATTCCTTCTAGGAGCAACATCAATCTTCAAAGGAGGTAGTTTGTCAAGTCTTTGCCAAACGGGCACCTTCTTAGGTTCGATTTGTCCATAATAGATGTGATCTTGGGCTTCTTTGGTACTTCTCGAACACCCTTATAAAAAAAAAAATTTCCTCCTATTTTCTTTTTTTAATTCAATCTTGCGTAAATTCATGTTTATGATTAAATTTAAGCATTTTTTTATAATTTTAATCATGTTTTATAAGTTATGATCATGTTTTAGGATTTAAAATTCATGTTTATAAAGTTGTTCATGAAATCATATAGATGAGGGTTTATAAAGTTATGAAATTTTTAGATTTTTGATTTTTAATACTCTAAACTTTCATCTTATGGTCATACATTGTTGTAGTATTAATTTGTGATGATTTTATTAAGTCTAGATTTTTTTAAATGTTTTAAAGCTAATTAATATTGTTGTTAAATTTATAAAATCATGAAAATTAAGAGTAAAAATATTATGAACATGTTTTCGAGTATGAAAAATTATATTAATCTATAGATTATATGTATAGTGATAGTATAAGATTTCTAAAAGTCTTTTGTGCTTGAATTATTAAGTTTTAAAAAGGTTTTGATGAGTTTTGAATTAAAATATATTGTTGTAAATTTTTATTAACATGTTTTTATTTATAATATAAATAGTAACACATGAAATAATAAGTTCAAATTGTTTTTAATACACAAAAATATTATATCATGATCTTAGGACATGAATCTAATGTTTCAAGATGAAATTATAATATTTAGAAGTGTTTTAAAGAGTTTTTAAGCAACTTTACAAAGTTGTCATTTTCTGAAAATTATCGGAAACTAAGTGTTTTGCAAAGAAAAAATAAAAATAAATTATGGAATTGAATATAGACCATAAAGGGAAGGTTATGCACAAGTTTTCAACGTAAATAGTTAGTTTAGAATTGTTGTAGAAGTTAGTCAACATGATTTTAACTTAGTTTCGATTCTTTCTATGTAGGAAAATTCGAGTTGAGTGATTTCTAGAAATAGTGGCGAATCACCGTTATAACATAAGGTACGTAAGTACTGAAGCCATCTATACAAGTAGAGTTCATGCTAGATTTGTTGATTTTTATATGCTATATGTAATAGACTATTAATGGTTGGTGCTTGTTCGGTTTGAGAATGACTTGCATGAGAAGTTATGAAGCATGAAAGCATGAACAGTATGTTTCGTATATTAAGTTAACATTCCATATTTATAGTATTGTTATTACGTCATGAGAAATTGGAAAGTTAAATTATTTATGAAGTTTGACTAGTAGTCAATAAATAAGAAAGTAAATACAATTTAGTTGATTAGTTTTTTGATCAACAAGAAAGGTAGTCAGTGAATTTTTATTCACATGTTTAAGAGAAGTAAGTGAGAAAATAATTATCCACTCACAGTTAATGTGTGGTAAAATAAATTTTAGTTAAATAAAAGACAAACAAAAATTATTTAAGAATCACATTAAAATCGAGATAATTAAAATGGTATTGCTTGTTACTATGTATGCTTCTATGTGTTGTTGTGTGTGTGTCATAACATTTGTTAAACCTGTTAATAACGTAGAGGGAAAGAGGATTTACACCAAAACTCTTGGAACGTATATTCCTTTAGTATGAACAATAGAGGCAGTTATGGGTGTCTATTTTAACTTTTAATTGGGGTAGAAGACGTTGTACTCTTTTATATAATAAATGCGCTAAAATTCCGTCACTTCATGTGACATAGGTAATACCTTCTTGGAGATGCTCCTAATTTGATGCCCAATAGGGCTATTGTTAAGGAAAGGAAAGCCGTTCGATGCGAAATCCAAAGATCTAAATATAATAATTAAATTTTAATGAGTTGAGACTATGCACCGGTATGTAGTGTTGACAATGGTATGAAGTATGTGTGTTTATTTTTTTATTTTATTTTATTGTTAATCATGTTATGCATAGTCTCTAGTATTTATGTAATCAGCTTTGTTGATTGTGTGTGTTTGTGTGCATAACTTTGTCTTTGTGTTTGCCCTACAACGACCCATTTCGATGGCGAGTAGTTGCCTAGAATGAAGAGAAAGCTACATGTACTGGTGGGCATAATCAATCATGCTGGGATTGAGTGATGAGCGCTTGTGTTGTAGTTTTCTTAGCTTGTGTGGACTTTCTATTTAATGAATGTTATTGTTGAATTTTGGATTTTCGAAGTTTAATGCTTATTTAGTTTTGAAGGGCTGTTAATACGTTTCGAATTGTAATAAAGATTTATTTTGGTTTTAATTCTTGTTTTGTTTTTGGTTTGAGAGTTCTTTGAGTTTATTTTTGTTTTGAAATATAAGACTTTTGCTGTAGTAATTTGATAAAAGCATTAGCCGTTATCAAGGTGGCGGTAATACTTTGGTTTTTCCTAGTTAAGTAGGAAGTATATTTATTATTGTTTACTATTCTATTTATATTATATTTCTAAAAATCTAATGGAGGAAAATAGGAAATTCCAGGGTTTTACAAAGTGGTTACTAGAGCTTAGTTTGCGAATTGAAATAAATTATTATTGTTTGGGGTACCCTAAGTTTTATTTTGGGATAAAGGAATTTCTTATTTTAGAAGGTTATTGAAAATGGAAATTTTTCTAAAAATAATAATTTCACAAATGAAGAGTCTTGAAAAAAAAATTTAAAATTACTTATATGTGCAAGTATGCGAGGACTTCAGGTATGTTATTATGTGTTACTGCTTTCACAACATGTGGTGAGACTGGATAGGAAGTTTGGGCATGACGGATAGACTTTATTTGTTTTCATCATGCATTTAATTGAATGTTTGAAAATGTTGCTTATGTGGATGGTTATGTGCAGAAGAAATCATTTGTTAGCCACTAAACCTTTTCTTCTGGAACTGTTTAACTTGGTTTTGTTGTGTGGGAAGTATGACCCGTTAGTTTTAAGTGTCGTTGCAGGATGTTGGGTAATATGTCTAGTAAGGAAACTCAGATGGGAACTTTGGAGAAAAAGTATTATGAAAGTCCACCTCAGTATGTGTGGAAGATTCGTTTCTATTGTTTATACATGAGTGCGGTGTGCTGAAACAAAAGGAGTGGGATCAACCCGATCGTGTGTCTGCTTTGTTTTGTGTTGTTTGCCTAACTGTCCACCTTATTGGGAGATAAAGGCGAAGTTCGATGACTTTCATTTCGTTGGAGGGCTACCAGATTATGCTAAGTATAATGATCGAAGTGGTCAATTGGGTTGTGATTGGAGGTACTTAGAAGACTATATTGAGAAGGAGCAAGCACTAGTGGAAAAACGTCCGTTAGTAAGCCCTTATTGGTATCATTTCATAAAAAAAGAGTACGAATAAGTCTCCATTAGCATCGTTTTACAAAAACGATACTAATAACATTCGAATAATATCGTTTTTTAAACTAACGATACCAATATGCTACCTATTAGTATCGTTTGTCAGAAAAGCGATACCAATATGACTTTTAAAAACTAACACCAATATATTAATATCGTATTTGTGTAGAAACGATACCAATATAGTATTTTAAGAAAATACGCTGAGTAATAGACAACCCTAACACCCCTAAGTGATATATCCCTAACTCTCTTTATTTCTCTCATCACTTCACCCGCCTCTCTCTCAACTGATATCCTCATTCTTTCACTCCTCATTTCTCAAAATATTTTCTCATTTTCAATCTCTTATCACCTCATTTCACAAATTAATTTTCTCACTCTTAAATCTGGATATCTGCTCAACCAACATTTAAATATCCTTCTCAAGTTGGGGTCGTCGAATTAGGTTTATTTTAACCCAACAACAACAATAGGAGTACGGATCTTGCGTGGTCATTGCGGCAGGTAATTGATGTTTAATAATTTTCGTTAAGGTGTTTCGATCGTGAAATTTTAGGTCAAGGTTTTTAATTTTGTTTGGTTATATTCAATGTTAGGGTTTAGTATATAGGGTTCGAATTTTTGGGGGGTTTTGATTCAATAATCGGTTTTGATTCAATCAATTATGTTTGCAATTTTGTTTGTTCGTATTATGTTTGCAATTTTGAGTTTTGGTTTGGGAGATTAGGGAGTAAAATTAAGGTTTTGAATAATATGCTATCCATTCCATCAATTTTTACTTTTTTTCCGTACCTATTTTGTTTGTTTTCTTAATTTTTTTACAGTTTTTGGGTTTAAAGATTATTAGTGAAGTATTTCTTTAATGCTTCAAATTTTTTATATCTTTATTTACTTCTTTATTAATCAAACATTATTCTTTTATTTTTCTGCAATTTACTTTATAGTGATGAATACTAGATATTTAATTTGCAGTCTACGTTAGTAGAGAGGAGAAGAACTTGGAAAAATTAAACGTTATTTTCATTTTTTTTTATTTAATTTATGTATTAATGATTACTTGAAAAATGGCACTGAATATGGAAGTTATTTTTACTTTGATTCAGAAACTCTGAATTAAATTATAGTGGGGTATGCTGCCTCTTATGGAGGTGGTTGTGGTGGGGATTAAGTCGATTATGGTGGTTTTGATACTAGGAATTGGTACAACAATGGCTCAAGGAGGACAAGTCCATGCTTACTGGAATTGCATTTGGACCTTCTTATCGAGTATGTTTCGTTTATTCATATGCATATAAAGGACTTTATATTGTGCAATTTGATTGTTAGTACTTTGAATTTTAGGTTAATGCTTATGTTCTAAGTTCATTTTTTTTGGTATGCTGTGCTACTGATTTAAACGGTGCTAATGCAATTTCGAGTTTTGGTAATTGATGTTTGCTCTTTTTATTGATTTAAATCTCGACTCTTGACGTTCAAAGATAACGGAAGTAGACATTTGTGTTTATTCTGAGAATGAAAAGCCTAAATGTGCTTCAGATGATGAAGAGCTCGTTCAGGTAATAAGGTTAAAGAACAATGGTGGTTTGCTCTTTGCTTTGTTATAGTTTTCATTTGGATTTAAGCTATGGTGGTGTTTTTTTCCTTACAATCGTAATTTTAATCATTAGTTGAGTTTTCTAACTTTATTGTTTACAATTGATGAAGCCATGGTAAATACTTAAGTTGCTGTTATTTCGCTAATAGTTTTAAGGTACAAGAATTTCATGTGAATATTTAGTTTAATTTGATAATTGGCAATTTTTTTTTTTTTTTTGTTTGAATGAGTTACAGGTGTTTGCTGCGGTTGTTTTTTTTGGTTGAATAGGGTTTTGGAATTGGTTAAGGTTTTTAGCAAATCAAAGAAGATGAATTAGTTAGGGTTTTGGAATTAGTTGAGCTAATTGCAATTATTATGACTATTTATTGAGAAAGTATTCAATTGAATGAAATATTGCATTTGTTCTACAAAATTTCTGCATTTTAATATCCCACCAACATTGAATGGGCTGTCCTGTAGTGAATTAAGATGTCATTGTTTGTGAATTTTATATAATATACATGTGAACTATCTTAATTTTGATGCAACTTATTGATAACTATTTATTACTAGCTGATTGTTGTATACCTTAGTAAACATTAGCTTTTAGAATCTGATACACATACCTTAACTGTCCCTTGATGGGTGTTCAAAGGATATAGTGGTGTTTGAAGAAGCACTCAAGTTCTCTGAACGTGATTTCGTGGGTGGCCTGCTAGATATGCAAGCCACAGGTTCATCTGGTATTCGCTTTGCTATGCAGAGGTACGTACTCGTTTAAGTTTGCTAATGTTTGTAGAATTTTATTAGATGATTACATCTGCTAACTTTCGTATTCACTCTTGCTAAATCACTTGCTAATGCACTCTTTCATGTAATGATGATTTGCTCACTTGGAAATTCACTTAGATGTTCATTTATTCATTCACTCACTTACAACAGTTGTTTTGTTTTTAGGTTAGTCAATTAGTTTATCATCAACTTGACTGCTCATTCACTCACCCGCATCACTCCATTAGTCGCTCGCTTAGTCACTCACTCAATCATTTACTCTCACATCTGATTAGTTAAGACATTAGGCTAGAACTAAATGATCCTGTTTGACAAACTGTTCATGTTTAATCTTAGCATGTAAGAGAAAACTTCTTGCAACAAATGAATGAATGACTAAGTGAGTGAGTGATTGAGGGTTTAAGTTGAATGCCCTTCCTACATACTACCTTGGAATTTTTTTTACCTTTCTCTAATTTTAATACGTAGCACAATACAATGCTCAACCTTTTAGACTGAAGCTGGTTGTTTATTCGTCATAGCATCGATGTTGTCTTTTTCAATTGATTGATTGAACTCAGGGGCTATTAGTTAATAACAATCATGCTTATTTACTTATTAATTTCTTTCATTCACTCGCTCATTCTAGTATTTTAACTGATTTTATAGTAAAAGTGTGAATCAATGAATGCTGTATGTGCCAAGGATGTTTGATCTGTTATGTGTCTAGTGTTTTTAGTGATGTTGTTGTTCACATTTTCTCCTTTATTAGTGTTGTTTTCAGCTGCTCTCGCACTGATATTGCTGTTGTTAGCTGCTACCCTCGTGTTGGTGGCGTTGTTTTGGAGCTCAGCTACTGTGTGTTGGTAGTGATGTTTCGGAGCTGCTGTTGTTGGGCTTGGAGTTGTTAGTTGCTCATATCATTGTTTTGAATGATTTTTTTTTTATTTGAACATAGTGATCTTTTATAGCAACGACATTATGATCATTTTTATGTATATGTAATTGTTTTGGGTATCAAATTGAAATATTATTCATTGTATTAATCTAATATAATTAGTGTTATTATTATTTTAACTTATTCGAAGTGTTATCATAAAAGGCTAAATTTATTTATTTTTAATAAAAAATCACTATTAGTATCGTTTTTTCCTTGGAAACGATACTAGTAGCTTTTTTTAACATCATAAACCCACTATTAGTATCGTGGGTTCGAAAAAAAATACCGATACTAGTACCTCAGCTATTAGTATCATTTTTGTACAAATGATACTAACAGCAGAGGTATTAGTAACGGCTCCATTTGTAACCAATCGAAAACGATACTAATAGGCCCAAACTCACGATACTAATAGGGTGTTCTTCCACTAGTGAAGAGTTTCTAAAGTCAAATTCAGGCAAGGAGTCCACACCCACACTAGTCCCAAGTGATCAAGAGAATGTTGCAATGAGTGAAAATGAAGCTGCTTCAGGTTCTCCAAGTTGTGAGTCGAAAGATAGTTCATGCTAGAAGATTGAGGATCCAGATCCAGTAATTTCGGTGTATGTGGACTTAGTGATTGATTCTGGAGAAGATGAAATTGAACTTTATCAAGAAGAGGACATGGATGAAGATGTTGAGGATGATTTGAAGGATGATGATATTGAAGAAGATTCTGAGTTCACACCTGAAAAATATGTGATGGCTAAGGACAAGCTGGATAATGTCAATGTTTGAAACTCTTTGTGAGGAACACGATTATAGTTTAAATTCATACTGTCTAGTATTGTTAATGTATAGGGATTTTGGACCTTTTATATTGTTATTTTCTCTGAGAATAAGTGGCAGTAAGCCATAAGAAACTTTTATAAACTAAGCATTTAAGAACTCGTATGAGAATAAAGGAATAAAATGAGTCAATTTTCTCTCAGGTTGAGCAAAGCCAAGGGAATTTATCACGTGCATTATTTTACCAGAATGGCTGTGTAAACAATCAAAACTAACTGAATCAATCTCTCTAAAGGGATAAAAATTTCCATTATGAGATGAATTGTGAAGGTGCTTTCATGCTGATTATAAGTTTTGTGTTGTCCTAACTTAGAGTTAGACACAATCTTATAAAAAGGTTCTTTCCTTCTACAGGAGAAATAGGACGGTTGAGCGTAATAACAATCAGCTGAATGACGTAGTGAGTCAATTGGCTACTATAGCTCAATAGTTAGCCGCTACAGGAAATGATAATGGAGGCGACCCTGCTGGGGAACTTTTCAAGAAAATCTCTCAAAGAAAGCCGCCTACATACGAAGGAGAACCCAATCTAAGTATTTTAGAGGGATGGCTGAGAGAGTTCAATAAGTTGTCTGGTGCAGTTGAGCGTCTAGAAGAATCTAAGGTAAACCTTGCAGTTTACTACTTGAGGGGAGAAGCGGATCTTTATTGGTCACAGAATGAAGCTGTGATCAAGGCGTTATCAGGTTTCAATTGGACTGTGTTTTAGGAGCAGATTCGCAACATGTTTTACCTTATGTTCCTTCAATAGCAGAAGGCTGATGAATTTTTGGAGCTTAAGATGGGGAGTATGTCGGTTACTGAGTACTACTCGAAGTTTATAGAGTTGTCTAGGTTTTCTAAGTAGTACTCGATCATTTCGTGATGATCGACATTAAACATTCTAAAACTAACACCTCTAACAGGTGCTTTGGGGTTAGGCCTATCTATCTGAAAACTTGACATAAACTCATATGTAATGTCGGGATAAGTATGGGCATCCATTGTGAAGAAACGATGCCTACCCATAGATTTAAATAGTTCTTCAGTTTCCTCGTACACACTTAAAGCACGTAACAATTGATGATCTAGGAACCTACTTAGAGTAACATGTCTCAATGTTAATTTTTCAAATCGTACCTTTTGTTCTTGAGAGCCAAAGGAGACTAACCCGTAAGTAGGATCCCGTCCAAAGCCTTGTGGCTCGTTCCTTATGCTCGGTCCTGCTCTTTGCCTCTTAGGTGCCATGGTTGAGTGTGTAGTAATGGATTTAGGGTTTTGAGTTTTTGAGTTGATAGATTTTATGCGAGATTTGTGGTGTGGATGTTGAAGAGAGTGAAAAATTACGGGTTTTGGTGAAATTTTGAGTGAATTTGAGGAAGTAAAGAGGGAGATATAGAGGAAGGAAGTTAGAGTGAGAAAGGAAGTATGGAGGTTTGAGAGTATGAGAGTGAGAATAGGGATAAGGTTATGAGAGGTGAGAGAAGAAGAAGGAAACAAGAAGGAAATAAAAAGAAAGAAGGAAGAAGAAGAAAGAAGGCACGGGGGGGGGGGGGGCTTTTCGCTTGGGTGGAAGGTTTTGGGGAGTTTGGAGAAAAAACTATGTCATGAAAATGCTGCCGCGCGCCCGGGTCATTGCTATCCCGCTCGGGTACCTGTCTTCTCGTCCGGGTCACCCAGGCGAATTGCATTTTTTACAAATCTTCGAAAAATTTTCTAACTCCCCAAAAAGGGGTTGCGTGCCCGGGATGAGGCCCACCTGCCCAGTGCCTGGCGTTTCGCCCGTGTTACCCGGGCACACTGCCTTTTCGTGCTTCTTCCTCTTTTTAACTCACTTAGGACCTACAAAACTACCAAAAACACTTGGAAAACATCGTTAGTCCCTCACTCTCCTCACCAAAGCTAAAAACAAAGCTAAAGTCCCTACGAAACTAAGAAAATAAAATGAAAAGCTACTGAAGGACTAAACTACCTACGGGTTGCCTCCCGAAAAGCGCTTCTTTAAGGTCATTAGCTTGACCATATTACCTCATAGCTCATAGGGGGTGTGTTTTGCGGAAAGTCACTTCCTTAGCCAGACCAAAAACATCACCTTTAGAGTATTGCTGAGGCGATGACCGTTAACCTTGAATCGTTCCCCTTTGTCATTCTGAACCTCTACGAATCCATACTTGCTTACCATAGTAACAATGAAAGGGCCGCTCCACCTAGACCTTAATTTTCCTAGAGAAAGCTTCAACCTAGAGTTGAATAACAATAATTTGTCACCCACTTGGAACTCCTTTCTAGTGATTCGCTTATAGTGCCATTTCTTAGTCTTCTCCTTGTAAATCTTAGGACTACCGTAGGATCCTAATCGAAACTCATCTAGCTCATTCTATTGAAGTAACCGCTTCTCACTCGCAAGCTTTGAATCCATATTAAGCTCCCTTACCGCCCAGTAGGCTTTATACTCCAACTCAATCGGTATGGAGATGTACCAATAGGTGTCTTAAATGGCGTTCTATATGCCCATAACGCATCATGAAGCTTACTACTCAAATGTTTCCTCGATTTTGCAACTGTCTTCTCTACGATGGCTTTGATTTCCCAATTAGAAACCTCAACTCGACCGCTAGTCTGTGGATGGTAAGCTAACCCGGTACGATGATAGACTCCATACTACTCAAGTAGCTTAGTAAGCCGCTTCTCGTGAAAGTGAGAACCCCCATCACTGATAATAGCTCTAGGAACTCTAAATCTCGGGAAGATGACTTCCTTAAACAATCGTAGCACTGTATTAGAGTCTGTATTTGGTGTCGCAATAGCTTCTACCCACTTCAAAACATAATCAACGGCCACCAATATGAATCTATTTCCATTAGAGGAAGGAAATGGACCCATGTAGTCAATACCACAAACATCAAAAACCTCAACCTCTAGAATTCCATTTTGAGGCATCTCATGACGTTTTTAAATTTTTTTCGGTCCTCTAACACGCATCACAAGACAACAAAAAATCTCGAGCATCCTTCAACAAAGTTGGCTAATAGAATCCAAACTGTAGTACCTTGAACATAGTCTTTGAAGGACCTCCATGACCTCCATAAGGTGATGAGTGGCAATGGCATCATAGAACTCCCAGTTAGGAACACATTATCGGTATACACCATCAGCACATTCCTGAAACAAATTAGGGTCATCCGAAAAATACCGTTAAACATCATGTAGAAACAGCTTCTTTTGCTATGACGAAAGATTAGGAGGCAAGACAACACCTATAAAATAATAAGAAAAATCGGCGAACCATGGAGATTTAACTACAACTAAAAGTAAGTAATCATCGGAGAAGGAATCATCAATAGGCACGGGCTCTGCATCTTCGAATCAAATTCTGGAAATATGATCAGCTACTACGTTTTCCGCTCCTTTCTTATCATGAATCTCGAGATCTAACTCTTGCAACCATAAAACCATCTAATCAACCTTTGCTTTGCTACCTTATCGGCTAGGAGCTACTTAAGAGCAACATGGTCAGTGTGAACAATTATATTCGAACCCAACAGGTATGATCGGAACTTGTCAAGTGCATACACAACAGCTAGTAACTCTTTCTCGGTAGTGCCATAATTCACCAAAGGTGGATCAAGTGTCTTGATGGCATAATAGATTGCATGGAGAACCTTATCATTCCCTTGGCCTAGAACTACTCCAACTGCATAGTCACTGGCATCACAAATGATCTCAAATGGGAGGTCCTAATCAGGAAATTGACTGATGGGTGTAGAGATAAGTGCTTGTTTAATCCTGTTAAAAGACTCAACACACTCTTCAGTAAAGTCAAAATCTGCATCCTTCAAAAGCAACTGGGTTAGTGGTTTTGCAATTTTAGAAAAATCTATAAAAAACCTGCGATAGAAACCTGCATGACCCAAAAAGGTTCTGAACCCTTCGACATTCAAAGGAGGGGGAAGTTTCTCCATTACCTGAATCTTTTCTTTATCTACCTTCATACCTCGTTCAGAGATTAAATGTCAATGCACAACACCTTCAGTGACCATAAAGCGGCACTTCTCCCAATTCAGCACTAAATTCACCTCTTCACATATCATGAGCACTTTTATTAGATTTTCTATACAAGCATTAAACGAAATTCCATAGACACTAAAATCATCCATAAAGAATTCCATAAGAGATTCAATGAAATCATAAAAGATACTCATCATGCAACGTTCAAAGGTAGCATGGCCATTACATAAACCAAAGGGCATTCTACGATATGCTAAAGTACCATAAGGACATGTAAAAGTGGTTTTTTCACTATCATCTGGATGAATGGGGATTGGGAAGAATCCCGAATAACCATCTAAGTAACAAAAATACTTATGCCTAGCTAGCCTTTCTAATATTTGATCAATCAAGGGGTAGGGATAGTGATCCTTTTTAGTAGTAGTGATCAATTTCCTATAACCAATACAAATACGCCAACCTGCGACAACTCTATTGGGAATCAATTCATTTTTATTATTACGAACAATTGTGGTCCCACATTTCTTAAGCACTACCTGAACTGGATTGACCCACTTAGAATTAGGAATTGAACAAATGATACCATCATCAAGTAATTTAATGACCTCTTTCTTAACAACTTCCTACATGTTAGGAATCAAACGACGCTGACCTTGTATGCATGGTTTATGGCCTTCCTCTAAATGAACACGATGCATGCAAAAATCAGGGTTTAATACCAGTTAAATGCTCAATAGTATAACCAATAGCCTTCTTATGACATTTAAGCACAACTAATAATTCCTCAAGTTGACTATCGGTAAGTGAAGCACTAACAATAACTGGATATAGCTCTTTTTCATCTAGGAATGCATATTTCAAATTAAAGAGAAGGGGTTTCATCTCAGGTTTTCTTACCTCCTTTATCGAACAGATATTCTAGGGCAGCTTCAAGAATTGATAATTGCTCCCTGAATTCAATTCCACTCCTGAAAGGTCCCGAATTAACTCATCTGGTTCCTTATTGCCTTCACTTGAAACAACATCCAAGCACAAAACGGCCTCCAAAAGATCCTTTTTAAGGGATCGAGGCAAGTCATCACAAAAATTTTCTTGAATAATATCAGTTCTATAAGAGAATACTTCAAGCGTGACTTTTCAATGCACTATCAAGGTTAAAGCTAACCTTGTCATCACCTACAGAAAGAGTCAAAATTACATTCTTTACATCTATAAAAGCTCCTGCAGTGTTTAAGAGTGGCCTATCAGGAATGATAGGGGTGTGTGCATCTTCCTCCATATCTAATACCACAAAATCAACGGGAATGAAAAACTTCCCAACTCTTACCGAGACATCCTCCAAAATACCTTTTGGGTATTGTACCGTAATATCCGCCATCTACAAGGTAATATTAGTAAACTTTAAAGAACCCAAATCTAATTTCCTACATATAGACATCGACATAACACTAACACTGGCCCCTAAATCACATAAAGCTTTATCAGTAAAAAGTGGACCAAGGTTACACGGTATCGAAAAACTTCCAGGATCCTTGAGTATAGGTTGACACTTATTCTGCAAAATAGCACTACATTCTTCATTTAAAGCAACAGTCTCCACTGAACTCAATTGACGCTTCATGCTTAATATGTCTTTCAAAAATTTAGTATATATAGGTACCGGCGTAATCAAGTCAGTAAAAGGCACAGTAATCTGCAAATTTTTAACAATATCGAGAAACTTACGGAAGTTATTGTCATTCTAGCTTACTCTTATCTACCCTATGTGGGAAGGGCAGTGGCACCTTGGGAGGTATCAACGTATGAACGGGCCTTTTTGCTATTATAGTTTTCTTCTTCGTGACATCTTTCTCCTTAGAAGGTGTAGGCTCTGTAATCTTCTCAATCACCGCATTGCTGGTCTTACCAGTTTGTGCTCGCATCTCTGAATCAACATCTTCAGTGGGCATGTAAGGACCTTCATAGTGGGTCCCTCTTCTTGTAGTGATGGAATTACAATTTTCTCTCTGAGCGGGTGGATTTGGTCGAGGAGATAACTGACCCTACTGCCGCTGAGCTGTAGACTATGCAATCTGAGCTAGCTGCTTTTCTAGTTGCTTATTGTGAGGCTGAAAGTGTAAGTTACACTCAAGAGGGGGAGTGAATTGAGTGTTGTATGTAAGGTTGTTGCAAATTTTTTCGATTAATCATAAGAACAGTTTAAGACTAGTTGTCAAGCAGCGAAAATAATAAAGCAATAAAATAAACAACACAAAGATTTAACGATGTTAGACTTGTAATAAGTCTACGTCCTCCACTCACTCACTCATTTATTAATAAACTCACAATAACAAAAGCATTACACTCAATCAATTATGCACCCATGCACAATATGATTCCCCAACTTCCTCCTATGGAAGTTCGACTCAAACCTCAACTATGAAGGTTCCAATGAAGATGATAGCAGATCAACTTCCCCAGCAAACTGAACTCACAGAATGCTCAAATTACAACACTTTGTCTCCCAATAACAATTAGCCTAACCGCTAACAAAAGATAGAGTATTAAGACCTTGATGTGGTTATGAGGTTTATGCGAGATTGAGACTTAGAGAACAATTTTGCAATTCGTAATCTTTAGTTTTTGTTTGTGCTAAAGTTATTTTGGTTATATGCTAGCAAATGTAAAAAATAAGCCTTTTTCTAGTATGTCATGTAATAATGCAAGAGAATATTTTCCTTGGAATTATAAAAACAATTCCTGGAAAATATTTTCACTGAATTTATTTGAAATCAAATAAAATCAGCACAATTTTATATGACATACTTTCCATACTTAATAATATTTTCTTTTCATATCAATCCAAGCATCCGTGTTATTTTTGAAAAACAATTTTGCGCAGAAAGAAACTTTCTTAAAATACGGATGTGTGAAGTAAACTCTAGGGGACTGGTTCAACATTGTTGCCAGACTGCTCCAGTCAGTCCAGTTTACTTATAATTATATATGCCAAGTAACTTAAGTTTCTTGTCATTCATAATTAGAGCATCTCTGTAATCTCAATCTTTATACTGCATATGCAAACCTTCATACCACTTACATTGCATCTAAAACCTAAGATTTAGACTCTATGAGCTTGATCTTCATGCAAACTTCAAGACTTGGCTTCTCGAGCTTTATCTTGTCATCATTGAACTTTTTTCTTTAGTAGCTGCACAAGAAAACAGAAACTTGCATACAATATAATAGTTTAATGTGGTTTGTCATCATTCAAAACAAAAGCTAGGAACAAAACAAAATGCCCCTTTTTGATGATGACAAACTATGAAGTTCCCCCTGCAAATAATATCATTCAACATTGGGAACTTTTCAAAGATTTTTGAATTCTTTAGAATTCAATAAATTGGTCTCATATTGTTCCTGCAGATTACGCATCATTTACAAGTAAACCAGTTCACAACTAACTGACAACAGTTTAAGAAAGAGTTTTCTAAGTAGCCAGGGCAAATACTAATTACACACAGATCTCTTAGACTTAAATATGTATTCGCAATAAGAACATCAGTAAGTTCATCAGACTCATTTTCAAGCAAACAAGCCGTTGGGATGATAAGAAGTAAAATGGCTTGAATACATTCCTTCCAGACCTTGTAGGTTTGTCACCACTAGCATGATTATTAAACCTGATTCTAGTTGCTGCAACACACACAGGTTAGTAATATTCATTTGACTGTCTGCTTCCCCCTGAATTAGGTAAAAGAGATCAGAACTTCACCCTGCTTCCTCCTTTTGGCATCATCAAAATAATAAAAGCATAAAAGTAGTGAAACAAATAACTAAACACAATCAGTTGTCAAACTACTAATCAAATAAAGTCTTAGCTAAATAGGTAGCTCAAACAGCATTCCAGAGATGCTGATTCTACCAATTGTTCCTGCGAAAGTGCTAAACCTACTTGTCCTGAAAGTTATTACAGACCAGTAGCAAACCAAATTACAGAATAACGATGTCTTTTGAAAAGGAAAGGGGGGAAACCAGAATAAGAGTTCAATAAAGGAGGGGGTTAGTAGCAATAGGATAAATAAAGAGAAAAGCAAAGAAATCAGTCATCTCCAGAGTCTTATTCAGTCTCATCTTCTTCTTCTTCCTCTGAAGCACTTGCATCATTCTCTTCCTCATCCTTCTTAGAGGCTAGTTTAGCATCCTCATCATCAGCATCACCTGCAGCTTTTGATGTCTCTTCCTTGTCTTTAGAATCCTCTCCACTAATTATTCCTACTTTGTCAAGACAAACCTCAATTCTTCTGTAGGATTCCTGAAGTGCAGCACATAGTGTAGTGACCCCGTTTACCATATTTTGCATTAGTTGTTTCTGGTCACTCAGCTGCTTAACCAATGCACAGATTGCCTGAACTATTTCTTTACTGGTCCCAGCATAACCAACATCACTTTTCCCCTCATCCTTCATCTTTAATACACCTCCTGCATACGTCATGCCCTTTTGACCTATTATCTGATTGGTGAGATGTGACATGGTGCCATAATCTCCCACCATAGGTATATTCCACTGCGCAAATACTAAGGTCAGCCATCCTCCATAGGGAAGAGCATGATTAGCTTTCTCCACACAGCAGATCATATGACCTAAAATCATAGCAGGGAGGTAAACAGGAATGTGTTTAATGAGGCAGTAAATGAGAAAACTATCCATCAACCGTACACTCATGCGGCCTTATGCTGTAGGACACACAATATTTGAGGCTATAGTGTGGAATATCCTCATGATTGGCTCCTTTAATTGGCCAATGGTGTAGCCCTGCTTGTTATCAGGTGGACTAGTATAGAGTCTGGTCTGGATCGGTTCTACTGTGACTCCCTTTACAGAAGGCCAATTTTCTCTACAGTAAACATCAAGTCCCTTTGTTGTAACTTTGAGAATCTCAGGCAATTTCTTTCAGACAAATTTATGGGAGTATTTTTGACAAAGGAGAAATACGACCCATCATCTTTACTATGCAGGAGTAAGTAAAATTCTTTAACTAGGGGCATGACCACATCTAAATCTTATGCAAACAACAAAGACCATTTATTAAAATCTAAATCCTCCTTAACCTCAAACAAGAACTTTTGTGCAACCCAACTTTTTGCAACAGAAAATCCTACTAGAATTTGTCTATCTTTCAGATTATATAGAGGTTTAGGAGTGGTAGACTTAATTTTCTTAGATTTCATGCTTGAAGAGACCATAACATCATATTGCTTTCTCTTTTTCCCTATTGTGGTTTGGTCTGGTTGTGCTTCTTTCATGATAGTCTTCCCCTTGGACACTTCTGCACCCTTTCTAGCATCCATTTTCACACGAGTACCCTTTCTTGCTATTTTCTTTGTGTTCTCTTTCTTAGTGGTTAACTCAACTTCCTCTTCTTCTTCAGTAACGTCCTTGTTCTTTGATTTCTCAACTGGTTAGGTAGTAGTTTTAGGCATGGGTGATTTGGATTTTGTGGTTGGTGGTTTAGTAGCCTTCTTCTTAACTTTCTTAACCGTTTTTTATGACGGTTTCTTAGTGCTGACTTTCTTTTCCTTCACTTCATCAGTAACAACATCCTCCATCGGTTCAATTTCCCTTTCTTCTAGTTCAACTTCTTCTTCCTCAACGTGTTCTTCATCCGAATTTGATTCGAACTCAGATTCCTTCTCATGTTTAGATTCTTCGACAATCTTTGGTTCTTTGGATTTTTACGTCTCTATTGGTACACGAGTTGATTCTTTGGATTTTAGTATCGGTGGCTTTTTGGAAGTGGTTGATTTTGTGGATATGGGTGTGGAAGATTTGGTGGTTTTAGAGGTTGATTTTGGTGTGACCGCCTTTGCGGTTGTTTTGTGGTGGATTTTGGTGTGGGAGGTCTTATAGTAAGGGCTTTTGAAGTTGCAGCCTTGGTGTTCTTTCTAATCAATGGCACTTCTTCCTCTTCGTTCATATCTTCCTCTTCCATTACATCTTCTATCACAGACTCAATGACCTTGTCAACCATCTTCTTTGTTTTCTTCGTTTCAATTTCAGGAGATTCACTAACTTCTTTCTGAACCAAGCGTGTGCTTCTTCTTTTAAACATGATGAGACTGAATATTTCCTCTGATTTGAGCAAAAACAAATTTTGAACAATGTGAGTGAGAGAAAGAAGAAGAATTTAGATGAATTAGGTTTTTTGTGTGAGAAATATAATCAAGAGAATATATAGAGAAAAAGAAAAATAAGGAAATGAAATGAAGAAGGAAAGTATGATCAAAAGCATATATTTATAAAAGATTTGAATCAAAACGGTTATCTTTAGAGTCATTGAAGGATATTTGTCCGTTAAACCAAAAAGGCAGTTGCCATAAATACAACTGTCATTATATTTATTTCCAAAAATTTGAATTTTTGAAAATAAACTAACTGATTCAAAAATAACTGCCCCAAGGATCTGGTTCCCTAATGGTTTGCAGCTAGTCTGTCCCAACTTTTGTTTTACAAGATTAGGCTAAGGTACTTGAGTTCTAAATTGATCAGCTCAGCATCGCATAAGAACTTTGTGAGAACTAAAAAGCAAAAACCCAAAAAAAACAAGCAAAACAATACAAACATAATGACATCATTTTACTAGCCAAAGGTACAAGTCAAGACTTAAGAGCTCATTGTCTAATTTTAATCAGACACAACAAGATACAAAGCTTGATGAAAATTTCTCTGCTTAAAGGTTTTGTAAAGATGTCAGCCAGTTGATCTTCTGACCTGCAAAACTCCAATTCTACATTACTTTTTCAACATTGTCCCATAGAAAATGATGCCTAATCTCAATATGCTAGGTTTTAGAATGTTGGACAGGATTTTTCGAAATATTGATAGCACTTGTGTTGTCACATAAAATGGGAACACTTCTGAAATAGATCCCAAAATCCTTTTGTTGTGACTTTATCAACAAGAGCTGAGCATAACACAAAGCAACTTCAATGTACACAGAATTTACTGTGGATAAGGCCACAAAATTTTGTGTCTTAGATCCCCATGCGATAAGACAAGAACCTAAGAAGTGAGTCATTTAAGAAGTGCTCTTCCAGTCCAAAATAAAACCAGCAAAGTCAACATATGTGTATCCTATAAGATTCATACTACTACCTTTTGGAAACCACAAACACAGATCATCAGTACCATTGAGATACCCCAAAATTCTCTTAATAACCTTTAGGTGAGATTCTTTAGGGTTGCTTTGAAATCTTGCACACAAACCTACTCAAAACACTATATCTTGCCTACTGGCTGTTAAGTAGAGCAATGAGCCTATCATACCTCTATACAACTTACCCTTAACACCCGTTCCCTTCTCACCAAGGCTTAATTTTGTGGAAGTTGGAATGGGTGTTTCATTGGATTTGCTGTCTTGCAAGCCATATCTTTTCAGCAACTCCTTGAGGTATTTATCCATCCTTAGTTTGCTGGATTGGAAGTCCTAGAAAGAATCCAAGTTCTCCCATCATACTCATTTCAAATTCACTTTTCATCGAAACTTCAAACTCATTACACAAATCGGGATTAGTAGCTCCAACCAAAATATCATCTACATATATCTAGACCACTAGCAGATCACTTCCCTTTTCCTTCAGGAATAATGTCTTGTCAACTGAACCTCTCTTATATCCATTTTCTAAAAGCAAACTGGAAAGCCTCTCTTACCAAGCTGTGGGAGCTTGTTTGAGACCATAGCTTTGTCAAGTTTAAAAACATGGTTTGGCAAGTCACTATCCTCAAATCCAGGTGGCTGTTCCACATATACATCTTCTTTCAAATAATCATTAAGAAAGACTATCTTCACATCCATTTGAAAGAGTTTGAAGTTCATATCAACTGCAAAAGCAATTAAAATCCTGATTGCCTCAAGCCTAGCTAGTGGAGAAAAGGTTTCATCATAATCAATTCCTTCCTGTTGATTAAACCATTGGATCACTAGTCTGGCCTTGTTCCTGACTATAATACCTGCATCATCCAGTTTGTTCCTGAACACCCATTTATTTCTAATAATAGACATGTTTTCCTTCCGGGTTCAAGATGCTATACTTGATTTCTCTCAAACTGATTAATTTCGTCTTGCATGGTAAGAACCCAATCTGGATCCATTAAAGCAGTCTTATAATCAGTTGGTTCAACATTTGAATGAACGTAATAGAAAGCGCAAAAACTTTGTAGAGTAAAATTCCTTGTTTGCACCCCATTGTTAATATCATTAATGATAAGATCAGAGGGATGAGCAGACTAGTACTTGAAGGATTTGTTCATATCAAGATTTGCATTGGTGCCTTCTAATGTTGAACTGGTTCCTGTAGTGGTTCCCCCTGTTTCCTTATTACTTTAAACAGGTGAACCTAGTTCCATAGTGGTCTCGACTACATTGTATTCCTGTGCACTACAAATAATGTCGATATAGCGACGCATTATTAGTGACGGATTATAGATAATCCGTCGCTAAAATAATTTAGGGACGGATTTTTTAAATCCGTCCCTAAATGTAGTGACAGATTTGTAATTCCGTTACTACTATATCTAACCATATTAAAGTACTGATGGATTTTTAAAATCCATCCCTAAATTTCTTAGAGTTAATATATTAATCTTGTGTATAAAATAACATAAGTTGTATGGTGGTGAAGTTGATATGAGTGTCATTTTGTGACTTTGAGGTCACATGTTCGAATCTTGTCAAAAACTTCAATTTGTTTAGTATGTAAAAAAGGAAAAAAAAGAAAATAAAGAAAAAAAGCAGTTTTTTTAAAAAAAAAGAAAATAAAATTAGTCACTAGATTTAGGGACGGATTTCAGAAATTTGTCCCTAAATCCGCCCCTAATGTAGTGACGGAATTTAGAGACGGATAATTTCTGTCCCTAATTTAGAGTCGGATTTTTTGTAATCCGTCTCTACTTTAAATTAGCGATAAAGTTTTTAGGAACGGTGTTGATCCGTCACTACTTCCGTCGCTAACCCTATATAGCGACGGAATTTGAAGAAGTAGAGAGAGATTCAATCCGTCCCTAAAACGCTTTTCTTTTTTTGTAGTGGTAGCTGAGCCTCTGAGTCACTATTTCCTTCTCTTACTTCATGAGTTTATACAGTTTGTGCTTGACCTGAATCTTCCTCTCTAGGAGAGTGGTACGGTGAGTCTGGTTCAGCACCTTCTACATCTTTTGCTCATGTAAAGTTTAGCATGCCACTTTTGAATTCATCATCATCAACCTATACATGCTTGCTAAATATATTAGTTTCATCAAACAGAACGTGGATACTCTCTTCAACACACAAGGTTCTTTTGTTGAAAACTTTGTATGCCTTGCTGTGTGAAGAGTATCCAAGAAAAACAGCCTTATCACTTATAGGATCAAATTTATCCAAACTTGATTTTCCATTATTGTGTACAAAGCACTTGCACCCAGAAACGCGTAAGTGTGAAATGTTGGGTTTTCGTCCCCTAAGGAGTTAATAAGGTGTTTTCTTTAGTAAAGGTCTCAGCATTATCCTATTTAAAATATAGCAAGCAGTACTCACAGCTTCAGTCCAGAAGTTTCGAGGTAGACAACTCTCTAGGAGCATTGTTCTTGCCATTTCTTCTAGAGTGCAGTTTTTCATTTCAACCACTCCATTATGTTGTGGAGTTCTGGGGCCTAATAAATTGTGAGATACAACATGATCATTACAGTAGGTAATGAAGCTGACATTGTCAAATTCAGAACCATGATCAGACTGGAGAAAGACTAGTTGATGATTTATCTTGTTTGGGACCTGTTTTATCAAGATTTCAAATTCTTTAAAAGTTTCATTTTTAAAATTTAGACATATTGTCCAAGTATAACGAGAGTAATCATTAACTAACACAAACACATAACTATGACCATTTCGACCTTGTACACGCATGGGTCCACACAAGTCCATGTGCACAATTTCGAATGGTCTAGTAGTGCTTACAAACTTGGTTGGCTGAAAACAAGACTTGACATGCTTACATTTGGCACATTCATGATAAATATGTTCTGCAACAAACTTAATGATAGGTAAACCCCTAATTAAGTTCTGACATTGCAGTTTATTCAACAAGGAAAAACTTACATGTCCAAGTCTCTTGTGCCACAGCCAATGGTCATCCTCCATAACATTGAGACAAGTGGCACTGGTCTTAGGAATCTGACTCAAAAATGTTATGTAAACATTATTGTGTCAGAACCCCTTACAGACCAGTTCCCTTGTTTCAGTGTTAACTATGTAAAAGAGATTTGTTTCAAATTCAACATGGTTTCCTTTGTCACATAGCTGAGATATGCTCAAGAGGTTGTGTTTCAAACCTTCAACAAAATATACATTATGAATTGCTTGAGAACACGTCTTACCAACCTTTCCTATACCCCTAATCAAACCTTTACTATTATCTCCAAAGGTGACACTTCCTCCTTCATAGGCTACGGGTGAAAGAAATTGATTTTATCTCCTGACATGTGTCTTAAGCAACCGCTGTCCAAATACCAGAATGGCTTTCCTTTCACTCTAACCTGCACAAACAAATCAAGGTTTAGTTTTAGGAGCCCAGATTTTCTTGTTTTCCTTGTTAATGGGAACTGGTTTGATATTGTCCTTTCTAACCCAGATTTTTTTTACATTTGTCTTTCTTATTTTATCATGTTTTCTATTTTTAGACAAACTATGTGTGTCACTATGATGATTACGAGTTGTTTGAACATGAGACTGATTTTTCTTATTATCTTTTTGCTTGGTCCAACAAGTTTCAATTACATGTCCATTCTTACCATAATAGGTGCATACATGCATTTTATGCATTTTACGAGTTGGTTGAAATTCGTCATCATAGTCTGAAGGGTTGCGGTTCGCTCTCAAGGGTAAGATTTCTTTTGAAATGAAACAGCCATCTCTACCCAACTGTTGATGTTATGCATTTTATAACTGTTCAACAAGGTACGAGCCTTGTCTTTTGATGAAAATAGGAACATCTTTTAATGTATTACTGAGAGACCCCAGCTTGCTCGATCGTACAACAATACTGGAGGAAATTATTCGAGTGCAACATCGGATCCTCCATCAAAGTTCCTGCAAACTGACTGCTTTCCACCATATTGACCAAAGCTGGCTTCAGTTCAAAAGTTAGAGCCTCAGTATCAGGGAACTGATAACCACCTCCAACTGTGGCAGAACTGGGTTGGGAATAATCCTTCAATGATCGTGCTTGTGGCGGCGGCGGAGGTGGCGGCTGTGCATCATCATATGGTATGTTGTTTTCATTAAACTGTGATTCTGCCATTTCTTCCCTATCAGAATTCTCATAAATGCTCAAATTAGTAAAGAGTTGTGACAAATTGATAGTATCCTTTCACAAAGAAAAACTCTCCGCAATCTCCACTTCCTTCTACGACTCCACTTTTGCAATGACAGCTCTTGTTCAGGATCAATCCAAACTGGCATGCAAAACTAGTACCTGCACACAAACTGAAACTGCAGATATCCGTAAGAACCATCTCAATGAACAGTCAGTTCCTTGTGACGAAATAAAAATAAAAATCAGACAAAATAACCAGATTAGTAGAAATTAAACAATTGCCTCCCGGACGACGGCGCCAAAAATTGGTAGGGACATTGGTATACCTATAAAAAATAACCTACTGCTCTAACTATGTAGATAGGGAAGTAGGGATAGTATGCACACGGAAGTAAAGTAACTTTACCAACTCTAAAAAGCAATTTCGCCGTAAAGGGCCATTGAATTTGGGTGTTGACTAAAAATGTTAAAGACTACTAGGAAGGAAATTAAACACAAAAAATATTTCAGTAACTAGGCCTTGGACATCAGTTCACCACAGATCAGCCAATAAATTGTATCACAATTAATTAACCGATTATTGACTTCCTGAACTAAGCCTCAGTAATTCTCTCAAATCTAGTTTCCTTCAAAACTCCTTTATTGGCTCTCGCTCACTTAGACTCGTTTTGCCTAGTGTCCTTGTGATCTAATTGTGGTAATCTTACCTCTCGGCATCGATTTCGACAATATCAGACTAACCATTAAACCTGGCAATAATTTAACAAAAAGCAAAAAAAAATAAAAATAAACTGATAATAGGAATTCAAGAGCACCAACAACCAAATTAAAGAATCAAGAACAAAACATCAGAAATGATCCATAGATCCCCTAGCCCTAGAAATGAAACTACTGACTCATGGCTATAAAAATATGAAATCCAAATCAAATAAACAAAAAACAACTAGAGACATGATTAAAACTAATGAACTAATTAAAATCTATTAAACTAATCAAGAACATAAAAACTAGGGCATAACAACTAATAACAAAAACTAAAACTAAACTAAGAATTTAAAACATAAAGTAAAACAAAAACATATATTAAAAACATAATTACAAGAATAATTAAACAGGAATTGAAGTAGAACCTGAATTGAATGGAAATAAACTAAATATATGATTAATGTTCAGAACCTAGACAGAGAAAGCTAGGGCTAAAAACTAGGATTTATGATTTTGATTTCGTGCATAGGTTTTGGGGTAAAAAGAATTATATACTAAAGCCCAAAACAAGAGGAAGCGAGTGAAAAAACCCCTCGGAACAGCCCGCCCGGGTCACCCTAGCCAAACGCCGCTTACCTAGGTGCGCTGCACACGACCCAGGCAGTTCGCTAGGTGGCTTCGTTCTTTGATTTCTTCGCTCGTGTTCTTCTAATTAGTTCTTTTATACTTTAAGACTCCTAATCCTTAGTAAATCTTCCTAAATGACTTATAACTCTTTACTAACTCTTCAAATGCTTCAAAAGGCTCGGAAAACAACAATAAATTATCTATTCTTGAACAATCTTATAAACAATACAACAAGCGCTCGAAATAACAAAAGTTAGTACAAACGGCTCAAAATAGATGCATTAGAGCTAAAAAAACAACTAGGATCTGGGGTAAAATATGCATCAAATATTAACTTATGTATAACAACCAAAGATTATGCAGCAAGACCAAAATAAAACAAAAGTAAAACATACAGACATCTTACTGTTGACAACTCTTCACCTGTGCAGAGACTCAACTTAAACAAATTATTTATATAATTAAACTTTGAATTTCACATTGAACGGGTTTCCTTTCCTTTAAAATTGTCCTATTGGGCACCAATTTGGGGGAAACTATAAGAAGATACTACCTATGTCATATAAAGTGACGCAATTCCAGCGCATTAAAAATATAAAAGAGTACAATGTCTTGTACTCCGATTAGAAGTCATAGATCACTGTTCCTTACGACTCCCCCCATTGTTCATACTCATGGTTTATACGTTCCAAGAGTTTTGATGCGAATACTCTTTCACTTTACGTGTTTTACCGGTTTAACATAGTTGTAACTCACATACAACATCACATAAAAGCATGCATAGAATCAAACAAGCCATATTAATTATCTTTGATTTAAGGTGATTCTTAAAATAATGTTGTGTTTCCTTTACCTAAACTAAGCTTCCTTGACCACAAATTAAATTCTAGTGGCTAACTATTTACCTTTTCCTTAACCACACATTAAACTGTGAGTGGTTACATGTATATAAATATTTGCTCATTAACTTGTAATAATCATGTGAATTAAAATTAACAAACTACCTTTCTTGTTGATTAAGTACGACCCAACATAAATAACTTTCTTTCATCTTTAGTAAGCTATTGGCCAACATAACAATAAATTTAAGATTCCAATTCAGTCATGAAGAATTTATATGACTATAGATGTGCAATGTTGAAACAACGCAAAATCATGCTTTTCATAAACTTCTCTTGCATGTCAACTCAAAATCAATCAAGCAACAATAATCATATCATTAAAGACCAACCAAGCATGAATTCTAATTCTATATCCACCTTTAGTACTTACGTACCTTGTGTTGTAGTGGTAATCCGCCTCAACTTCTAGAAGTCAACTAACTCGAAATCTCCTACATAGAGAAAAAACGAATCTAAATGAAAACCTTGTTGACTAAGTTGTACCACAACTCTAAATTAACTTTCTATGTTGGAAACTAGTCCAAAATGATCCGTATATGGTCTCTATTCAATTCTATACTTTTTTTTTTCATTGCAAAATACTTTATTGTCGATAATTTTCCAAAAATGACAGCTATATAAAATTCGTTAGAAACACTTTAAAACCCCTCTAAACATCATATTTTGATCATGAAACACTTTAGCCATGTTCTAAAATCATCATATATTATTTTGATGCATTAAAAATAATTATAACTAATTATGTCACATGTTACTATTTTTATTAGGGATAAACATGTGTTAATAAAAATTTACAGCTTTAGTTATTCATTCAAAACTCATTAAAAACACATCTAAACATCCTAAATCCATCATTAATCTAGTTTACTACCATTGATTTTCATGATAATATAATTTTGACAGCAATATAATCCACTATAAAACCTTTTAAAATCAATCTAAATTTCATAAAATCACCCAAAAACAATTTATGGTCACTATATTGAAGTTTAAATCATTGAAAACCCTAAAATCAAGAATTTCTTAATTTCCCAAACCCTAATTTAAAATTTTAGCATCAATCAAATAAATTCATATTTTAAATTAAACCTTAACTTTATAAAAACGTGATTTAAACTATAGAAAAATGATAAATCATAATTATAAACATGAAATTTACAAGATTGACTTAAAAAGAAAGGAGAAGAATTTTATTTTTTTAAATACTCACAAATACCAGAAGGGGAGGAGAGGGTGGCCGGCGAATAAGCCCGGCTGGCTGTCGGTTGTGGCGTGGCAACAGGGGCGAACGGCAAGGATCTCTGGCGAAGGGAACAACGAATTTTTTTTTCTTCCAAAATGTTTTTTCTGGTTTTTTTTTAAACTCTTTTTTTTTCTCTCAAACATATTGAAATCCCAGAACTCTCATATTGCAAATTAAATCTAAAAATTTGGGTTTTAATGGGGTATTTATAGGCCCCAAGGTTGGATTTGGTGCAATTACATGAATACCTTTAATGTTTGAAATTACTTTTATGCCCTTGTTTTAAAACAATTTAGGAAATTCTAAAAAAATTTGTTTTAGAAATGTTTCAAAATATTTAATAAAACTTAAAATAATGTAAAATATTATTTATGGAAACAAAATAATTACTTTCATCAAAATTTACTTAATTTTCCTTTCTTTAATATTTTTATTGAACTTAATTTCTCTAAAAATATTTAAAACATACGTATAAAATACGAAATTAACTCTTTAAGGTACGTGAAAATATGAGGTATTACAGTGTACCCCCTTAATAGAAGTTTCGTCCCCAAACTTTTATGTAAATTTTTGTATAGAATTTGAATAGAGACTAAGTTTAGTTTAAAACTTTTCAGTTTTACACTATGTTGTTATATACTTTAGACATTTAACTCAACATTTGCTTGAAAACTTTTAGTAAACTACATAAAACTTTACTGAAAGACGTAAACTTCCAAAATTTTGGGGTAAATATGTGCGAAATTATATCGCACTCTACCCCCGTCAAGAATCGAGCTACGTCCCCGTAAGTCTATCTACTAACCTAAAATAACTCTGGATACTTTTCTCTCATCATTTCCTCAGCTTCCCATGTTGCTTCTTCGGTTTCTTGGTTAGACCACAACACCTTCACTATTTTGACACTTTTTCTATGAGTATCCTGAACTTTACTATCAAGTATCTTAATCGACTTCTCTTCATTGGTTAAACTTTTGTCTAACACTATGGCTTCAGGTTGTAACACATGAGACTCATTCGGCACATATTTTCTTAGTTGAGACCCATGAAAGACATTATAAACTTTTCTCGACTCCATTGGTAATACTAGCTTATAGGAAACCTTTCGAATTCTTTGCAATATCTCATCAGGACAAATATATTTCGGGCTTAATTTTCCCTTCTTTCCGAACCTCATTACACCTTTCATAGGTGATACTTTATGTAGCACCTTATTACAAACTTCTCGACTCCATTGGTAAGACTTCTTTCTATCTTGTGCTGCTTGAATCTTTGCCTGTATTACCCTTACCTTATCGGTGGTTTCTTCAATGAACTGAGGTCCTCGAATCACTGTCTCACTTATGTAATCCAACATAACAGACTTCTTTACTTCCTTCCATACAAGGCTTCAAAACGTGCCATGCCAATACTTGTATGATAGCTATTATTGTATGAGAACTTAATAAGATCTAAACAATCCTCTCAATTCCCTTGAAAATCAATTACACAAGCTCTCACATGTCCCCTAAAATCTATATAGTGTTCTCTTTCTGTCCATCGGTTGCTGGATGGAAAGTTGTAGTCATTTTCAACTTTGTACCAAAGTTCTCCTATACACTTTTTCAGAATTTCGAAAGAAACCTAGAATCCCTATCTCACACGATATCATTTAGAACTCCATGTAGCCTCGCAACATGCTCTATCTATCCTTTACAAGTTGTCCCATCCTCCAAGTCTCCTTCATCGGTATAAACACCACTGAGTTAGTAAGCCTATCCACCAAAATCCATATGGTATCATTTTGATTTCTCGACTTTGATAAGCAGGTTACAAAATCCATTGATATGCAATCCCACTTCCATCCTGGTATTTCAAGTGGTTAGACTTTTCCTTGTGGTACTTTATGCTCAAATTTAACCTTTTGACAACTAAGACACTTACTCAGGAGTTTAGCAACTTCCCTCTTCATTCTAGGCCACCAATACCCCTTCTTCAATTCCTTATACAGTTTATCACCTCCAGGATGGACTGAGTATGGTGCATTATGACCTTCCTCCATAATCATTCGTTTCAAATCCTCACATTGCTATGGTACACACCATCTTCGTTTATACCTCATGCTTCCATCTTCATGGAGTTTGAAGTCCGTACCCTTTAATGCCTTCAATTTCTCCTTTATTCTATCCAACTTCACATCTCCATCCTGGTTCTCCATGATCTCCTCAAACACTGTTAGTTGGATACTAAGATCGCAAAGTATTCCTTCCAACACTCCCTCCTTCACTATCTCCAAGTTCATTCTCTCCATGTCTCTACACAGCTCTTTAGCGACCACTAGAGAATTCACTCCATGCTTCGCTTTACGACTTAGAGCATCTGGTACCACATTGGCCTTCCCTCCATGATATTGGATATCTAAATCGTAATCCTTGATCAACTCCATCCATAACCTTTGTCGCATGTTTTAATCTTTTTGACTGAAAAAGTACTTTAGCTCTTGTGGTCCATGTAGATTCTACATTTTATCCCATACAAGTAACGCCTCCATATTTTTAAAGCAAACATGATTGCTGCTAGCTAAAGATCGTGATTAGGATAGTTTGCTTCGTATAGCTTCAATTGTCTCGAAGCATACAAAATCACCTTCTATTTTGCATTAAAACACATCCTAAGACATTTTTAGAAGCATCACTATACACATCATAAGAATCACTCCCATCTGGAAAAGTCAGCACCAGAGCCACAGTCAAACGCTCCTTTAAGGTTTGAAATGCCTCTTCACACTTATCACTCCAAACAAATTTACAGTCTCTCTTCATTAACGACTTTATCGGCTTAGCGATTCTCGAAAAGGCCTTCAGAAACGACCTACGGTATCCTACTAACCCCAAGGAACTCCGCACATCCGTCACATTCTGAGGGGTAGGCTACTTCTTTACTGCTTCGATCTTGGCTGGACCGACTTCAAATCCCTCTTTTGACACAAAATGTCCCAAAAATGCAACTTTCTCCAACCAAAATTCACATTTCGAGAACTTAGCATACAACTTATTCTCCCTTAATGTTATCATAATTGTCCTGACGTGTTCCACATGCTCCTCCTTACTCTTGTAGTGCACCAAAATATCATCAATAAAAACTACAACAAACTTATCCAAGAACCGCTGAAAGATCATATTCATTAAGTGCATAAAAATTGCTGGCGGATTCGTTTAACCAAAAGGTATAATAGTGAACTCATAATACCCATACCTCCCACGAAATGCCGTTTTTGGTATGTCCTTATTAGCAATTTTCAATTGATGGTATCTTAATCTCAAATAAAACTTTGAAAATACAGTAGCTCCTTTCAACTGATCAAACAAATCATCAATCCTCGGTAAAGGATACTTGTTCTTGATCGTCAGCTTAGTCAATACACAACCTCAAACTCCCGTCTTTCTTCTTCACAAACAGCATTGGTGCTCCGCAAGGTGAAGCACTAGGCCTAATGTAACCTTTCTCAAACAACTCCTGTAACTGGTCTTTCAACACACTCATTTTCGCAAGTGCCATCATATATGGTGCTTTGGAAATAGGTGTTGTCCCTTGAGCTATATCTATGGTGAAGGCGATTTCTCGCTTCGGAGGCATCACCGAAATCTCTTCTAGAAACACTTCCAGGAAATTTCTCAGTACCTCAATGTCCTCAGGCTTACCAGACTCAACATGATCTACATCCCTCACACTACAGAAGTATGTTGGAAAACCTCTCTTCACAAACCTAGCAAACGTCATTACTGACACTATTTAATTGTGTTTTGGCCTTCCTGGCCTCCAATAGCTCACTTTCTTACCGTTATTAACCAATTAGATCTTCTGTGGCTATCACAAAATCTTAGACTTAGGTTCACTCAACCAATCCATTCCTAGAGTCACTTCCAAGTCACCCAATTCAAACTCAATTAGTTTAGCCTTAAACTCTACTCCCACAATTCCAATTGGAACATCCAAAAATCTCCTGGAACACTATACTTCTTGTCCTGATGGTAACACTACTGACATATGTATTGTATCTACATTTCCCAACACAGGCGTTAACCTTTCTAGAATCTTAGTGGATACAAAAGAATATATTGCATCAAAACCTTAACAGGAAGAGAGTGAATAGAGAATGTACCAGTAATCACATCCTTACTAGCATCAGCTTCACTTCGAGCCATCACATTCAGCTGTACAGTATATGAGGTCTTAGTCTGTCTTCCTCCATTACCACTTCCATTCCTATTCCCAGTTTGTTACATTGCCTTTCCTCCTATTTTTCCTTGGAAACCCTTTTGCTGACCCCTAGTTGAATTCCGTTTGAATTGAGACCCTTGTCTTTCTTTTCCCTTGTTCTTAGAGAAGCACTCATACCCATGGTGTCCAAGCTTTATACACAAACGACAAGTCATTGGGTTCGCAGCACAGTCCTTTCCTAGGTGATTGTTAGGACATTTTGATATACGTGTTTTATGTTATGTTTTTCCCTCATTTTCGATTGATTCTTGTGCTTAATAGTTAAGTTTGTGGCTTGGTTTTGATTAAATATCATCTTTCAAAATTAAGTTATGTTTTGGATTGGTTTTAGCATCTTTAGTAAACTTTTAGAGCTTTTTATGGTTATTCTATGCTTCGTTGGTTATTACGGGCGGTTTTCGGTTTGTTTTGTATGCTACAGGAGCGTAATAGGGAGTTTTGAAGTCATTATAAGCTTAAATGGTCCAAAAAACACTTTCCTCGGGATGTGTGCCTAGTCACGTGAAGCAACGAACGAGATTCGAAGGAATCGAGCGAGAAAATAATGAAGATCGTCATTTGTGGGCTCAAGTATAATAGATGCGGCCGCAGGTGAAGGGTTTTATGGTCCGTTCGATCTTTCCGAGCGGTTTTGCTTCGTGGGCTTTGTTTAATTAAAACCTAATCCTATAAATACTCCATGTATTGAGGGCACGACCCTAATTATTTTTTGGCATAATTTTAGACATAGGAATCCTAAACACTTTTCTCTTTAGAATTCTAGAAGCAATACTTTGTTCTCAACGATTCGGTTTTCAGTTAATACAATTATGGATTTGTTATTTTAATAGTAGTTTTGTATGCTACAAGATTGTAATAGGGAGTTTTGAAGTCATTATAAACTTAAATGGTTCAAAAAACACTTTCTTAGGATGCGTGCCAAGTCACGTGAAGCAACGAACAAGATTCGAAGGAATCGAGCGAGAAAATAATGAAGATCGTCATTTGTGGGCTCAAGTATAATAGATGCGGCCGCATGTGAAGGGTTTTATGGCCCGTTCGATCTTTCCGAGCGGTTTTGCTTCGTGGGTTTTGTTTAATTAAAACCTAATGCTATAAATACTTCATGTATTGAGGGCACGACCCTAACTATTTGTTGGCATAATTTTAGACATAGGAATCCTAAACACTTTTCTCTTTAGAATTTTAGAAGCAATACTTTGTTCTCAACGATTCGGTTTTCAGTTAATACAATTCAATCTTTCTTTCGGTAATTTCTTCCTTTTGCTTTTCAATTCTTTTTAGTTTATAATTCTTCTTAGTTTGTTAGTCTTTAATTTAGTTTATTTATTTTGTTAATTTAGTTGCTTAGTTTGATTTCTTAGTAGTTAGATTCGTTTTAATAGCAGTTTTAATTAGTTTATGATTATGGACTGGTTATTTGAATTTTTTCTTGTTTTAATTTCCTTAGCCATGTGTGAGTAGTTTTTTTCTCTAGGGCTAGCGGATCTATGATCATGTTGTGAATTTATTTTATGTTCATTGATTAATTCTTGGATTTTTATTGAATTTCTATTATAGATTTCTTTCAATTGCAATTAGATTATGGCCAGATTTAATTGTAAGATAGGTAACTGTCGCAATGGAGGCCGAGAGGTAAGATTACCACATTTAGACCACTGAATAATAGGCAAAAACAAATTTTTGGGAGCGAGAGCCGGTAAAGGAGTTTTCAGGGAGTTTATGTTTAAGAGAGTTAGTGAGCCCTAGTTCAATGAATGCCAATAATTTGATTAGTGAGTGTTTGATGAGGTTGTTGATTGATCATAGTGAACCAACTGCCCTAGGTTTCTATTATAACAGTTTAATTTGTAAATTTCTCGTCATTTCATTAGTTTTGGTTATTGTCTTCTTAGTTTTAGTAGTTTTTACCGAACTTTCCACCAAGGCCCCTTACACAATTTAGACCTTTTAGAACTAATAGAGTTTAATCTCTTCCCTGAGGATTCGATCCCTACATCCCTAGCTATATTAGTTAGAGTTGTTTGGTTTGTTTTTGAGAGGTTTGCGATAGCCTTGTTCTAATTTTGGCGCCATTGTCGGGAAGGCAATTTTTAATTTTATTAGCAGGGTTTAAATTGTTTCTTTTGTTTTTATTTTCGTTTTATTTCCTCACCTCAAGGAACCTTCACGTTCTTTGATGTAGTTCTCATTTCTGTTTTGAGTTTCGATTGTGTGCAGGTATTATGTTGTATGCCAGTTTGGATTGATCCTGATCTGGGAAGATCATTGCATAAGCAGAGTCGTAGAAGGAAGTGGAGATTGCGAAGAGTCATTCTTTCCGACCGGACACTGACTGATTTGACACAACTTTTTGCTGAGTTGAATATTTCTGATAATTCTAATAAGGAAGAAATGGCAGAATCACAGTTCAACTAGAATAACATACCACGAAATGATGCACCACTGCCACCGCCGCCGCCGCCACCAGCAAGGTCCCTAAAACACTATTCTCAGCCGAGTTTTGCAACAATGGGAGGTGGTTATCGAGTTCCTGATATAGAGGCCCTCAATTTCGAATTGATGTCAGCATTGGCCAATATGGTAAAATAAATCAGTTTGCAAGAATATTGAATGAAGATCCGAATTTGCATTTGAATAACTTCATTAAGTACTACAATACAGTTAAGCAAGCTGGTGTAACTCAAGATTATATATGACGTACGATGTTCCCATTCTCATTAAAGGACAAGGCTCGTTCTTGGTTAAATGGTCTAAACATGGATACTATCAACAGTTGGGATGACTTGGCTCTTTCTTTTCAAAGCAATTACTATCCTCTGGAGAGAACTCCACAACTTAGGAGTCAAATTACGAATTTAAGCCAAGAAACCAATGAAACTCTTTATGATGCGTGGGAGAGATTTAAGGAATTATTGAAAATGTGCCCTCATCATGGTATTGAGAAGTGGTTTTTAGTGCAATCTTTTTGTAATAGTTTGGGTAATGAGAGAAGAACATTGCTTGATTTAACTGCTAGTGGTCGATTTATGAACAAAGAAGTCAATGGTGCATATGATTTGATTGAGGAGAACGCCATTCATAATTCTCAATTCAGTAATCCTGGAGGGCATGCTAAGAGAGGAGTAAAACATGTGGCATATGACAAATATGAGAGTTTGTCTTCAAAAATCAATGCAATCCATGAGAGGCTAGACAAGATCAACACACTATCCTCCAACCCAATGACGGTAGTTGCAATGGCTACACGTTCGGGAGCTACTGATGTCTTCTGTGATTTATGCGGGTCTTTTGGGCATAGTATGCAAGCATGCCATAGTTATATGGAGCAAGTATGTGCATTTCAAGCTTATAAGAATAACCGATTCTTTAACACATACAATCCGGTTTGGAAAGATAATCCATACTTCTCCTACAAGAATACTAGCATTATTCAAAATCCGCAGCAGCCGCATTTTGTACCACAGCAACTGCAGGTTCAACAATTTGCTCAACATCAAAACACTGGGTTTTAGTAGGCCACCACCTCCAGCACCACTCCCAGCACCTCTACAGCCAACTAGAAAAGAGTTTTCGGAACTGAAGAATATGATGATGCAGATGCAGAAAGCCATGGATGGTATGCAGGACCACAATCGACATTTGGAAGCTCAAGTAGCACAAACTACTCAATCATCAGCTCAAAGGCAACAAGGCCAACTTCCTCCTCAACCTGCTCCATCAAGCAATCCAGCTCGTGATCATTGCAATTCCATTGCAAAAAGGAGCGGTACTTACTATGAAGGTCCTAGAATGCCTAATGATGATACTACTAATGCTGTAGATGGAACGATAAGGACTAGTTCAGTTGTTATTGAAGACCTTGAGGAAGCAGCTGTAAAAAAGGAGAATGAAGCCTCAAAGAAGAAAGAAGCACCGAAAAAACAAGCTCCAGCAGCTGACTCAGTTACCGATACAATTCCTCCCTCAAAAGTGTCGTTAACCTTTCCGAAAAGGGTAACCAGGAGTAAGAATGATAATCACTTTCAAAAAATTCTTGAAATAGTTAAGAATTTGCAAGTTATTGTGCTTTTCACTGATTTAATTACACAAGATCCTACTTACACCAAATTTTTGAAAGATATTTTGAGCAGGAAACATGAGTTGAATGTAACAGAGACAGTTTCACTCACAGAGGAGTGTAGTGCGATCCATCAAAATAAATCTCCTCCTAAGTTGAAGGATCTAGGCAGTTTTTCAATTCCATGTAATATAGGTCCTTTGTTTATTGATAAGGCTCTATGTGATTTAGGAGCTACTAGTAGCGTTATGCCCTTATCAATTTGCAGGAAGCTTGACATGGGAGAGCTAAAAGTTACTAATGTTACTTTGCAGATGGCGGATAGAACTGTAAAATACCTAAAGGTGTTTTAGAAGATGTGCCTATTAGAGTCAGAAAATTCTTTATTCCGGTTGATTTTGTTGTTTTAGGTATTGATGAGGATGCTCACATCCCTATCATTCTTGGTAGACCTTTCCTACATACTACAGGTGCCGCCATTGATGTTAAAAATTGAAGTTTCACCCTTTCTGTAGGGGATGATGAAGTAACATTTAATCTTAATAATGCAATGAACAACCCCATGATAGAGCAGTCATGTTACAGGATCGATATTATTAATGGGATTGTTTTGGATGAAATGCCTCGTTCACTTACAGAGGATCTTCTAGAGGCTCTTTTTTGTTTGGATGCTGATACAGGTGAAGGAGATTCAACAATTGATGCCATAGGCCATGAATTGAATAGGGAAAAGATGACTCTAGAGGAAAGCCAAAGGTATCATTCATTGCCTCAACAATCATGCGCTATCAAGGAGGTAACAAAACTGGAAATGAAACCCCTTCCCATAATTTGAGATATGCTTTTCTAGGCAATGATGAGATGTATCCTGTCATAGTTAGTTCCAAACATACTGATAGTCAACATGAAATGATGAGATGTATCCTGTCATAGTTAGTTCCAAAAGGCTATTGGTTATACACTTGATGATCTAATTGGAATAAGTCGTGATTTTTGGATGCATAGAATTCATCTAGAGGAAGGCCATAAGCCTTGTACATAGGGACAAAGGAGACTTAAACCTAACATGCAGGAAGTGGTGAAGAAAGAGGTTCTTAAACTTCTTGATGCAGGTGTCATTTATGCTGTGCCATATTCTCAATGGGTAAGTCCAGTGCAGGTAGTCCCTAAGAAAGGAGGAACAACTATCGGGTGAAATGATAGGAATAAACTTATTCCTACTAGAGTTGTTATTGGTTGGCGAATGTGCATTGACTACCCAAAATTAAATGTTGCCACTAAAAAGGATCATTTCCCTCTCCCTTTTATTGACCAAATATTAGAAAGGCTAGCAACGAATAAATATTTCTGTTATCTAGATGTTTACTCTAGTTTCTTTCAAATACCTATCCATCCTGATGATCAATCAAAAACAACATTTACATGTCCTTATGATACGTTTGCTTATCGTAGAATTCCCTTTGGTCTATGTAATGCTCCTGCTACCTTTCAACGATGTATGATGGTCATTTTTTCTGAGTTCATACAGTCTAGTAAGGAAGTTTTCATGGATGATTTTATTGTCTATGGTACTTATTTTGATTCATGTTTGGCTTATTTGTCTAAAGTGCTGAAAAGATGTGAATATGTGAATTTGGTCCTCAATTGGGAGAAATGTCACTTCATGGTGACAGAAAGAGTTGTCCTAGGACATCTACTCTCTAAAAGAGGTATTGAAGTTGATAAGGCTCAAATTCAAGTTATGGTGACAACTTGCTGGTTCCTTGCTGACCCATCAATTGCATCTTGGAGGAACTGGTGAGAGTTCCAGAAGAAAAGGGCTAGCCTTGAGAGCTGAAAGTGACGAATTAGAAGAAGATGATGATGAGGCAGCGTTGCTGGTCAGAAGATTCAAAAGGGCTCTCAACAAGAATCGAAGTTCCTATAGGAACACGGGCATAAAATTCACGAGTAACAAAAGGGAATTCGTGTGCCATAACTGTGGATCCCCAGAACACTTCATCAAAGACTGTCCCCTATGGGAAACTGAAAAGGGAAGTCAAAAGACAAGGAGTATATCAAAGAGAAGAAGGAACAAGTTAAAGAAAATTTCTACAAACCTTCTTATTCCAAGAATAATGTAAGGAAAGCAATGGTAGCAGCCTGGGGAGATTCTGAAAGCGAAGAAGATGAAGAAGAACAACCTGACGAAGAAGTTGCCAACAGATGCTTGATGGCCAAAATTGATGGGAACGAGGTCCACAAGGAACTCGCTAATGAGGTATATCCAAATTATGATCTTCTTGATGCTTTCTCTAAACATGAATTAATAGATATAGTACTAAAATTTTACAAAAGCTTGACTAATGTATTACGAGCAAAAAACGATTGTGAAAAGGCTCTTGAAACTCATATGGAACACAATGATTGGCTAAAGTTAAATAAATCTGAAACTGAGAAAATAATTTTCGACTTATTAGATGAAAATACGAATTTAAAGGTAAAAGTTGAAAAACTTCAAAAGGAACTTAGTCAAGTAACGATGGAACTAAATTGCTACAAATTGACAAATTTAAATGAGAGTTCCACTGATGGAACACTAAATGATTCAGTCATCAAGGAACTTATGAAGGAACTTGATGATGTTAAAATGGAACTCACGAATTTAAGAAATAAAAATGATGGTCAACATAAAGTTCCAACATGGATTCTGAATGCCCAAACAAAAAGGACTGAAGGTCTTGGTTTTAATTATAAAAAGAAAGTGGGAAAGCAGAATAAATATGAGCAACTTCCAAGTAGCAAAGTGTCTACTATCTGTGGGAACACGGGTCATCTGAAAGGCCAGTGTTCCAAACGGAACTCCAGCTTAGATGTAAGTGGTAGACACATAAAACAGACATGGATTGAAAAATTAAATGATGATGTGTCTACAAAGGAACCCAAGGAAACCTGGGTTCCTACACCTAACATCTAATTTGTGTTGCATGTGCTAGTGAGGGGGAACAACACGTGTTAGCTCGAGAGTGATTGTTCCAAGCACAAGACAGGTGACAAATCTAAATTTCTCTCACTGGCAGCCTACTCAAGGGGAACTGTGACGTTTGGTGATAATCAAAAAGGTAACATAGTTTCCTTAGGTAAGGTTGGTAAGTCAAGTTCCCATGCAATAGACAATGTTTTTCTTGTTGATGGTCTTAAACATAACATACTTAGCATCTCCCAATTCTGTGATAAAGGGAATTCTGTTTGTTTTACTAATGAGCATTGTCAAATCGTCAAAAATCACACTAATCAAGTTGTACTTGAGGGAAAACGCAAAGGGGACACCTATATCTTTGATTTACACGAAGTTCCTAAGAGTACATTCTCTTGTTTAAGTGTGATTGAGGATGATCCTCTACTTTGGCATAAACGTGTTGGACATGCTAGTATCCACTTACTTGATAAACTTAGATCTACGGAACCTGTTGTTGGATTACCTAATGTTAAGTTCCTATGTGATAAAGTTTGTGGTGCATGTGCTAGAGGCAAACATGTTAGAAGTTCCTTTAAAAGCAAAAAGTTCGTGAGCTCCAAAAAACCATTGGAACTTATCGATATGGATTTGTGTGGGCCTATGAGAGTCCAAATTAGGAGTGGTAAGCTATATGTCTTGGTTATTGTTGCTGATTACTCTAGATATACATGGACTTTGTTCGTTTATAGCAAGGATAAAACATTTTATGAATTTACTTGCTTTGCTAAGAAGGTTAAAAAATCTAGTGGTTATCAACTTATACATTTAAGATCTTACCATGGAAAGGAATTTGAAAATTACAAGTTTGATGAGTTTTGCAAGGAACATGGTATGGATCACAATTTTTCAGCTCCAAGAACGCCACAGCAAAATGGTGTTGTGGAGAGGAAAACAGAACCTTAGAGGACATGGCTAGAACGATGCTCATAGCAAGAGGACTTCCAAGAAACTTCTGGGCAGAAGTAGTGAATGCAGCTTGTTATAATATAAATAGAGTCATGATTAGACCTATCACTAACAAAACTCCCTATGAACTGTTTAGAGGACGAAAACCTAATGTGTCTCACCTTAGAACATTTGGTTGTAAGTATTTTGTCCATAATAATGCATGGTAAAAGGAACTTAGGAAAGTTTGATGAAAGAAGTGATGAAGCTGTGTTCCTAGGGTATGCAACTGATAGTAAGGCCTATAGAGTCTACAACAAGAGAATATTAAGTGTCGAGGAAAGTATACATATTATTTTTGATGAAACTAGGAATAGTATAAATAGTGTAGATACTAACGTTTTGCAGGAACATGAGGACTTCGAAATAGGGCTGGTTAGAAGAGATTCGGATGAAGAAGACTTAACATCCAACAAGAAACAAGCAAGAGTTCCTGAAGATCAGTTCCACGTTGGAAGGAAGAATGAGGCAGTTCCTGAAGGAACAGTGAATGAAGTTCCATACAACACGGCACATGACGAAACCACCACTGATCCAGAAGAAGTTCCTGGAGAAACTGGTGAGACAGCAGTTCCTATTAGAGACTTCCAGCCTAAACCTTGGAAACACCAGAAGTCTCATCCAATTGATCTAATTATTAGTGATATTACGAAAGGAACTCAGACCAGATCTCAAGTAAGGAACTTCTGTGCCTTTAATGCATTCCTGTCCATCATGGAGCCTCGGAATCATGTAGAAGCTCTCGAGGATGTTGATTGGATCCAAGCAATGCAAGATGAGCTGAATCAACTTGAAAGGAACTAGGTTTGGCACCTTGTGCCTCAACCGGAACACCAGAAAGTAATTGGACTACAATGGGTGTTCAGGAACAAGCTAGATGAGTACGACACAATCATCAGGAACAAGGCCAGGTTAGTAGTTAAAGGTTATAATAAACAAGAAGGAATTGATTTTGAAGAAACTTTTGCTCCAGTTGCCAGGTTAGAAGCTATTAGAATTTTAATTGCTGTTCATTCTTTTATGGGTTTTAAATTGTATCAAATGGATGTTAAATGTGCTTTCTTAAATGGTTTTCTTAATGAAGATGTATCTGTGGAACAACCTCCTTCTTTTGAAAATCCTAAATTTCCAAATCATATCTATAAGGTTGACAAGGCTCTTTGTGGTTTGAAACAAGCTCCTAGAGCATGGTATAAGAGGTTGTCAAAGTTTCCTTTGGAAAATGGTCTTAAGAGAGGAAAAGTCGATAAAGCTTTGTTTATAAAATCCAAAGGAACTGACTTTCTCATTGTTCAAGTTTATGTTGATGATATAATATTTGGTTCTACTAACGAATCCTTGTGTCAAGAATTTACTAACCTTATGAGCAGGGAATTCAAAATGAGCTTAATGGATGAGTTAAATTTCTTTCTTGGCTTGCAAATCAATCAAACTAAGAAAGGAACTTACATTCACCAACAGAAGTACATTAAGGAACTCCTCAAGAAATATGGCATGGGAACATCAAAAACAAACCATACTCCTATGGGAACTAATTCCAGATTGGATGAGGATCCCAGTGGAACAAGTGTGGATCAAAACCTTTATAGAGACATGATAGGTTCCTTACTGTACCTAACTGCTAGTAGACCAGATATTGCTTACAGTGTTGGTGTTTGTGCTGGGTTCCAAGAAAATCCAAAGGAATCACACTTAATAGCTGTCAAGAGGATATTGAGATATTTGAAAGGAACTGATGATCTATCCTTATACTATTCTCACTGTGACACATTTGAGTTAACAGGATTTGCAGATGCGGACTATGAAGGTGACATGGTAAATAGAAAAAGTACATCAGGTATGATTCAGTTCCTTGGAACATGTTTAGTTTCTTGGAGTTCCAAGAAGTAAAACATTGTTGCTTTATCCACTGCTGAAGTAGAATATGTAGCTGCTGCTGCATGTTGTTCCCAAGTGCTTTGGATAAAACAACAACTAAGGAACTTTGGTATTATCTATAATTGCATTCCTATTTATTGTGATAATACTAGTGCTATATGTATTTCTAAAGATCGAATTCACCACTCACGTGTCAAACACATTCATATTCGTCATCATTTCCTCAAGGACAATGTAGAAAAAGGTTTGATAATACTTGAATTTTGTCAAACTGAAAATCAAATTGCAGACATCTTAACAAAGTCATTGAATAGTGAAAGATATGAGAAGATGAGGATGGAACTCGGATTGATAAAATTGCAATAAAGGCCATGATGTCCCTCCAGTTATGTCATTACTTGTAACGAAGTTCCTATGTGCATTTTTCATCACAAATCTTGTGCGAAAGCATGCTCCCGCAGGAACATTGATATAACTCGCAAATGTCTATCAATATTATCCTTAGTTTCATGATTGCTTCTCTCTTTTCACGTAATATATATTTCCTTTTAATTTTATTTTTCCACAAATTAATTTCTGTTTATAATTGTTTCAAATTCCTACCCTATAGGAAGTACATATTTAATTTTTAAATCTTAAATTCCATGAACAAAATTTTGCAACCAATTGCACGTAAATAGGGGGAATGCATCTAGTAGGAAGTTACCAAAAGATGCCAAATTAACCATCCTAAATACATGCACTAGTTTTCCCTTAAATACCCATCTAATCAACCCACTATTCACACCTCACTTTCACTCTCAACCGTAAAAACTCTATCTCTCTCCTTTACTCACTTTTCACTTTCGTACTCTTCAAAACCCCAAAACTTTAAACCTTAAAACTCTTCATTAACCATGGATACTCAACACTCATCTTCACTTGAAACCGAAATTCAAACCCCCACAACCAAACCCACGCAACGACCGGTCGAAAAACTCGCCTGAAAGTCCGAAACCAAACCCAGTTCCACCATGATAGAGAAAAAACGAAAAAGGGACGAATTCGAACCCACAGATGAGGATGAAGACGTCGATGTTGGGGACGACTCCGTGAAAACACTGGAGGTAGAAGCAAGTAAGTATGTTCCGGGTTTGTTTTTAGACATAGATTTGTGTAGTTCGGTCGGTTATGTGGAATTGTTAGATGTTGTAGATAATCAGGGGTGGATTAAATTGCTAAGTGAACATAGAATTGATGATACGTATCCTAGAGCAATCCAAGAATTTTGTGACAGCTATGGATTTGCTAAAGGAACTATCACTAGTTCCGTGAATAATGTTGAGATTTCGTTTGATGCTGATTATTTGGCTAAGTTGTTTGAGGTTCCGAATGAGGGTTATGATAATTACTTTAAAGGGAGGTATAATTTGAAGATAGGGAAGGTAGGAAAATATGAAATTTGACTGAATTAGGAGGAAAGAAGGGAGTGAATAAAATCGATCATAATTCGCTTTCACCCCTTGGGAAGCTAATGTTTAATGTTGTGAGGAGAACTGTGTTCCCACGAACACAGATGAGGAATGAAGCAAATTTTTTGGATTGTGCGGTTATTTATTGTCTTTTGTTTAATGTTCAAGTAAACTTCCCAAGCTTGATGATCTCTCACTTGGATCACACTGTTCCAAGTGGATTGAAAGTTGGTTATGGAACTTTGCTAACAAAATTTTTCAAAAGCTTTAATGCTCCATTAAAGGGTATGGGAAGGTTAGCATGAAGAAGGAGCAGTACATTCACGTTTCATTCATGAATGGACTGAATTTGGGTGTTTTACGTGGGAAAACTCAGTGGTACACTGAGATTTTGAGGTTAGAGGAGAAAAATATGAGGGAGGAAAAAGAAAGTTCAAAGGTGAGGAAGAGTAGGAGACTTCTAAACAAGTCTGATAGTGAGCCTCCTACCATTAATCTTGATGCTGAGGGGATTAAAACTATTGAGATTGAGGTTCTAGTTCCTGGGAAGACAGAGCAGTTGGAACAGTTCCTCAACAAACTGCAGGAGAAACAGCAGGATGTTGAAGGTCAAGTCTTCATGATGAGACAAGCCTTGAGTTCCTTTATGTTCTCTTATGACAAGAAGCATGCAGAAATCATGGCATGCCTTGCTGAGCTAAAAAATGCAAAAGTAACTCCATCTGCACCTGTTGGAACTGCTCCTGCTGAAGGTGAAGGAGGAACTCATGTTGAAGAAGAAGCACCAGAAGCAGAAGTTCCCAGCACTTCAGTTCCTATGGACACAACCCCTACCTCAGTTCCTGAAAAAACCTCAGATGATCATGTTCCTCTAGACATTGTCCCTGCCTCTTAAGCCTTTATGTCCCACTCCTTCTTAGTTGCATTTTCTTTATTTGAACTTATTTCGATATGGTTGTAATATTTTGGCTTCGATTTCTATTTTTCTTCATTTTTTATTTTTGCTTTGTTTTCGTTGTTTTCTTTATTTTCTTTCATTAATAATATTATTAGTTATGGGTTGCGAATCTTTTTCTTGCTTTCTTTTATTTTTGAGAACATATCTGTCATACTTCTAATTTTGATTCTTTAGATGCATCTTGATGGCTAATATTGCTAGATTGCTGCTTGAGATACACATTAACTTTCTAAAAGTGGGGTTTCTACCCATTATATATGACATAATGGTGTTGTGATGAGAAGTTCCAAAAGGAACGTAGTTATGAGTTTTGATGATGCCAAAAGGGGGAAGAGAAAGGCAAAATAAATTGCAAGATAAAATGAAGTCTGAATCCTAACTCTCCCTCACTCTAATAAAAACCTGCAAAATTCTAAGTATATAATCCTAGTCTTAATCTTAGTTTAATGTACATACTTTATCTTCTCAAGCATGAATGCAGCGAAAAAAAGCTTGTTTTTGGAGGGAATATTGAGTTTTTGCTTTGGTTATCTACACAACCGGAGCAAAAAGTCCTTAATTCTTTGAAGGAAAATAAAGTTTTTGCTCCAGTTATTGCTTCTGTGGCACCTACTCCGGTCCATAACCGGAGCAAAAGAGGGGGGGGGGGTTGACCGGAGCAAATGAGAGGCTTTCCACTAGTGTGGATTAATTAATTGGGGGAAAATGTGTTAATAGCATTAATTTGTTGCATTGGGACCTACTTCACGAAAACTGTGACGGAATCCATTACTTGGTACTAATATTTGAGATTTTCTGAAACAAAAGGTACTAAAATTAGAAAAAAAAACTCACAAGGTACGAAAATGCAAAAACAATAAAAAATAAGGTAGTAATAATCCAAGTAGCCTTAATTTAATTTTTTCTTCGTGTTTTCACCCTTTTTCTTTGGAGATTGGTTTGTTTCCTTCCTTTTTCAGGATTTTTTTCAAGCAGGATGTATTATTGATTTAGTACTTAATTGGATTCCTGTTAGGAATTGAGAATGATTTGCTTAGACCATTCCAACACCTTTTTTATTTTGTTTGGTGTGTTTATTTATCTTTGATTGCTTTCCTAACTTAGTTTTATTGCTTTCTTAGGACTATTGCATGGTTTATACCATTCGTTAGGAATGGGTATTTACATGTGACCAAAAAGATTGTACTGTTTTTTCTTAGGTTTAATTTTAGAGAGAATTGACTACTTCTGTACCCCCCATGTGCTTATTTTTGAAAACATTATGACTCTTGACTGCGGATGGATCCACATTAGTGACTTGTTAGCTATGACTTGAATTTGATTGCTTGATTTCCTTTTATTGGTCAACTCTTTCAACCTTGCTTGGGTCTTGGACTTAAACTGTGTTAATGGGAGAATTTGTGCCACTTTAGCCTATTATTTTATTCATATTTTTTTTCATGTGTGCTTAGTTCCTGGTGCAATTACGATCTTGGGTTTGACATTGGATTCTAGTAACTTTAATTGTGCATTTGTGTATGTTGCGAATGATAAAAGGCCTTCATTTCTTCTTTTGAGCCTCAGAGTTTCATTTCCTACTAATATATTTTTCCCTTGATCCCATGTTTTGAGTTTTTATCCCTTTCATTTATATTTTTAGCCACATTACGAGCCTATTAGCCTTGCTACGTAATTCATTATATGCTTAAACTTGATTTGGGGAAGTTGAAGTGGTTGTGATGATGTTAAAGTAACTTTTGAAGGGTGTTGTGAAAGATTGATGGTGAAATAGTTGGAAGTGTAATTGTTAAAAGTTTGATTATAAAGTTTCACATTTAAGGCTGTACATACCAATGTCTAGGCTGTTGTAATTAATTAAAAAGTCATATTTTATTTATGGCCTAGTTATATATGTGTGATGATTATGTTTATTGTTTATTAAATTTATAAGAAAAAACAAATCATTAAGAGTCGTGAAACTAAGTTTTATTACGCATGAAGAATAAAGTAAAAAAAATTATAAAAGCATAATAAGTTGAAAAGTATAACAAAAGTGAAAAGTTTTTAAAGTCTGTGAAGTAGTGGTTGTTGATTGAATTATGAGAATTATGGAGTTGATGTGAATTGTAAAGAAAAGTTTGGTTTGGTTTGGTTGGAATTGGTTTTTGGAGAAGTTATTGACGACTTTCTTTGGCTTTATATGTGCATACCTCGTATTCCCACACATTATCCCAAATTTATCCTACCCGTCACCCTAGCCTCGTTACAAGCTTATGAAAGTCCTTTTTGATCTTCTTGCACATGCTATGGTTATTGTGAAGTGAATTCTTTGTCAAGGTCATAGAGTATTAATTGCATTTCGAGTCGACAATTAGGATGAGTGGATACCCTTAAACACTTGCATGAGGTGTGAGATGTGGGTTTCGGGTTCTTAAAATTGAGGTGAGGGTTAGAGCTTCATTGTTATAAGCTGTTGATCTTCTTGACGTCCATATAGAACTTGAAGCCTCTAAAGAAGTACTTGGGATTGTCAGTAGCCCGAAACTTTGGAAGCTCAACAACGAAGAGTTTTTCTGGTAGAATATCGATCAATCTAGTCGAGTTTAGGGGGGTCAAATAAGAATCTTGGTCATTGACCGTTCTTGACACGTTTTCCATGTTTTGAATAGTATATATGATAAGTTCAAGGTCGTTCATCTTGGTTGACATTGCACCAATGACTTGCATCAGTTGAGCTATATTGTTGGCCAATTAATCAAGCTTGCTTGCAATATCTTGATCACCCATGGTTGAATCGGATTGTGTTGTTGGCCCTTGCTGAACATGAATGTCAATCAGAGTGTCTATTTGAACTAACCTTCTACTACGTTATCTAATCCAACCAAAGGGAACTGTTGGCTTGACTCATACATGAACCAATCCTACGATATGAATGTATGATGGTTGCTATCATAGTTGTTTCCTAACTCTATATGAATGTATGATGCATAGTATTTCATCATCCTTTGATTTATTTTTATTATGAGACGATGAAGATAGTTTTACAATTATGAATATGCAACACCTATAGGGGTTCTATATGAAATTATGAATATGCAACCTATAGGGGTTTTATATGTGACCTTTAGTCAATGCAATAAGCAACCATGGTCTAAATGCGACTCTCTAGGTTAACAAGGTCGTGTGAAAGCTACACTCCCAAGAAAACACTCATACAAGCAAGCATATACATACATGTGGGACATCACACATATCACACTTATGCATGTGGTCACATCCATACGTAGCCAAGGTTCTAATAAGGTAACTATGACTAAGGGTTGGGGTGTCCAAAGGTACCAAAACAATGGTGTGTCTAGAATATTCACACCACTACTTAGTGCTTATCCAATGGGGACATCCATTGTGTGTCATGTAGGTCATGTGTCATGGTTTGGGATGGATATTAATTAAGGAAAAGTCATAGGTAGTTCACCTAACCACCATTAAAAGTAGTCCCTTGGGGTTGTCTTAATTATCGAACATACTTTAGGAGACGTGAATCCTAAAGCAAATACCCTCACATGGGAATTTCATGCATTTATGACTAACAATCAAATACAATATTATAATATAGAAATTATGAGACTTTTTGAGTTTCGTCCAATCTCCCTTAAAATTAAAGGAATATCACTAGTGAAGTCACTAAACTATGGACCCGGGACTTTTTGGGCCTACGTGTCCTTTTTACGAACATCAAATGTCTTTTGTTTAGTTTTGCATAATGTGAGTATCCTTGGCTTGGGGGTGAGTCTAGAAGCTCAAAACCAAAGTAGAGAAGTCACCACCGTGATCTTTTCGAGAGCTCACAGAACCCCATTAAATCTATCCCGAAAGCAAATTGACGCAAAAGATAAGAAGGTCTCATATCTATGGATTCTTGGAGGAGTGTAAGGATAAAGTAGTTCACAATGTCCCCCCGCGTAGCGGCCTCTACTTGGTCTCATATGTAATTTCATGATTAAAATATTGAATTATAACAAACATATTGTTGGTTTATCCTAACAAACATAGAAATTCGCTAGGTGAGTTTAATTATTGCACACATATTTTTCAATGAAATGCAAGGGGTAGTCACTTTAACATTAATCAAAATTAAAAGGTTCCTAAGCCGATTGTCAAGAGTTAATATTTTGTTTACGTGAGAACATACTTTTCGGTCTTTTAGCTTGCTCGAGCTGAGCGCTTCGGCACTCTTTAAGCAATGTAGCGCTCGATGAGTGCTCAGGCGCTCGTTCAGTGCTCAGGCGCTCGTGCTTTAGATTTTAGGAAGTTTTTCGATGTTTGCCATAATTTTGAAATCTGATATTTTAGGTCATATGTGCACCCAATGACTGCACGTACACTCATGAGATCGAATTTCTGATTTTCCATATTTCCGATGTTTACTTCCGTATTCTGAATTTCACTTCTATTTTCTACTTTATACGCTACTGTAGACACCTAATTTAGTCCTCGGTCCTGTGGTAAAACTCCATGATGAACACTAAAACACAATTCTCTAGATTATTAGACAGTTGATGTTATCAGACTTAATTTTACTATTTTTCTTAAATTACAAAATATTTTTTTTAAAAAAGCTAATTTATACCATTGGATTTTTATATAAGCCCAATATTTGATTTAAAAAAAAAAAGGAAGATTTAGAAAATTTGCATCTTTTTAGTCATATTGCATTTATGTAACATAAACTTGGCCTCCATGTGTTTGAAACATGTCTTAAGATTACCGTGATACTTCTACATTTCGGGAAGGAACTATTGACTTGGTGGGGCCCATGGTCTCTAATCAACTGAGCAAGATAGAACCGTATCCCAACTACATCAATTTCTAAGCCTCCCATGGTACTTAGATGGGAGAAACTTAATATCTAACGGTTATTATACCGCTAAGTGTTGGAGCATACTCCTTAGATGTAGGACCTTTTTGATCGATCATGACTGACCGTAGTTTGGCTGCATTATTTTGTAATTATTGCTTCCTTTTTGTTTTGCATAGTTGCTTGTTTTGCTTTTTTATATTTTGTGCATATTTAGTTTTTCTGAGATATTCAAATCTTTTCAATCACAATATTGTATTAGCTAACTAAATTAAATGTTTACATAAAATATTTTTCATAATTTTAAAGTATATTCTTTGATATCATTTGATTACTTGGAAGATTAATTTTATACACCAATATATTTTATTTTAGTTAATAAAATATTGCAAAATATATTATTAAACAAATCCTTGATCTTCTTAGGATTTGATTAATGGAATCTTTGATTAAAAATTAGAAAATTCAAATAATATTAACAATTTAAAAATACTTTAACGTTTAGTGATTTTTAATATAATTCGAATCTTTTGGAAGTTTACTAATTAATTCCTTTCATTTAGAATTTTATTAGTTTAATTCCAAATTTCTAATGAATCTAACTATCTCAATTTCAATTGTATTATTTTCAAAAAAATCAAACACTTAGAATTAAAAAAAATAAAAAAAAAAAATCAATCAAGTTTAATCATGATATTTATATTATATTATTTTATCAATTAATATTTTTCCTATGAGCTTCCCATTAATTAACTTTGATTATTATGCCGCTAAGTGTTGAGTCTTGTTTCTTTTTTCTTCTATTTTTTTTTTTGTCTTCCCTCGTCATCTCTCTGTAAGGATCCAATAATTATAATCTGAAGTTTACTAGCTGCTTGATAATGCACGATTTTGATTAATGTTTTTAATAACTCACATACAAATAACATCATCACCAATATTTCAAAAGTTCAGTTTAATAACGTATATATGGACAACATTAAATACAAATTTAATGATAACATAGCAAAAATCAATAGAAACTTGCAGCGTAACTAACTCTACAACGATACACAAATAGCGCACCTCTTCTAATTGCGCTACACTGTTAGCGTCACAATTTTAATAACGCTACCTTGCTAGCGCTACTTCTTTTGTCACGCTACAAAGGTAGTGCTAGAACTTTTTTTTTTGCGCTAAAAAGTCATGTATTTTAATAATTTTGATGAATATGTAGTATTTATTTGAAATTACTTATACACAATAAAATCATAATTTACCCCAACTAAAAGGGTTTTAAGTTATTTTAGAGCCCGTTATGGTTCAATAAAAAAAAACCCACTTTGGTTTTGTCAACATTTTATCTATTAACACATACTAAATGGACACATTCTTTTAAGTGCAATCATTACAATATGAAATTGCAAGGGTTGCTATCTATTATTGGCATACAAAATGATGAAAAAATGCCTAATATAAGCAAAAGAAAATTTGTTTGCTTTAGAAAGTGATAATATATGCTATATTGGCTACTACTTTTTTCAAAATACTCCATCCCACTTTTGCATCAAACATATCATTTTAAGTGTTTAAATTATGAGACCATGGTTCAACCTACTCCTAAATGTTTGATTTAGAATATATTGATCAATAGAGCCAAGGTTTATAGTTTGGACTGAAATATAATTAAGTTTCAATCAATTATGGTTATTATTTAAAAACCTTCAAATGCAAGCTCAAGAAAATCCGAAGAACATTATTCAAGACGATGTACACGCATACATACAAGAAACATGATTTGAACCAAAACTAGAACTCCATTCACTTCCTTAGTTTAATTTCTCTCTTTCCTTTTCTTCTTCTTCTTCCATGGTAGAGTTTGAGACTTGTGCTGCCAAGTGTCATTTATGTACTAATCTCAACTATCAATAAAATGAAATTTATTTCATCTTCAAATTGTACATTCTCTCGCTACTCATCATGTCTTGCTTAAACAATTACAAGTGAATGAACTCATCAAGTTGAGTTAATCAACATGGCAATGAAGAACAAGTTAAAGCATAATTGGCATAATATAGACTACATTGTTCATATCAAATGCATCCTCAATTTGACGCATCCACATCTTGAACAACTTACTCTATATTTTACATTCATTAAATTGAATGTGTCAATTCCTTAATTAAGTTATTAAACTAAAGTGCTTCAAATAAATTCTGTTTTGGGCAACAAACTTTACTTTATTAATCATAGGCCCGGTCATCACGAGCCTAAAAGTTCAATTGAGGCTCAATTAGAGTCTCAAAAATTGGGGGCTCACTCCAAGTCCAATTAGTGTTTATTTAAAGATGCAATACACCAACATAAGAGGCACCTTTGAAACCCTAAAAATGTCTCCCTTATCTTGAATAACCTACATTATGATCCACTTTCTTGGTAGCCCGTTTGTGCCTAAGCTCATAGCTTGTTTCTTTCAACCTACATTAAACTTAGCCTGGGAATGGGAGTGATATGAGGACATAAATTAAAATGCAACTCCATAAAGCAAATAATGTTAAAGTAGCTCTTATTTTCAATCCAAGCAAATGGAAATGCATGAAAAGTTGTCAACAAGTAAAGTATTAAGTAATAGAGTTGCTCAAGTCTAAGAACAAGTTTGTAGCATAGTTTAGGTTAATTATGGGTATTTGAGCCTTCTTTTCCATTTCTTTCTTACACCCTAAGCTTAGCCACGGTACAACCCTGAAAAAGCCCTCCTTGAGGTGTAACAAAATTGCAAAAAACTTGTGTCTTTACCTTTAACNATACAAAAAAACTTGTGTCTTTACCTTTAACACATCAATAACTCAGAATCAACAGCTACGTAAGACCTGATTCCAACTCGAATTGGATACGTTTGCAACCTTTCATAAGTTGCGGTCTTAATAGTCCTACGTCTTAAGGACATTTAACATGAGTAAATTTTAAGGGCCCATGAAAAAAAAGGTCCTTTGAACACAAGACCCACCTAAGGTCTTGGATACTGTTTTATTTTAACATGCACAACCGTCCCTAGAAGAAAATTACCTTAATGTCACATAAAGCAAGTCATTTTCTTCTATACATATTATCCTTCTTTCCATTTTTTTCACACATACTCTTCTTCATCAAGTTTCTTTCCTTTCTCATGCTCATCATCATCAACTGTTGTAGTGTCATCTTTTAACTCAAACACTCACATACTTCCTTTACTCGTTCCTTTTTATTCCGCAAAATCATCTAACTTCTTCATTTTCTCTTAAAGAATGAATTTTCGTAGCTCTCTTATACCTGTCCATGGCTGCATGAGGCCTCAATTTGACTCCATATCATCCTCTCATCACCAAACTCTTTCCTATCTCTTCTAGTTTTGGTCTTCATAAACTTGGCAACTCGTCTACTTCAAGCATTATCATCTTCAACACTTCAAAACTTGAGCAAGCATTTATAATATTGATCTCTTACACCACCGTGCTCATTTGTGCATATTTTTGGTTGTTTTCCTCGTGATTATTTGTACCTAATTTGAGCATACTTACATTACAACTAGCTTGTACATACTCTTTTAGCTTGCTTTGCATACATATTTGTAACCTTGCTTGTTGCTACAAGTCTCCATACTTACACCACCTTTTACACCCTGGGGGCTACATTCTATTCAAAATTAGTTATGAATCCCATTACTTCAAAGTTTCATTAAACTTATGACATTTGCTTGTTTCCCCTTATGAAAAAAAACATGGAAGCTGTCTCACTTGAAACTTCATTTTGGCGATCATTTTTTGGAAGTAAGTCGGATAACCCTCCACAAAATATTGCCCTTTTTCCCCTACTCTGACCCTCGGTCTCAAAATATAGCTCATTAGTTATATGTCAAAAATAAAAGGCCCAAGGCCTAATCAATAATACAAGAACAATTAATGAAGTTAAACTTGAAAAGCTTTTACAAAAAAAAAAGTGCTAGAAAATTAAAAAAAGCGTAGCATCAAAGAATTTGTAGCGCTAAATGAAGAGCGCCACAACATTTTCAGCGCTACTTAACAAGCGCAACAAATTATGTAGCGCTCCATAGCGTAGCGCAACAAAGGTTGTCACGCTACTGCAGCAGCAATACAAATTTTCTTGCGCTATGTTATTTAAGGTTCAATTAAGAGCATTTTTACTTTTTTCATACTAAATAATGGGATAATTGATTTCTTATTCTTGGAGCACTTTGCTTCATAAATATTAAGAGCATTTCCATTGTGGGTTATAAATTAAGAGCTCATTACTCTTATAATTAAAATAAATTAATCAAGAGCATTTTCATTTTTGATAATTAATTAAGAGCCCATTACTCTTATAATAAACTAATCAAGAGCACGATCACTTTTGATTATTAAATTAGGAACCTGTCACTCTTAAAAATGTCAAAACATATTAATCATGACATTTAAAAGCTAACGAGTCATACTAATCCATAGCACTTCTCAATAGTTCGTTCATGGAGAATTATACTTCATTTTATACATCACTTAGAGAATAATTTTCCAAAGCACTTTTGTTTAATAAAATAAAAGCATACTACTCTTACAATGCTTGGGGCATTCTTCAATAATCATTGTAAAACAAGTTTATTTCATATGCTTGAAACTTTTGTATGACTGCATTTGTATAAGTTATAACAAATAATTCTCTAAATCAACATGTAAGCACGAATTCATCTCACATTTCTCAAAATTAAGTTAATTGAAGAATGTTTGACATAGAAGCAGTTACATTACAAAAGAAGAAGCAGTTAGAGGAAAGAGCAGATTAGCGCAAGACAATGTGCTACGCTAAGACCTTAGTGTCAAAAACCTAAACACGCTGCCTCAGATCAGTAGCGCAACTAACTCTACCACGCTACAACATGTAGTGCGACTAATTATGCTGCGCCATCACTCAAGTCCAGCAATGAAACCATGCCCATGTCCCTACACAACACTACCATGTGTTATCAAACACAACAAATGAAGAAACGCTCACTTGGGAGCGTGATAGCAGCAACCGCACTGAAGGTCTTAGCGCCTTTTCTACTGTCTCGCTGACGCATTAGCATGGTTGGCTTTATGACGCTACAAGGCTAGCATTCTTGACTGTGCTTTGCTGTATTTTAAAGTGCTTTGAGTTTGTTTTTGATGTTAATCTCTTTTCTCACACCTTTACCCAAAATACTCAAAAGGAAAAATACATCGAGTTAAGATTTCTGATTTTATGACAACATCATTAGCTTCCGTCAGCAATTCTAGTAAATAAGCGAATTTACTCTAAATAGTAAAAAATAAACGAATTTATTACCTCTTTTCAATAATTTCGGCGAATAAGCAAATTTACTCAAAAAGCAATAAATAAGTGAATTTATTACCTTTTCTTCAAATATTCTCTAGTAAATAAATGAATAGTAATAAATAAGCGAATTTATTGCCTTTTCTTCAAATATTCTTAGTAAATAAGCGAATTTATTAAAAATAGTAATGAATAAGAAAATTTATTAGATTTTCTTCAAACACTTTTTAGTAAATAAGTGAATTTATTACCTTTTCTTCAAATATTTTTAGTAAATAAGTGAATTTACTAAAATAGTAATAAATAAACGAATTTATTATCTTTTTTTCAAACACTTCTTTAGTAAATAAGCGAATTTAATACCTTTTCTTCAAACGCCTCTTTTGTAAATAAGCGAATTTACTAAAATAGTAATAAATAAGCGAATGTATTATCTTTTCTTCAAACACTTCTTTGGTAAATAAGTGAATTTACTAAAATAGTAATAAATAAACAAATTTATTACCTTTCCCTCAGGTATTCTTAGTAAATAAACAAATTTACTAAAATAGTATTAAATAAATGAATTCATTACCCTTTTGTGTTCAGATATTTTAGTAAATAAGCGAATTTACTAGATTAGTAATAAATAGACTAATTTATTACTTTTGCTTTTAAAATTGAATATAAAATGTTTAATAAATAAACAAATTTATGAAAACTTATTTGCTATATGTCGATTTCAAAGTAAGAAAGTCGATTAATTAGAAAATAACTATTCCAGTTTTCGAAAACAAAAAAAAAAGTTAAGTATTGGAAGCCATTACTTTCTAAAATCTTGGTACGCCCATTGGTTAATAAGGGGCCCTCGGTTCCGAATATAGAAGTCTTGAAAAGCGATTCGAGCATACTTTGATTTTCGTCTTACTCAGACTCAATCAAAGTGGGGGCTCACTGTAGACACCTAATTTAGTCCCCGGTCCCGTGGTAAGACTCCATGATGAACAACAAAACCCACTTCTGAAGATTATTGGATAATTGATGTTATTGGACTTAATTTTACTATTTTTCTTAAATTACAAATAATTTTAAAACAAAAGCACATTTCTATCATTGGATTTTTATATAAGCTAAATATTTGATTTTTTTTTTTTAAAAAGAGTTTTAGCATAGCGCGACATTGCAAGTCACGCTGACAAAGCAGCGTGACAAGCAAACCAGCGCTAGCTGCGTAGCGTGACAGCTTGTGTCACGCTGGCTGGTTAGCGTCACTAAACTTGTAATGCTACCTGGCCAGTGTGATAAAACCTGTTGCGCTACACGTTGCCCTTATAAATACCCTTTTTTCTACTCTAAAAGGACTCTCTTAATTTTTTTCTACCCATTCTCGCACTTCCAAAACTGACATTCTCTCATAGTCATAAACCTACTTTCTCTCTCTTTGTTCTCCTTTTCTCTTTACACTTAAAGTTTTATCCATAAAATTGTTTTTTTATTTTATTTCTAATAATGTGGGACAATTTCTTATTCTTACGAATTAAATTCGAAACTTTGTCCAAATTAATACTCGAACAAATAATAATCAAGCGAGAAGTGTAAGTTTTTTGAGAGACTTAAATTAAACTTTTTGTATTGGTTGTTGAATTTAAATATTTGTATATTTATTTCAATTTTTCACAATGTTTTTGTTAAAGGACTTAATTTGAATTAATTTATCACATTAAACTAAGATAATTTTTGGACAAATTGTATCATGCTAAGAACCTTGAATTAATCTTAATGACATTTTAACTAAATTAATTAGTTTTATTTGATTTCCTTAATAATAGTAATTTTGTAATAGGTTGTAAATTATTATTTTGTAGTTTTCTATATAACTTGTGTATAATTGAGAGAAATATAGTAATGGCTGCCTACGGGCTAATATGACGCACTCCGTCATATTAGTACCTTCACCCCCGAATCCAACCTTTGGTTCGTAAGATCATAACTTGGAGTCATCCCCATGGGATCGAAAGGGTTATTCGTGCAATTTAGATTATCGTCCCATATTCATGTCCCATTCGTAATCAATCTAAATACATGGTTTATGAGTTTGATTCCTAAAACTCATTGGCGACTCCTTACTAGCATCGTCCATATCCGTTGATATTATCTCACTCGAAAAAAGATAATTAAAAATTAAAAAACACTAAAATAGCGTAGTGTGATAGACTTTGTCACGCTAACGTCGCAGCGTCACAAAGTCTGCTGCGCTACACCTATAGCATGACAAACTTTGTAGCGCTTCACAGTCTGCGTGACAAACTTTGTCACGCTACGTTGCCAACGCGACTAAAATTCCTGCGCTTTTTTTTTTTTTTTTGCAAAAATACTTTTAAAAACCTCCATTTCACCTTTCCTTAAGCCAATTTTTTAGGTATAACTCGAACTGTGGACGGTTTGGGGAAGGTGACTGAAAAATTTGGGACCCTAAAATCTTGGGCCCCTACAGCTACCATAACCTTAAAGCTGCCTTATTCCGTACAGATCCTTTTTAGACCAATTTAGAAGGTTCGTCGTACTTGGCCATATTTTTGTGCCCTTAATGTATATTCTAATTTTTCGAAAATATAAAATACTAAAATATAATATCATATAATAATACAATAAAATAAAATGAACTAAAATGAAGAATAAAAATAAACTAAAGTAATCAAAGAAATCGAATTAAGCCCATTTCGGCCATCAAAACATATTATCGGCTAACCACATCTGGTAACAAAGTTTACTCATTTATTTATTTTTTTAAGCAATCCATTTTCAAAAGGTGGACCTGTTACGATGTGGTACACGTTAATCATCAGCCTTTTAGGTGTCATCAAATGTAGGTATCTACAGCTATCAGTTCCCAATGGGATTGGGATTGATCCATCGAAAGTCAAAGTTGTTATGTGTCTCAAACTGCCCTGGAATGAGAAAGAAATTCGCGGCTTCATAAGCCACATCCAATATATCAGTAGATTCATGTGAAAGCTCGCTATGATCTGTGAATCTATTTTTAAAAGGATAAAGAATGGTTCTCCAAAAGAGTGGGACGAAGATTGTCAAAAGGCCTTTGACTAAATCAAAGAATATCTACCCAATCCACTTGTCCTAGCTCAAGCTCAACCACGACATCCTTTGCGACTATACCTTACAGTGACGCAAGCTGCAATTGGTGCCTTACAAGGTCAGTATACCAATGGAAAAGAGAATGACATATACTAATTAATCAAGAAGTTTTTTCAATATGAAGAAATGTATTCCATCGTGGAAAAGTTGTGTTTCGCAGTTTTATGGGCCATAAAGAAGCTTAGACATTATTTCCTCACTCACATCATCTATATAGTAAGGAAAGCATATCCTCTTAACTACTTCATTAACAAGCCCATTCTCAATGGACGGATAGCAAGGTTGATAGTCATGCTAGCTGAGTTCAATCTCAAATTCATACCTTATGAATCCATCAAGATAGCATTGTGTCAGATTTCCTCACAGATTCTCCGGATGAACCTTAGCCAACGGATTATGACTTTTCGGATAAAGAATTAATGATGACTGTAGAAGATGGTTAATCTTTGTATTTCGATGGTGGCTCAAACAAGCAAGGTTGTGGAGCGGGTGTACTTCTTGTGTCCCCACAGGAGGAGCACACTCCCATATTAGTTAAGTAGAATTTTGATGTCACCAACAACGCCGTCGAATATGAACCTTGTATCATAGGTCTTAAAGCAGTCATCGCTCTAGGTGTTCAAAGTTAAGGATATGTAGGAATTCATCTCTCATAATTAATCAGATTTCGGATAAATGGAAGTTTAGAAGTGAACGTCTTGCTCCATATCAGGCTTATCTCGAACAGACTACTTCATAGATCGAAAACTCTAAGTATACATATATAAGAAGGGAAGATAAGTAGTTGGCCAATGCATTAGCTCAAATGGTTAGGATTTTGAGTTCTTAATCGCCAATGCTCCATGTTATTAACATGAACCATGGTACAGGGACATCAAGAATTATTTTCTGCACAAGCAATATCCTCCAAATACCTCAAAGAAAGAACAATGAGCCTTGAGACTCTTATCCTCACAATTCATCATACAAGGTGGGGAATTATGTATCAAACATCATAACTGGCTACATCTTTATTGTATTTCTCAAGGTGAGACTCATATAATCATGGATCAAGTCCACTTCGGAGAGTGCAGACCTCATATGAACGGTGGAATGCTAACCATGAAATTAGTTGGTTTAGGCTACTATTGGACTAAAATGGAAGATGATTGTCATAGATATGTAAAGCATTGTTATAACTGCCAAAGATATTCAAATGCGCAATATCTTCCTCCATCACTACTTCATACCTTCGTTTCCCCTTGGTAATTCTCAACTAGGGGAATCAACATCATGGGCAAAGTTACACTACCTGCGTATGGAGGACATGAATTCACACTATTAGCCATCGATTATTTCACCAAATTGGTTTAAGCAGCTTCATTTAAGAATCTCCAAGCTAGACAAGCTGCACAATTCATCGAAACCTATATTGTTTGTTGTTATGGGGTTCCACAAAAAATAATAAGTGACCAAGGTTCTCATTTCCAAGCTGAGTGTGAGAGTGTACTCACCGAGTACAAAATCCAACATCGTATTTCCTTACCTCACTGACCACACACTAACGGTGCAGTAGAAGCAGCCAACAAGAATATCAAGACGAACATCTACAAGATGACATAAACTTACAAGGATTAGCCTCTCAAATTGCCTTTCACCTTGTGTTCAAACTGCACTTCAAAATAAGCTACTAGAAATAGATTTTTAAATTCCTAGAAACTGCACTTCAAACTGCACTTTGTATGGAGGCAGTACAACTAGTGGAATTAGAAATTCATTCCCTCAAAATAGTCTTAGAAAGCCAGCTCCTAGAAACAGAATGGATTAGGATAGATATAATGCCTTAGACTTATTGGTTGAGAAAAGGCTCAAAGCTCTCAATTAAGTGCAAGTATATTAGATAAGAATAGAGCGTCATTTCAAGAAAAAGTTTAATGTTAGGGGTATCAAAGAAGGTGATCTAGTTATCAAAGCTCTTAGGAAGAGAGTTCTAGATCATCGTGGCAAGTTTCGCCCGAATTGGGTTAGTTCTTATGTTTTGAAGAAGATTCTATCAGGTGGTGCGGATGAATTAACAGACATGGACGATGAAACTTCTACAATCTCAGAAACCCCGATCAGTTGAAGAAGTACTATGTGTAGATCCTTATGCCATTGCAAACACATAACTACGATCCCAATAATAAAATAAAATAAAAAACTTGTATTATGATCATTGTACGATATAATGAAAATGTTAAACTTTATGTGATTTCGACTTACAAAGATTCCACTTGTACATGCGAATTGGTAGTGAAACATTTTTATTTCAATTTAAAATTTCATTATATGTGCAAAACATATTAATACATAATGTTAAAACATGATAATAAGGAAAGACTACAAATGATAACTAAAATAAAAAGGCTTCCATCTCAATATTATAATCAAAATTGAAACATGGGAAATGAAGCAACCATGCTCTTAGGCGTCCCCTCTAGGTTCTTTCCTCATTCTCTTCGCTCCCCTCCACTATCTCGATTGCTCCTTGTGTCCTCTTTTCCATCTCCTTCCTTCTTCTAGTTCCCATCAGTTTCTTCTCACTCTTAAGTTTAAAACCTCTTAACTCGTTCCCATATGGGAGCCTTTCTAGGTCTGGGTCGATCTTTGACAAACACAGTGCTAGATGGACGAATTGAAGAACTAATACTCATAGCTTAAGCTTATCCTTCTTTCCGTTTCTAGCCTCACTTCTACAAACAGGAGAGTCACTCCTCATCTAAACTAAGAAGTGTCTACAAATAGTGAAGTATTCTTTCCTCTATGGAATCACCTCTATGATAGGCCTCGAATTCCAATGAGCCTCTTAATTCTGAGCAGAACTCAAAGTGAAAAGTGGCTTGCTAAGGTCGACCATGTCAACGTCAGGGATCAGTTGCCTCCGATCAAATTGCCCCATTGCTCGCCCTAGGAAATAGGAGGACAAAACAGTGAAACTCGTAACTCGCATTATTCCTCCGAGTATCTCATGTGCTCAATCTTCTACCATGGAACTACAAAAAGTACGAAAAGGGTCTTATCGGCAATAACCAAAGACCACTCATGAGTAGAAGCACACTAATGGATTCTTTTTATTAAGAAGAACCCCTTTGGATTGCACATGAGTGGATTAGCTTGGGGCTCGAGTAAGCACAGATGCTCCATGATCCACACCTGACGTTTAATATAAAACATTAGTTAGAAACCTTTTATAAAAATGAATAGAAAAATGAATGATGAAAAAAAGAAGGAATTGAAAAACAAGGTTCAACTCAAAAGGTAGCCCAAACCTGAAGAATGACAAGACATCTAGTAATTGGAACGTTCAGTTTCCTCTTGATTTGATCAAGAAAGGTAAACAACTCACCAAGGCATAGCCGAATGGAGGTGTTGCCATCAATTAAGAACTCCTCCACCAAAGCAACGAGCCTTGTGTCACCCAAACGAGGGTCATCTCCCACAAATAAGAAATGGTAAAACAAGAAGAATACAAGAGCCCTTAACATATAATAACCCTCGGAAGATTCCATGGTCGCAAAATACTCAACAAGAAGAAAGATATCGAAGTATTTCCCATGGAACATTCGACTAGTAGACTTTCCTTCAAGTATAATGGGCCTCGATATTCCCCATGATCCAAAAGGCTAGGAAGACAATGTGTACCCATGGAGGATATACCACAAATGGCTCCAAGTTCCTCCGGGAGCACACTAAGTTCCCTCTCATGAAAGCAAATATAATGGGCCTCGATATCCCAATAGTTTATTGTCGCTCTAAGAAGGAATGTATCTTGTTGGATGGATTGTAAGGGAAGTAGACCACCACATCCAACACCCTCAAAATTCTCCTTTTCCTAGTTGGATAGTGTAGTCAACCATAAACTCAAGGCCTCCACAAAATTTGACATGATTTTCAAATTTCGAAAATGAAAACTCAAAAGAAAATAAGATTTTAGTAAAGGAGATAAAGAATTAATGAAATTTAAAATGATTGTTTGATGTGTTTAACCCACGAATCCAAGGGTTACTTATTGGATGTCGAAGGGATGAATTCGGCAACAAAGCAGGAAGAAATCTATGCGTCTGGGCGCACGTCATGAGATTTGGCGCATGCCTTGTGATTCACTGCATGGTACGCGTCCCAGCGCACATTGAATGCCCTCTTGAATATATTTTGTTTCCTAAATTCACGTGCATTTTAGATATTTTAAACGTCCTATAAAACTCTTATACATCCTTTCATCAAAACCACTTAATTATGTGTTAGTTTTAGAATTAGTTTGTGTTATAATAAGTGCATTCGCGTTACAAAAATAGAAATTGCATTGTAAAGTTGCATTGTAAATAGGTATGTCTGTAATATAAAAAAAGTAAATATATATGTATAAAATCATGTTCATACGTAGGTACCCCTCTACAGCAAGGTCAATGGCTCTAATGTCTGGCATGGGGAGGATTTGATGTGAATTCAAATACAGTTGAGTTGTCTAGCTCATTGCCAATTGTTAATCAACCATTAATCCTTATAATGAATCCAATTGTTTTGGACAAAAATAAAACACAAGTATGGGTGACAATGGTGAAGAGCGATGGCACAGTGGATGATAGTGGTCGCTATAATGATGGTTATCATAACAATTAACATTAATCACTCATTCGTGTTGGTGGAGTAAGGTGTTAATTTATGGTGGTGTGTCATTTGAGTATTCTAATGGTAAAGTATCATTTGATTTAACACTTTATAAGATGGAAGGTATGTCAGGGTTTTGTTTCGTCCATGAGGTTTTTCCCACTTCACTTGATAGGGTTTTCCATATTTTGGACTTTATTGCTTTTATGTGTATGTCACGGTGTTAGTGTCTTACTTCAAGATTATCTTTAAAGCATGGTGAATTTTTTTCTTAAAGGTTTCATGATTGAAAAATTCATTCTTGGAAAAGTTCTTTAATATTGAAAAAAAATCTTGAAAAAACAAGAAAGTTAACATATTCCTAGAGGCGCCTGTTTTTGGATGAACTATATGGATCTTGGGCTCCTTCGTTTGCGTTTCTAAGTGAATAAACTTAAAGATTTGTGAAGTTTATTTTGTTTTTAGATATTTTGTTATGGAATTGCCTAAATTAGTTTGGATTTGGCTTGACAACCGGCCATCCATATCTTCTTGACGATAAGCAGATTTTATTGATAAGCTTTAGTTTGTTTGTTTTGAATTTTTACGATTTTTTAGGATATTTTGTGCTATAAATAGCCTAAAAGTCAATGTAACAACCTAAGATTATTATTGAATGAAAATAGTTTCGTGTGTTTAAATTTTGTGCGAAATTATTGTGAGAGTTTTGTTCAAAATTCTTCCTAAATTCGTGTGTTCTAGTTTTGAACTCGAGTTTAGAATTCTAAGTAGTTCAGTTCAAGATTGAACAACTAATTAGCTCATAATTAATTCAGTCTTGGATTGGAGAATTAATGGTGAACCCTGTGAGTTTTGGGTGTTATTTGTGAATTTCGCTACAAATCTACAACAATTTGGTATTAGATTTCAGATTTTTGAATCCTTATGGAAAGTTCAAGCAATAATGCAGTTCGACCTATTGATTCACGTCAACAAGAAACTAGTTTGAGAATTGATGTTCTTCATTAACAACTTCAACGCAAGACAGGCCCTAATTCTGTGCAGTATTATCAAAAGAGTGACAAAGATGATGACATTCATAATAGTGATTTGATTGATTTAAACAAAAAATGTGCAAGAGGAAAGCATAAGATTGATGGTCGTGGAATTAACTTAATGATTTCACTAGTCAAGGATCTCCAGGAGAATTTCTTGAATGGGCAGGCCAAGTGGAGAAAATTTCACGGTATATAAGTTTTAATGATAAAAAAAAACATAATAGATTGCCTATATCAAATTAACTAAGAATGCAGGATTTTGGTTGGAAGGGTTGAAGGCTAAAAGAAAGTGCCAAAATAAACCTAAAATAGCCACCTAGACACAACTCAAGAAGAAGATGCAAGATATGTCTATTCCACTTGATTATGATCAGCAAAATTATATTAAATTTGCTTCACTTTTTCAAGGTTCTCTATCTGTGCAATAATACATCAGTGAATTTGATAAATTGCACACTATTATGTGGTCTTGAAGAGTAAGAACATATAAAGATTACAAGATTCTTGAAGGGGTTGAACAAATCCATAGCAAAAAACCAGATTTGGCTCAATACCACTGTTTTAATGATCTTTGTAAATTTGCTTTGAAAATGGAGCGAAAAGAAACAAAAAGGATTCGAAAAAACCTTTCATTTCCCAGGATAAGCCAACCAATTCTTTTAATTCTTCATCCCTGATTAAAGATGTTGCCAAAACTTCTATACTAAAGGATGCACAAGCAAACATAGGAACATCAACTGCTAAACCTACCAAAGTGGTTTCTAAAGCAGAATTTGAGGAATGCAAGAAGTGTTTCAAATATCATGTTGTAGGTATATTTCCACTAATTTTCCTAATAAACGTAATTTGTTTGTTCATACTATTGCACAATGGCAAAAGGAGGAAGAGGAATTTGACATTGTTCCCAGTGATTAGGACATCGTTAACTTTGAACTGGGGAGGAAATTCCGGAAGAAGAATCAGTCCAGCAATTACCATTAGAAGAAGATGAAGGATAAGTTTAATTGGCTAGATGATTCAAAAGGAGTGGAGGTAAGTAAACAAGCCCTAGCGGATTATGAAATAGGTCAATTCAAAGATGAATTATGGTGTGATGTTATTCCTATGAGTGCTTTTCATTTCTTACTTGGAAGACCCTGGCAATTTGATAGGAAATTAATGCATGATGGTTGTTCAAATTTTTTTGAATGATGATGGGGAAGAAAAGAATTAAATTGCTACCTCTACCACCAAGTGGCGCAAATCCCAAGAAAATTTAGAAGACTACAGTAGTTGGTTAAGTTCTTTCTGCCAAGGAGATTGAAAGGGAAATTGAACAGGCACAACAATGTTTCTTTTAATAGTGAATGAAGTGTCTCAACTAGGTGAAATCAAGGATGAATGATTAGTGAAGATCCTAGATGAATTCAGAGACGTGTTTCTTAAAGATCTTCCTCATGAACTACCACCAACTCGTGGAATTGAACATGCAATTGATTTCATCCCCGACGCGCCAATCCTTAATAAGCCAAATTACAGATGTGATCCTAAGGCATCAAGAGATCTTCGACGTCAGATTGATGAGTTGATCTCTAACGTACTATTTCGTGAAACTATGAGTCCTTGTGCAGTTCCTGCTCTATTGGTTCCTAAAAAGGATGGTACTTGGAGAATGTGCATAGATTCACATGTAGTTAACAATATCACAATCTAATACAGATTTCCTATGTCCAGACTAGAGGATATGTTGGATGAACTACATGGACTGGGCATATTTTCTAAAATTGATTTCAGAAGTGGTTATGACTAGAGGGTTCGTAAGGGTGATGAGTGGAAAATTGCGTTCAAAACCAAACAAGGTCTCTATGAATGGTTGGTCATGACTTTTGGTTTGTGCAATGCTCCTAGTTCTTTCGTGAAATTAATAAATGAGATACTCCAACCTTTCTTAAACAATTTTATTACTGTCTACCTTGATGATATTCTTGTTTATAACAAATATGTTCATGACCATTTAGTACACTTGAGTCTTTTAGAAGTTAATTGATCAGAAACTGTATGGCAAGCTCGAAAAATGTGATTTCATGCAGGATCATATTGCGTTTTGGAAGTTTTATAGTATGTCATGAGGGAGCTAAGGTTCATCTATTAAAGGTTGAAGCAATGATGTCCTGGAAACCGCTAACCAATGTGCATAAGGCACGTAGTTTTCATGGTTTAGCTTCATTCTATAGGAGGTTCATGCGAAATTTCTCTATAGTTATGACTCTTATAACTGAATTGATGAAGAAAGGTGGATTTCAATGGAAAAAGGCTCAGTTTGCTTTTGAAGATGTGAAACAAAGACGATGCAATGTCCTTGTACTTGCTTTGACTAATTTTGATAAATTATTTTGAAGTTAAATGTGATGCCAGTGGAGTAGGTATTCGAGCAGTATTTGTTCAAATTAAACGCACAGTCTCTTATTTCAGTGTGAATTTGTGTGGTGCAAAACTGAGATATTCTAACTATGATCATGAGTTTTATGCTGTTGTTCGTGCTTTCGATCATTGGTCTCATTATCTCGGGCCAAAAAAATTTATTCTTCACTCTTATCATGAAGCTTTGAAGTTCATCAATGGTAAGCAGAAGTTGAATAACAGGCATGCTAAATGGGTTGAATTTCTTCAGTCTATTACCTATTCTTCTAGCTACAAATAAGGTAAGAATAATGTGGTTGCAGATGCATTGTCCAGGAGAGCTTATTCCTTAGCTATGGTAGATACTAGGGTGCCGGGTTTTGAACATCTAAAGGCATTATATGCTAGTGATCTATATTTTTCGAAAGAGATAGCCAATCTCACTCGAAATTTTAAGGTTCACGATGGATATCTTTTTCGTCACAACAAGCTATGCATTCCTAAGAGTGGTATTAGTGAGTTATTGGTTCAGAGAATCACATTCTGGAGCTTTACGGGGTCATTTTGGGTTACATAAGACGATGGATATGCTCACTTAATATCTTTATTAACCAAAGATGATTGGCGATGTTCAATCAATCCTTGCAAAGTGTTCTTCATGTCATAGAGCAAAATCTACTTTTTTCAACGGCTTATACACTCCATTTCTTGTTGCTGATACACCCTGTGACAGTGTGAGTATGGATTTTATCATTGGATTGCCTACAACTCAGAAAGGAAGTGATTAAATCATGGTTGTGATTGACAAATTTACAAAGATGGCTCATTTCACTGCAATGAATAAGACTAATAATGCTCAACATGAAGACATATTTTGAGGAGATTGTCAAGTTGCATGGCATTCCTAGAAGTGTGATGAGTGACAGAGATTTGAAATTCCATAGTCATTTCATGAAGTGTTTATGGAGAATGTTAGGTATTGATGTGAATATTGATAAGAAATCGCCACTCACAATGATAGAACTATACTTTGGTTTTCTTAAACCCAAGCACCAAGAAAATCGATCTAAATCGAATAATTTTATGAATTGATTAAAGCAATGCACCCTCAATTCCTAAAACTATCCTCACAAGAGTCTAAACCCTAAGCACCAACTCTTTCAAGATGTTCGAAAATTTCCACACACTCGAAAATTTCCTCACCTTCGGTTTTGGTTTGTTTTGTAGAAAACAAGCAAACTTAAACAATCAATGTTTTATTAAATTCTCTAATCTCAATTTTTACAAGCTCATGTTGAGATTATTTATAGTCATAATCATCAACACAATCATAACTAAACTAAGCTAAATTTACATGCATAAAATTAGGTAAATTCACCCTAATCTAGTGACTCATCAATGACTCACAAGATAAGAATGCCACATCATCACTGCATGTCATGTAACTTGCTAAAATATCTTAACAAACTCTATATAATCTGAAAAATATCCTAACAAACATATTCTTACCTTTTTAATCAAGATAATCAACAGATTACAACTAGATTTACAAAACAAAAAGATTTACCTAAATCCCCCAAAAATCGTCCAAATTGAAGCAAGCCTTGTTCATCCAAATTTGCTCAATTTTTGCGGTTTTTCTTCAAATCTTCAAGAAAACTTTCAAGATTCAATTTGTTAACAAAGAAACCTTCAAGAAGTTATTCTCCATGTGTATTAGGAAGTAAATGATGATTTAGACACTTCAAGAATTAAAAGACTCAATGCCTCAAATGAGAAAACCCTATCAAGTGAAGTGGGAAAAACTCATAGTCAAAACCACCTTATTCCCCTAATTCCACCGTTCTTTCCTTTGCTTCAATGATCAAGTATTTTCGTGTGTCACCAAACACACCAAACATGATGTCTTAGAAGATCCCAAAAGCCTTGAATCTCCATAAGCCATTATTTCCCCCATACTTGTATCATCTTTAGAAGCCATTATCAAACCTTCAAAGTTATCCTCTTGTATCGTATCATCCTCCTCTTCTCCAAAAGAGTTTGTCCTCGAACATCGAAGTTCATCATCAGGAACATAAGGAGACAAATCACCAATGTTAAACGTGGTATGCACACCATATTCTCCTGCCATTTCGAGTTTATATGCATTGTCCCCGATTTTACTCACGATTTTGCATGGTCCATTATACCTAGGCATTAGCTTGTTTTTCCTTTGATTAGGAAATCTTTCCTTCCTTAGATGTAACCATACCAAATCTCCTTCCTTGTATGTGTGTTTGGTTTTATGCTTGTTAGCTCTTGTCTTGTAGATATCATTCACATGCTCAATCCTTGCTCTAACATGTGCATATAACTTCTGCATATATTCAATTTTAGCTAAAGCATCTTTATAAACAAGCTCACCTTTAGAAATAGCCACGAACTATATAGGTAGCTTGGGATTGACTCCGTAAACAACTTCAAAAGGTGAATGCTTAGTTGCATATGTAGATGAACGATTATAAGCAAACTCTGCATGAGCTAATTTCAAGTCCCAATCCTTTTGTGTCTTGCTTACCAAACAACGAAGTAGAACGCCTAAGGTTCTATTGGTGACTTTAGTTTGACCATCAGTTTGTGGATGATAAGAAGTACTGAAGAGTAATTTCGTACCTATTAAACGCCACAATGATATCCAGAAGTAACTCATGAATTTTGTGTCCCTGTTACTTACAATTGTTTTCGGAACTCCTTGTAACCTAACAATGTCTTGAAAATACAATTCTGCAACATTCACAGCATCATCGGTCTTGTGGTAAAGTATGAAGTGACCCATCTTCAAAAACCTGTCGACCACAACCATTATAGCATCCTTTTGCCTTGCAATTCTAGGCAAACCAACTATAAAATCCATAGAAATATCATCCTAAGGGGCTTCTGGCACTGGCAATGGTGTGTAGAATCCCTGATGGAAGGCTGCCTTGGCCTTTTGACAAACTGCACACTGTGATATTACTGCTTCAACATCAGCAATCATTCTAGGCCAATAAAAATGCTCTTGCAACATTGTCAATGTTTTTGTGATACCAAAGTGACCTGCAATTCCACCCCCAGGCGCTTCTTTGACGAGCAGTTCACGAATACTGCACTTAGGGATGCAGAGTAGATTCCGTTTGAATAAGAATCCGTCATGTAGCACATAAGATCCCATTGAACCCTTTGTAGTTTGTGAATAGAAAGGTCCAAAATCTCCATCTTTCTCATAATATTGTGTAATAGACTCCAAACCAAGCAATTTGAAATTAAGAACACCAATTAAAGCATACCTCCTTGATAAAGCATCAGCAACCATATTAGATTTGCCTTCTTTGTACTTTGATGAAAAGTGAAATTACTGCAAAAATTTAACCCACTTAGCATTTCTTGGATTGAATTTATGTTGGCCATTGATATCCTTCAGAGCCTCATGATCAAAATGCAATATAAAGTGACTTGGACGCAGATAATGACTCCAATGATCCAATGCTCGAACAATAGCATAGAATCCCTTGTTATAGGTAGAGTAATTTAACCTTGGTCCATTCAATTTCTCACTAAAATAAGCTATAGGCCGCTTACCTTGAACCTACACTGCACCAATCCCCACGCCACTAGCATCTGTCTCAACTTCAAAAGGTTTCGGAAAATCTGGCAAAGATAAGATAGGAGCTTGACAAAGCCATTTGTTCACCAATTTGAATGCCTTTTGCGCATCTTTAGTCCATTCAAACTTCTCTTTGTTCTTCTTAATACACTCGGTCATAGGTGCTACTACAGATGAGAAATTCTTCACAAATCTTTGTAGAAAGAAGATAAACCATGAAAAGCACGCACCTCAGTCACAGATTTCAGAACTGGCCATGATTTTTATAGCTTCTACTTTCGAAGGATCAACTGAAACACCATCTTTAGAAACAATGTAACCTAAGAATGTCATACTTGAGACCATGAAAGAGCACTTTTCTAGCTTAGCATACAACTTCTGCTTCCTCAAAGTTTCGAACACTTCTCTTAGATGCTGCAGATGATCTGCCACAGTTGCACTATACACCAGTATATCATCCAAATACCAGTATATCAACCACAAACTTTCCAATGAAAGGTTTCAAAACTTCATTCATCAATCTCATAAAAGTACTAGTAGCATTAGAAAGACCAAAAGGCATAACTAACCATTCATAGAGTCCTAGTTTAGTTTTCCTGTTTTGCATTCATCACCCTCCTTCATTCGAATTTGATGGTAACCACTCCTCAAATCAATCTTGGTAAACACTTAGGAGCGAAACAATTCATCCAATAAATCATTTAATCGAGGAATAGGAAACGTGTATTTGATGGTGATGTTATTCACAGCTCTAGAATCAATGCACATTCTCCATGATCCATCCTTTTTAGGAACAATTCATCTAATTTTTGCACTGCACATGGACTCATGCTCTCTATGACATACCCTCTTGCCATCAACCCTTCAATCTGTCATTGAATTTCTTTTGTTTCTTCTAGATTGCACCTGTAACCTGGTTTATTAGGAATCTAAGCTCCAGGAACCAAATTAATCTGATGTTCAATTCCTCTAATGGGTGGCAATCCTGGGGGCAATTCATCTGGAAATATGTCTTGAAATTCGTGCAACAAGGGGCGCAACTCACGAGGGATGCTCGTTGCTTTCTCTTGCACTTCCTTAGACATTAACACATAGAAATTCTCACAATTCTTTACCTCTTGCACCATGGCTTTCTCATCAATCAACAAAACACTCTTTTTATTGCTCACATCTTTCGAAAATTTTTAAGTTTCCAAAGGTTTCAGGGCAACTGGTTTTCCTTGTACCTGTTTCCTAATGAAGTATATATTTGTTCTCCCATCAAACTGTACGAATCTATCAAATTCCCACGGTCATATAAGAAATATATGGCACGCATCCATAGGATATACAACATAGAGCACTTGATCATAGAAATTTCCAATTTTGAAACTAACCAGAGCCAGTTTGTTCACCTTGACGTCACTTGTGTCACTGAGCCAATGTAAATTGTATGGTTGAGGATATTCAGTGGTAGGAATTTCCAATATGTTGATCAATATTGTAGAGACTACATTAGTGCAACTACCTGAATCAATTATCAGATCACACAGTCTCCCTAGAACATTGCACCTAGTGATGAAAATCTTATCCCTCTGATTCTCTATAGGTGGCGCAACTTTAGATTGCAAAACCCTTTGGAGAACTAAACTCTGGCCATTTACCTCAGGAGTAATTTCCTCAATCTCCTCTTCCTGAGTGTCATAATTCACGCCATCCTCCTATTGTTCATTCTCCTTTTCTTCAAAGATTTCATCATCCGCCCAATTTCGAGTAGTATGAACCCTTAAATGAGGAAAATCCTTCTGAATATGGCCTTGACCTTTGCACTTAAAGCATGTGCGTTGATCAGGGTGTGGAGGCTTAGTAGTAGAGCCTTTATCCTTGATATATGGAGGAGGTTTTGAAGTGGAATCGAAATTTTGTTTAATGAAACAATGGCACCTTCCTTCTTCACAAAGGGTTTCGGAAAAGTACTTGGTTTTTTTGAAAACTGCTTCTCAACCCTAGAGTCAACCTTGCAAACTTCATCGAAAGTCCAGTAAGGTTGTTATTCCACCGTTTCTCTTATTCTTTCATATAAGGTAGCAACATAACGAGCAACTTGATGATCCTTTTTTTTTCCTTCTAGATCGCAGATGGTGATCAAATTGAGGAATTCAGATGTATATTCTTCAACTGATTTTCGATCTTGCTTTAAAGTATGCATCTTTATAAAGTTTCCTTGCTCGTAATCCTGAGGAACAAAACATCTCCTCGTCTCCTAATTTAATTTCATCCAAGTGGCTACTTTAGACATTCCATCCTTCTTTCTTTTCTTTTACATACCTTCAAGCCATAAGCTTGCCAAGCTAGTCAATTTTAATTCTCCAATCTTGTATGATTTTCGATCATCATAATCTTTATATTTGAAAATTCGTTCAATCCTTCTTAGCCAATCCAAGAACTTTTCAGGATCAAAACTTCCACTGAATTCAGGAATATCCAATTTAAGATTGCGATCATCATCATTAGGCCTTTCCTTCTTTCTGCGCCTATTTATAGGTTCTTCATTACTAGAACTTGATGAATATTGTTTCCTTGGTTTTTGTGCACACCTTAAGCTTGCTTGCTCATCATCAGAACTAGAATATGTCTCCCTTTTACTTGCACCCTTGGACTTTCTTGGCGATTTTAGTTTTTCGGCAAAATCCTTCATGGTGGCCTCAAACGTAGCTTTTAATTCCTCTATGTCCTTGCGCAAATCCTCAGTGGTAATTTTAGGAGTGTTTACTTCATCAGCTGACATGATTACTTTTGTTTCAATAATGAAATTATTCCAATAACCTTGAGGATTAATGTCCTCTCAGCGAAAGCACCAAAAGTTGATTTGAATACTGATAAGAAATCGCCACTCACAATGATAGAACCTTAGTTCGGTTTTCTCTAAAGCCAAGCACCAAGAAAACCGATCTAAGTCGAATAATTTTATGAATTGATTAAAGCAATGCACCCTCAATTCCTAAAAATATCCTCAAAAGAGTCCAAAACCTAAGCACCAACTCTTTCAAGATGTTCGAAAGTTTCCACACACTCGAAAATTTCCTCACCTTCGGTTTTGGTTTGTTTTGTAGAAAACAAGCAAACTTAAACAATCAATATTTTATTGAATTCCATAATCTCAATTTTTACAAGCTAATGTTGAGATTATTTATAGTCATAATCATCAACAAAATCCTAACTAAACTAAGCTAAATTTACACGCATAAAATTAGGTAAATTCACCCTAATCTAATGACTCATCAATGACTCACAAAATAAGAATGCCACATCATCACTGCATGTCATGTAACTTGCTAAAATATCTTAACAAACTCTATATAATCTGAAAAATATCCTAACAAACTTATTCTTACCTTTTTAATCAAGATAATCAACAGATTACAACCAGATTTACACAAATCCCCCAAAAATCGCCCAAATTGACGCAAGCCTTGTTCATCCAAATTTGCGCAATTTTTGCGGTTTTTCTTCAAATGTTCAAGAAACCTTCAAGAATTATTCTCCATGTATATAAGGCTGTAAATGATGATTTAGACACTTCAAAAATTAAAAGACGCAATGCTTAAAATGAGAAAACCCTATCAAGTGAAGTGGGAAAAATTCATAGGCAAAACCATCTTATTCTCCTAATTCCACCATTCTTTCCTTTGCTTCAATGATCAAGTATTTTCGTGTGTCACCATACACACCCAACATGATGTCTTAGAAGATCCCAAGAGCATTAATCTTCATAAGCAATTATTTCCCTTATACTTGTGTCATCTTTAGAAGCCATTATAAAACCTTCGAAGTTATCCTCTTGTTTCGTATCTGGTACTAAGCCACTATTCAGTACTTCTCATAATCCCCAAATTGATGGTCAAAAAACGGTTACAAATAGAACCCTACGTACTTTGCTGCGTGGGCTTATGAGCAAGACTGAGAAGGATTGGGATGTTCTTTTTTGTGTCATGCGGAATTTGCCTACAACAGAGTTATTTCATCCACCACAAATAATTCAACTTTTTGATGTTGTTTATGGTATTAATCCTTATATGCCCATTGATTTGATACAATTAGCAAGAAATGAGATACATGTGGATGCTATGAAACATCTGGAGGTGTTCAATAAAACGTATGAAAAAGTGAAGAAGAATATTTCACAGATGAATGAGGTATATACAAGGCGCTCCAACAAGAATAGGATGCAATATATTTTAAAATTTGGTGCTTTAGTTTTGATTCATCTCAGGAATGAAATATTCCCTCACAATGCCTACAGTAGATGGACCATTTAAAAGGATTGAAGCATATGGAGATCATGCATATAAGATTGATCTTCCTAATGAGTATGGTAATGTAATTGCAACTTTCACCATTGGAGATCTCTCACCTTATGATGATGATGTGAATTGAGAGCAAATTCTTTACAACCAGAGGAGAATGATTTGAATTTGAATACAGGTGAGTTGTCTAGCTCATTGCCAATTGTGGATGAACGGGCAACCTTATAATGAATCCAATTGGCTTAGTGAAAGATAAAGCACAGGTATAGGTGACAATGGTGAAGAGTGATGGCACCGTGGATGATAGTGGTGGTTATAATGATAGCTATCAAAACAATAACTAGTAATCACTCGTTGGTATTGGTGGAGTAAGGTGTTAATTTATGGTGGTGTGTCATTCAAGTTAACACTTTACAAGGTGGAGGTTAGATTTCGGCATCAAGTTGGTTTCATACATGAGGTTTTTCCTACTTCACTTGATAAGGTTTTTCTTAGTTTCGACTTTATTGTCTATATGTGTGTGTCACAATGTTAGTGTCGTACTTCAAGATTATCTTTGAAACACGGTGAATGGTTTCTTGATTAAAAGATTCATTCTTGTTAGAGTTCTTAAAGATTGACCAAAAATCTTGAATAATCAAGAAAATGAACATCTTCCTTGAGCGCGTGTTATTGGATAAACAATATGGATCTTGGGCTCCTAGGTTTGCGTGTTTTTTGTGGATAAACTTGAAGATTTGTGTTGTTTATCTTATTTTTAGTTATTTGTTAGATTGTTTGTTAGGAAATTTCCTAAATTAGTTTTGCTTTGGCTTAACAAAAACCAGCCATCCTTATCTTCTTGAAGATAGGCGGATTTGTTTTATAATAAGATTTAGTTTGTTTGTTGTGCTTTGTTTTGCAAGTAGTTTCTAAGTTACTTAGGATTTATTCATGTTTTCATAAGGATTTTAGGATATTTTGTGCCATAAATATCCTAAAAAACAATGTAACAACATAAGATTATTATTGAATGAAAACAATTTCATGTGTTGCGAGATTTTTGAGAGAGTTTTGTTCAAATCTCTTGCTAAATTTGTGCATTCTAGTATTGATCTTGAGTTTAGAATCCTAATTAGTTGAGTTCTAGATTGAAAAACTAATTACCTCATAATTAAATTAGTCATGGAATGGAGAATTAATTGTGAAACCTGTGAGTTTTGAGTGTTAATTGCGAATTCCACTTAAAATCCACATCAGGATTCCACCCCTGTGGTAGTTTCACCTGAGTTTAGTGATCTAACACCTCATTCGGGTTGTGTGGAGTGATGGGCTAAGGCGAAGCCTGGGTCATAGGCCAAAAGATAGATGTCATCAAGTCCACAAGATCCTGCTACGGGAAGCAATCAACCTCTAGAGTCTTGAAGGGTACAATCCCTACACCTTGGGAAGTCCTAGTGTCTATCTCATCCAGGGTGAATTGATGGTTCTGAATCCTTGAAACACTCCTCCTTGGAGACAACTAAGGAATCCCGCTCATCGCATTGCTTCTCCTCATGCGACCCTCCTCTGAACGGGGCTCAGGGCTTCATCGCCTCTTTTGAGAGTTAAAATTGTTCCTGCTCCAGTAAGGAGTACCCGAGTCGCGCCTTGAAGCACCGAAAAATCCTCTCAAACCTAAAGCTCCAGCATTGCACCCCGAAGCACGGACACATCTCCTAGAGCCCGAGCGATCTTCACTAGGTTGAGAATTAGAAAAGGCAGAGCTAGCTCTATGCTCGAGAGGATCCAGATCTACCCTAACTCCAAATGCACCCCCAATATCATATATGGGCTCATGAACCTTTTGATGGAAATAAACATGATAAGATAAACATGTCAGGGTAACGAAGAATTAGTGAAAATGTAACATGTGTCATGAGTTATTACTTCAGCTTTCGGGTTCTTGCAAATTAGCTTTGTCAACATCCCTCCAGCAAACTTCTTGAGAAAGGATTTGCCTCTCATGACCTTGGCAACATCCCTATCAAGCTGCAAAGGAAAAAAAAAACAAATTAGTGGTCATATCAAAACAAATAGGAAAAAATCATATGAGTTTGGGTAGAATCATAAATGGGTGAAACAGGGAGGAACATGAATCTCCGCCTCCTCTGAGTAAAGAATGGTATAGGAGCACTATCCTCGAGCAGTCTAGAAAGGAATAATCAGATCAGCTCCGGAATGCTCTCCTTTCAAATACTTGGCCTGCAAAGGTCAAGGAAAAGGTTCATGATTCTGTGATTGGTCGACATTGTGTAAACTGTAAGGAAACACACATATAAATTGCAAACTCACAGTTGCATATAGAATCACCGGTCTTGCCAGCCGGAGCAAATGGTGCTCGTAGAGAATCACAAGAAGAACCAACAAATGCCAATGGATGTTCGAATCGCCTCCATATCTAAACACTACTATGTCAGATGCATGGTGCGCCATATCCAACATGGAAGTAGGGGGGTCCCGGGGAACAATCAGCTCCTGAGAGGAATGTTGAATGGCCACTCTCCCTCCAAGGTACCAAGTAGGTCCCTTGGCACTCCAAAAGATACATTGGCGCTTTGTCAACCATCTCCAAATGCTGAGGTCTCTATCCCCGTCAGGGAGATCACCCAATTGAAGGAAAGGAGCCTAGAATAAAAATGTGAGTAACAAATACAAAACAATGCAATGAGTCTAAACTATCAATCCTCACTAGTGGAAAAATGGCTACTAGTGACCCTTGATTAGTATCATTTGTAACAAAAACGATACTAATAGATGTTCATTAGTATCATTTTAAACAAAAAACAATACTAATAGGTTCCTATTAGTGTCATTTGTAAAAGAAACAACACTAATATAAGCCTATTAGTATCGTTTGTAAAAGAAACAACACTAATATAAGCCTATTAGTATCGTTTGTAAAAGAAACGAAACTAATGTAAGCCTATTAGTTTGGTTTGTACAAGAAACGACACAAATGAATAAGTTACTAGTATCGTTTTTATTAAAAACGATACAAAACAGAATCCCTAACAAACATTTAACTCGTCCCTGTATTTGTTTTAATTGCCAATATGTTATAAACTCACACTTCCTCTTCCTCTCTCTCTATCACTCATGCATCTTCCCACTAATATCACTTCTCACCACCACCATCACTCTCAACACCATTATTCTCACCACCGTCTCTCACCACCACCATAACTACGACCAGGTACTTTCACCGCCTTTACCACTTACCACCATTGCTGCGCATACATTGTTAGGGTTAGTTTTGTTCGAATTTGGGAAATTAAGGGTTTAATTGGGTTTGGATTTTGTTGACATATGTGCTTCTTTTTATTCGAATTAAAGGATTTAGGGGCTTAATTTGTTCAGCTTTAGTTTAGATTTTAGGGAATTAGGGTTTGATTGGTGATGAATTTGGGGGTTTGAATTTGGCCCGATTAGAGATCTAGGTTCCAAAGTTTGATTGGGGAATTGTGATCGAAGGTTTATTTTGGGGAATTTTGCTTCGAAGGCTCGTTTTTAGGGAATTTGGGTTTAAAGACTCGATGGGTGGGGCCATTAGGGGTGGCGTTTTTCCGCCTCTGGTTGGTGGTGGTGGCAGTTTTGGTGCTGTAAGGGTTGTGGCGATGGTAGTGTTATAGTATGGATGCTTATTCTTGTTGTTTACTGGTTTTAGGGTTCTTCATGTTGCTTTTTTGGAATTTTATTGGTTCTGATATTTTGTTGTTTAATGTTTTTTATTGTTTCCAATTTACTTTGTTTCATGTTATTTCTCACCATTGCTATCAAATTCTTCGTGGCGAATCACCACCACCGCATATCCACGTTGAATTTTGGCGGTGTCCTCTGATTGTCAGGGAGATAGTGTTATGAATCTTGTGTTTTATTCAATTGTGAACTTTGTAATTTAATTGTGAATTGTTATCAAATCTGGCATGCAACAAAGAGTGAATTTTTATTTCAAATCTGAAAATTGGGCTACTATTCGTGTTGTAAATTTTATTTCTGTAAATCTTGTGTTTTATTCAATTGTGAACTATGTAATTCAATCTGAAAATTGTTATCAAATCTTGTGTTTGGTTTATTTGGTTTGTGCTACTGTTCTTGTTGTTCAAATTAAATTGGGCTTTTTTCAAATCAGTTTATGTTGTTCGTAAATTTTGTTTGGTTTGTTTGGTTTAATTTGTGTTTTTCGTGCTGATCAAATGGGGCAGATGAATTTTGTTTGGTTTGTTTGGTTTAATTTATGTTGTTCGTGCTGGCAGATGAATTTTGTTTGGTTTGTTTGGCTGTTCAAAAGTTCGATTCTCAACTCTCAATATCTTCCCCTTTCCTTTTTGGATTCTATGTTAAGAGATTGTAGTATGTTTCACCTATTGTTCTTTAATCTGTTATAGGGGTTTTGTTTGATTTCATTAATTTGATTATTGTTCAAAACTGATTTTAGGGCTTCGAACTTTAGGAGGGCGAATACATTTTTTCGGCGGTCGATTTCGATTTTTAGGGTTCAATTTTGGGGGTTTTGATTAGGGTTTCGAATTTTTTTGGTGTTGTATTCGTTCTTTGCGGCGAACCGCTGTCAATTCATCCACGCTCCACTCGGGTCATCTCCTTTACTCTCAGCTTATCAGGTTTAATTTTTTGTAGGTTCTTTTTTTTTTATTGTGATTTGTTTATGAATTGGTTAGGTTTTATAAATTGATTAATGGTGATGTTGCTATGATAATTGAATGGTGAGTTTTCATAGATAAGAAAATTGTATGTGTTGGTTTTATGTATATTGTTTTTCTGCGCTCTGTTTTCATTTGCTGTTTATCATCTATTGAAGCTTACTCACACCATTACAAGTATATGACTTTGAGTCCCACTCCATTTCCTCCTTCCTTCTACAAAAATCTCCGTTGAGAAATAGCAGGCTTGGGCAGAGGAAATTAAGGGCTAAAAACAATCAAATAAGGGAAGTGATGTCCTTAAAATCTAGAAAAAAGGGTGCCTATGTGCTTGGGGCATGCATTCATAACCACTAGGTTCATGCGCTAAGGAATTTAAGGTCATATTCAAATTTCAGGTTGAGGACTATGGTGTCATTTTGATGTTGTTTTTGAGATGTCATTTGATGATCATTTGCTCATTTGGTTCCGATTTTAATTATAATGATGTTAGAACATACATTATTGGATTATTTGTTCATGGGGATTATTAAGGGGATTTGGTTTGCCTGTTTAATGATGTTTAGTGTCCGTTTTGGTAGGGCGTAAAACGTTTAAACTATTTTTATATTTTACCTTGTTTAGCTTGGATTGCAATATTTAAATGTAAAACTTACCACCATCACCATTACTCTCACCGCCATTATTTTTACCACCATCACATTCACCAATTTTGAGGAGACGGGTTTGAAGTTGTTGTTTGAACTAGGATTCCCAAAAGGCAGCGGTATGTATGGAGCTGTGGATTGCTTAATTTGTTGTTGTTTTGGATTTTTTTTTGGAGATGATTTTGGTAAAAATGTGTTGCCTAATTTTGGAAATTATATCTTTGGAGATACTCAAGATTGTCGATCCAGGTGTTTGCTGGTGATTTAGATTTTGGTGTGGTTTTGATTGTGTTCCTATTATGTAGTTTTACTTTGATTGAAAGATGATTTCGATTCTTGAAAGTGTTTCCATTTATAAATGTTGATTGAATGTGTAATATGCTTTTTAATCATCTGTTCTTATTTGTTTATCGGATCGAGTTCATGGTGAAGTTTCTGTCGAATTGAGTGTGTCCATTACTTCCATGAGGGACTTGAGGGTTTAAAGTCCTACCGGAATTAGCTCATCTGCTTTTTAGTGAGTAGTTATGTTTATATTGTTTACATCGATTATGTTCGATTAATTATAACTGACTATTCAAAGTTTTTCAAATTTTAGGGAAATTGTTTATTGGGTTGATATTTTGTTACTATTTGCTAAACTAATTAGATCAGTGGACTAATTATGGTTTCTAGTGTAGCATATGGATGTTGGTATGCCAAAAATATCTCTATTTCTTATGTTCATAAAAGTGCCCTTTGTTTGTTAGCACTTTTTTGTTCACGCCTCATTCTCTACTCTGGTTTGGTATCATCCAACACCTTGACAATGGTAACTCGCTGTATGTGTGTACTGTCACTCATTTTCCTGCTTATATATATCAGTGCTTCGATTACTTTCACTAGAAATGAAAGACTTGCATATTTTACCTCAAATTTTGACCAACTTTCTTACCTACATTTTGAACTCAGATGTCAAATGCTGATGGATAGATTATTGAATATGACCTCTTGGGTATCATTTTTGTGTTTAAATTATATTTAATCACATGTTTATAACTGCTGCTTTATTATTTTTTATTGGTTCACCTTGAGCTTGACCTTTTTCCTCCATGTAATATATTCTTTTAATTTGATTGAAGTCATGCTATTGTGCTTCTTGCTTCCTTTGCTAATCGAGCCAACGGATCTTGACAACTTCTTTGTCTTTCAACTGCTTCTTACATGACATTTGTATTATCAGGCGTCTACTTGTCTATGAACTATTGGGTATTGTTATATGCCATAATATAGACACTTTCATAATTAGGATTTTGGGTATTGTTTTGTAGGCTTAACTCTGACATATCAATGTTGGAGGCCAAGATTGAGAGGCTTAAATCACAATTGCTCTATCATATACGGAAAACTAGGAATATGGTTCTTTGGCATTGTAAAACCAGGACAGAGGATAGGGTATGCAGGCTAATTAAGCAGGAGGTTTGTGGGAGATTGCTGCATGTGGAAAAAATGAAGTGGAGGACTGCTGATTATGAATTTCTGCAGAAATTACAATATAGCTAGTTTTTTGTGTGTTGCAGTTTCTGTTGTTTTGTTGTTGTTACTGATCAACTACAGATATGGTTTGATCAACTCTGCACTGGTCTGGCCTGTGTTTGGGGACTGTAGTGTTTTTGCATTATGTTAACAGGTTGTAGTTGTGTGAAGGATGTTTTTTTTGTCGTGCAGTGTGTAGAGAAGTGCATTGTGTGGAGAGGTGTTTAATATGGTTTTGGATGCAGGTTGTCTGGCTGCTGTTGGTTGAGATTGGTTGTGCTGTATTACAGCAATGCAGGTTGTGCAGTCATTGAATTGAAGGAATGTAGTTTGGAGAAGGTTGAGGGCTGCTGTTGGGCAGAGGTGTAGTTAGTGCTGTGTTTTGTTGAAGTGCAGTAGTGCAGTTTGGCAAGTGCAGATTGTTTGGTAGGTTATTGTTGTTTTTGGGTCTTCCTGTTTTCGGTGTTTGTTGGTTTCTGCAGTTTTTTAGTTACTAAAATTAATCATGTCTGGTGGAAGTTTCTGGTTTGATGAGATGAATTAAGGTTTTTATGCAGTTTACAGTTTGTGAGGAGGATGCAGTTTTTTAGGAGGTTGGTTTGGGAGATAGCAACCATTACTCGAACGGTAAGGAGAGTTCTACATTGACTGTTATTGCTTTTGTACCCCCTATTAATTACTCTTATCAATTTCCTGTGTTATACTCACTACTGTATTCAGGGAGTTCTTGCCCAAAGAAGGTCTATCTTTCAAATAAATAGTTTCCATGTATCATTAATTTATGCCCCTTTATGTATCATTAATGTCTTTGTAATAATTTATTATTGTTATACATGAATTTAATCTAGTATTTGTTATAAGAATTTTAGTTTATAGTTAGTAGTATTACTATTTCATTAGAATTGTCTTTAGGACATCGAATGTCTTTAGTTTGTTTGCATAGTATGAGTATGCTTGGCATAGTAGGGAAGTCACCACTGTACTCTTTTGAAGCGGTCATGGAACCCCATTAGGTCTAGCTCGAAGGCGAATCGACAGCCAAGGATAAGAAGCACAGCGATGAGTGCATAAGCGCCCAACGAGCGCTCTAGCGCTCGTACTGAGCGCATAAGTGCTCGCCTTGAGCGCTCGGCGTTCGATTTATTAAAGTTTCCGATTCTTATCCATTTTCTCGAAATTCTTGATATTCACTTCCACAATCGAAAATTCACTTCCCGATTTCTCTTTATTCACCTCTACAAACCTAAAATTACTTTATTTCATACAGAGTGTCCCAGATTCTTCTACAAGGTTAAACGTACGTGATCGTGTTTGCGCATTTTCTTAATTTCGGACGAAATAAATTCATAAAATAAAATAATAAAATGAAATAAAGTAAAACAAAATATAATAATAAGAAGAAGAAGAAGAAGAAATAAATAAATAAATAAATAAATAAATAAATAAATAAATAAATAAATAAATAAATAAATAAATAAATAAATAAATAAATAAATAAATAAATAAATAAATAATATGATATTAAATAAAATAACTTTAAGAGCAACGCGACCATTGTAACTTATCACCGGTTATTCCGGCAACGGTTTTAGTTTTCCAAAACGTTTGGCGGGCATTGCCCCCCTAGTCCCCCTATCCAGGGTGTTTCACCCGTGGAGCCCGCTCGCTGACCGGGTAGCGGGGCTAATGTAATGTTTATTTATTTATATTTTTCGTTGTTTTCTTAGTTACTTTAGCTAGTTTTCTCTCCCTTTTTCTTGTTCATATAGTTTTTATTCTTTTACCCCTTTCCCGCATATTTTAGCTTATTATTCCTTGTATTACTCTATTTTTTGTCTTATCTCATTTTTGTATGATTTTCCGGCTGATTTGGAAATCCAGACATTGCATCAAATGGGAGGAGTAGTATTTTTTGCGGAGATTTGGGTCGGTTTGATCGGTGCATCAGCCTTTGGTCAAGGTTCTTTCGGCTTTTGCTCAAGGATCTAATGATATCGCAAGTTTGACTAGCGATATCGCTAGCTTGGCCCAAAGATGTGGGAAGGCTATGAGAGGTTCTTGGTGCTTCATATTTACGATTAAATCGAAGAAACACTACTGCGTCAAAGAAGGAAGGAAGGGAAAACAGGGGTAGCGCTCGCTAGGCTACAGGAGCGCTCGCTACCATAGCCTCGTGCCTGTTATCTTCAGGTAGCGCCCGCTACCCTCTGACTCTGGCGAACTTTTGTTTTCTCTTCTTCTACTTGCCCACTTGCTTTGGGTTTAAACTTAATTATATATATTTGTTTTTCAGTAGTAAAAATATTTAGAGAATCATAGTTAGAGATAGTTAGACATAGTTATAACTTAGTATAACACAATTAGAACTCTCATTTTGCTCTCTAGATTAATTTTGTATTAAATTTGATTAGTGACTTAGTTCTTAAAACAATTCAATAGTTGTAATTCAATCTCTTTTAGTTCAATTCAGAGTTGTTATTCATTGTATTTTGGTTCTTGTTCTTGGTTTCCTGGTTTCCTGTTCTTTGTTTGATGTTCCTGGTTTCATGTTCTTGGCTTCTTGTTCTTGGTTGATCATCATTGTATTTGGGTATTTTTGATGTAAAGCTTCAAGGTTCTATAACTACAAAGGTTCAAGCTTCATAGTACAATTCTAAATTCATCTTCAATTTCCATTTCAACTTACATATTTTGTAGTTATTTTTCTTTGTAGTTTTATTTCATAGTTCTTCTCAAGTTAAACTTGTCCTAGCTCTTGTTTCCTTTGCTTTTTGTTCCTACTTCCTTCTCAAGTGGAACTTGTCCTTGTTCTTAGTTACATTCTTTCAAGCATGTTAAATTCTTCTGAAGTTAATCTTGTCCATGCACAATGCTTTTTTGTCTTAATTCTTCTCAAGATTAAACCTTGTCCTTGCTTTCATTTTCTTTATTGCTTTTTTAGTTTGATTAAATCACTTGCAAAACTTATTTCTTTGTAATAATATTGATAATTAAACAAGCTCTTTCCCTTTTTATAACTTTTGTTTAGTTTAATTTATAATACATTGTCATAATGATGTGAATTTGAGTACAAGTGAGATATCCTATAATGCACCAATAGTGAATGAGCCAATTAACCTTAATTATAATAAATCCTATAGGGTTTGATAGAGATAAATCACAGGTATGGATGACAATTGTTAAGGAACTTGACACTGTGAATGATAGTGGTGGTTTCCTGGCCAACACCATTGATCGTTGATACATTGCACTTGTGGAGTAGGTGCTTTAAATAAGTTAGTATTATTACCTAATTCAAGCACTTACAGGATGGATACAAATGGTGGTTACAGGGAACAAGTTGGTTTGGTCCATGAGTTTTTTCCCATTTCACTTGATAGGGTTTTCTCATTTTGGACATCATTGCTTTCATTTTTTGTGGACTCTTGATCATCATAATTATGCTAAAATGCATGGAGAATGGTTTCTTGATAAAAAGATTGAATCTTGAGGTATTTCTTAAAGTTTCTTCAAATTCTTGAAAGTTGCACCAAAAAATCAACGAAGCTTATTCGCGGAAAATTGCGACGAATTTTATGATCTTGGGCATCAAGTTAATTTCGTGATTTTTAGCTTAAATTCTAATGATTATCTTGTTAACTACTTATTTATTTAAGTTGTTAGGATATTTTCTTGATTAAATAAGTTTGTTAGCAAGATAAGGTCAAGTTGCAGTGATGATGTTGCATTCTTATCTTGTGAGTCATACTTGAGTCATGTAAGCTGAATTTCAGCCTGGTGGTGTGTGTTTTAGGTGTTTTTCAGTCTTAGAAAGTAGTTAGAACTTAATCTTAGGTTGTTCCATAAATAGCTTTGAGAATTCCTTGTAAAATACACAAGTTTTAATTCATAGAATTCTCATTCAAAAGTTCCAGAATTCCTTGTGCAACTTCACATTGAATTTTGCTCAAGTTTTTCTTCATAAATTCGTGAATCAAGAGTGAAGAACGATTTTAAATCCTAATTAATTAATTACTGGAGTGTCTTAATCAATCAGCTTTCAATTAAATTAATCCAAGAGTGGAAGTTTAATTGTCCTACACGTGAGTTTTTAGTGATATTTGAGAGTACCACTTAAAATAAACATCAATTTGGTGTCAAAGCTCAGAGTTCTTTCGGTCGATCATGGGGGGAAGCTAATTTGACACAATTAATTCAAGACATGATGACTAAACTAGAAGCTATGGACGTGAGACAAAAGCAGGATAATGTCCCCATTGATGTTATGGCTCGTGAATTGTAACGAAAGTTTGATCCTCAATCTGTGCATTATTTTCGTGGGGATGATGATGATGATGAAGATTTTCACTCGTCCTCTTTTTCTGACTCCCATAAAAAACGTCCCAAAAGCAGACCTAAGTTTGATGATCGTGGCATTAAACTTGATGACTTCACTGGCCAAGGTTCCCCACATGACTACCTTGAATGGGACAGACAAATGGAGAAGATTGCTGAATATAAAAGCTTTGATGATGAAAGAACCTTTAAAATTGTTTACATCAGACTAACCAAAAATGTAGGATTGTGGTATGAGGGCATTAAAGCCAAGAGAAAATGCCAAAAGAAAGCAAAAATTGTCACCTAATCTCACCTAAAGAAGAAATTGCGTGCCAAATATGTACCTTTTGACTTTGATCATCAGTATTATGTCAAGCTGACTTCACTTTACCAGGGCACTACGAGTGCGTGTGACTATATTTCAGAGTTGGAAAGGTTATCTTTGCTTTGTGACTTGGAGGAAAGAGAACATATGAAGATGGCAAGGTTTTTGAAAGGCTTAAACAAAAATATTGATAAAGAGCTCGATTTGGCTCAATATCATACTTTTGATGATCTCTGCAAGTTGGCATTGAAATTGGAAAAACGTGTCAAGGGGGAATCCACGCGAAATTTTGGGCCTTTCACTGGTAAATCAAACTACACTCCTCCAGATAAACATGCAAAAGCAAATCAGACACCACAAATAAACCAAGTTCCTGCAACTCCTAGCTCTTCAAAGGACAAACCATAAAAGGTGGTTTCTAAACCAGAATATGGAGAACGCAGGAGATGTTTCAACTGTCAAGGTTATGGTCACATTGCTTCATCTTATACCTCCAAACGCACATTGTCTATGGAACAAGCTAGATTATGGGCAACTTAGGAAGAAATTTTCCAGATTGTGGTTGAAGATGATGATTACATCATTCAAAACCAGAGAGGGGAGGATTTTGATGAAGACACCCTGGAAACTGTGAATCAGCCTCCATTGCTACAAGGTGGCGAAGCTTTTGTGGTTAAAAGATCATTGCATTCAGCAATAGAACCACATGCAACGCAAAGAGAAAGCTTAATTCACAGTATTTGCAAAATTGGTCCATACCTATGCAATTTAATCATTGATAGTGGGTCTTGCACGAATGTAGTATCGAAAGATCTGGTAAAAAGGTTGAAATTGACGCAAAGAAACCATAATATTCCTTATAAATTGAATTGGCTTGATGATACAAAAGGAATCGAAGTAAAGAAGTAAGCACTGATCAATTTTACAATTGGACTATACAATGACGAATTGTGGAGTGATGTTGTGCCTATGACTGCGTGCCAATTGTTCCTGGGAAAACCATGGAAATATGAATGGAAGGTGCAACATAATTGAGAATCAAATGTGTACTCAGTTGTGAAGGATAAGAAATGAATCAATCCCCTACCATTGACTCCATCTGCAGGGAAGGACCGGAAACATACTAGTTTATTCCTTTCTGTTAAAGAATTTGAGAAGAAAGTGGAACAAGGGAACCCTGCCTATATTCTCTTTGTAAAGGAAGCAACATCATATAAAGTATCTACAGATTTGCGCCTCACTCCTTTGCTTGAAGAGTTTGCTGATGTGTTTCGTGATGAATTGCCTGGTGAACTACCCCTAATTAGAGGAATTGAACGTGCTATTGATTTCATTCCTGGAGCACCAATCCCTAATAAACCTGCATATAGATGTGATCCTAAAGCATCTAAAGAACTCCAACGCCAGATTGATGAATGGATGCATAAAGGGTTAGTTCGAGAATCAATGAGTCCATGCGCAGTTCCTGCTTTACTGGTGCCTAAAAAAGATGGCTCCTGGAGAATGTGCATTGATTCTAGGGCAGTAAATAACATAACCATCAAGTATAGATTTCCTATGCCTAGACTTGAGGATATGTTGGATGAGCTACATAGAGCAAGCTTATTTTCGAAAATAGATCTAAGAAGTGGCTATCATCAGATGAGAATTCGTGAAGAGGATGAATGGAAGACTGCTTTTAAGATTAAACAGGGTCTATATGAGTGGTTGGTGATGCTTGGTCTATGCAATGCACCTAGCTCATTCATGAGATTGATGAATAAAGTATTGAGGTCGTTTCTAAACAAGTTTATTGTTGTCTATTTGGATGATATTCTTGTTTATAGCAGAGATATTCATGAGCACCTAGACCATTTGAGGCAATTTTTTAGTAAGTTACGCGAGCAGAAACTATATGGGAAGCTGGAAAAGTGTGACTTCTTGCAGGAAAAGATTGCTTTCCTGGGATATATTGTTAGTGGCGCAGGTATCATGGTGGACCCCTCCAATGTTGAAGCTGTTAAAACTTGGAAGATACCTACTAATGTGCATGAAGTCAGGAGTTTTCATGGACTAATCTCATTCTAGAGAAGGTTCATTCGAAATTTCTCTACTAACATTGCTCTTATTACTGAATTAATGAAGAAAGGTGAGTTCAAATGGAACCAACGAGCACAGGAAGCTTTTGATGAGGTGAAACAGAGACTTTGCAATGCACATATCCTGGTGTTGCCTGATTTTGATAAGTTATTTGAAGTTAAATTTGATGCTAGTGGCGTGGGCATTGGAGCGGTACTAATTTAGGAAAAGAAGTTTGTTTCATACTGATAAGTGTATTTTATTCTTATATTTTGCCCCCTTTCTTAGTTTATTTTGACTCTAACCTATGCTCTTCGGAGCTATTTTGGCTAACATTTGGTTGTATGGAGTTATTTATGCTTGTTAGTGACTTTTTGCAGGATTTCGGTGTTTTTGCATTGATTCCGAGGCAATCATATGAGTTACAACTAGATACTAGAAGCCATGGGTTAGAATTGAAGTAATCAGGAAGTTATGATGAAGCTTGGAGTAACACAAGACGAGCTAACTTGATTTAGGCGAGAAAGCCATCTCGCCCGGGCAATCGGGCGGAATTTACTTAGCATTTTTCAAGAAGATAGAGGCGAAAACACTGATTGCGCCCGATCGGGCGGATTTCACCCGGGCAGTCGGGCGGATTGCTTCCAAGGCCAGAATCATTCGCTTCGTGAGCCCGATCGGGCGGATTTTGCCCGATTGGTCGGGTGGATTGTCCGGAGCCCGTTTTTCACTCCTTTTGACCCGAGCATTATACTTTTTATATAAATAGTGTTTGTGTTAGGCTTTTGAACATATTAGAGACATTAGATGAGAGATTATTTTTTCTTCTTAGGGTTTTTCATTCACTTTCTCTCTAGAACTTACTTTTGTCAAAACTCATTCATTCATTCAATACAATCGCAATTTCAGGTTCTTCTTTATTTCTTCTCTTGTTTTTATTAGTTTAATTATTTTCCTTAGTTTTAATTGTTAGTAGTATTTTAATTTTAGATCTTGTTTTTGTTCTAGTTCTCGCTTTTGAGTTAATTTTTGTTCTTATTAATTAGTTTAATTGTTGTAGTTATGTTTTCGGTTCCAGTTCTTATGATTAAATTGGTTCCTTTCGTTTCTATTATGCGTGAGTAGTTCCCTTTCTAGGACTAGGTGATCCATGGATTGATTTTGATGCTTGTTCATAATTGTTAGTTGGTTATTGATGTACTTGAATTCCTGTTGTCAACTTTTATTGCTTTCAGTTAAATACTGGCCAGGTTTAATTGTTATTTGATATTGTTGAAATCGATGCCGAGAGGTAAGATTACCACAATTGGATCATAAGGACAATAGGCAAAACGAGTCTAAGTGAGCGAGAGCCTTTTGAAGGGGAATAGATCCGAGAGAATTAGTGGACCTTAATTCAACGAAATTGATAATCTAATTGTTTAATTGTGTGCAATTCATTTGTTAATCTATGGTGAACCGATGTCCTAGACTTAGTCATAAATTCATTCCCTTAATCAACTTAGTTCTAGTTTTAGTTAACGTTTGAGTCTTAATTCAACATTCAAAGGTCCTTTACACAGTCTAAACTTTTTAAAACTAATAGGTTTAATTGCTTCCCTGTGGATTCGATCCCTACTTCCCTAGCTATATTAGTTAGAGTGGTTCGGTTTACTTTTGGCGCCTCATCGAATTTTGGCGCCGTTGCCGGGGAGGAAATTTTTAATTCTGTTAGTCGGGTTTATACTGTTTTCTTTTTATTTTTCTTAGTCTCAAAGAACCAAAAAGTTCTTTGAGACAGTTTCTCATCTTTGCTCGGAGTTGCATATTGTGCAGGTTTATAGGTTTATGCAAACCGACCACGAGCCTGACACTTTCATTTTCCCTGGCCCGAGCGAGTATTTTGAAGCGGTTGAGACGGTATAGACGCCGAATTTTTCTTCCCCGATCCGTGGAGGAAACTATTTCTGTTTGTCCTCAGTTTTTCGAGTTCACTTTCAACCCGTTGTTTGAAGGGTATTTAGAGGTCGAAATGGCTGCCGAAGGAGAAGGACAGGGTAGAGGACCACCACCTCCATCACCGCCACCTGCGGCCCGTTCATTGAGAGACTATTCCTTGCCTAGTACGGAGTCTATAGCTGGAGGTTATTCAGTACCTGATACCGATGCTGCTAATTTTGAACTGAAACCGGCTCTTGTGAATATGGTTGAACGAAATCAATTTTCAGGGACATTGAAGGAGGATCCGAATTTACATTTGCAGAATTTTCTTCAATAGTGTGATACTATCAAGCAAATGAACGTTTCTAAGGATTACATTAGGAGGAGAATGTTCCCGTTTTCATTTAAGGACAAGGCTAGAGCCTTGTTGAATGATCTTAATATGGCTACAATTACTTGTTGGGAGGACTTGGCTCTTGCTTTTCAAAGGAAGTACTATCCACCACAGAGAAATGCTTTATTGAGGAGTCAAATTACTAACTTCAATCAGGAGACAGATGAGTCACTTTATGATGCTTGGGAACGGTTTAAAGAGTTATTGAGAATGTGTCCTCATCATGGGCTTGAGAAATGGTTTCTAGTTCAGTCATTCTACAATGGTTTGGGTAATGAGAGTAGAGCTTTGTTAGATTCTGCTGCTAATGGTCGATTCATGAACCAGGAGGTAAATGCTACATATGAACTGATTGATGAAATTGCCACTCATAATTTACAGTTTGGTAACCTTAGAGGGCAATCCAAGAAGGGTGGAAAACATGTAGTTGATGATAAGTATGAGAGTCTAGCTACACAAATCAATGCCATAAGTCAGAAGCTTGATAAGATTGGTACTACAACTCCTCCACCATCACCTGTAGCTGCACTTTCGGGATGCACTGACCCTTTCTGTGATTCCTGTGGTTCATTCGGTCATAGTTCCCAGTCATGTACCAGTTCAGTAGAACAAGTGTGTGCCTTTCAAGCCTATAAGAACAATCCATATTCTAATACATACAATCCGGGCTGGAAGGATCACCCATACTTTTTCTACAAGAACAACATCAATGTCCAGAATCCTCAGCAAGCTATGCCACCTCAGCAGGCACCCCAGCAGATGCAGAGATATGTAGCACCACACCCACCAGGTTTCAGCAGACCACCACTATCAGCACCACCATTGCAGTTCAACCTAGTGGAGAAATCTCAGAGTTGAAAAATATGATGTTGCAAATGCAGAAAAATATGGAGGCAATGCAGGCTCACAACAAGCACCTGGAGACTCAGATAGCTCAGATTGCACAATCAACTGCTCAAAGGCAACCAAGCCACCTTCCATCACAACCTACACCTCCAGTATCACAGGCATCACAGAATCCCCCGAGGGACCATGTCAATGCCATCACTTTGAGGAGTAGAACTGCTTATGAGGGCCCGAAAATGCCTACTGATGATGTTAATTTTGATGTTGCAGGTGGAGCTGAAAAGACCAGTTATGTGGTAATTGAAGATTTGGAGATAGTTCCAGCTAAGGAGGCCGAAGCACCTAAGAAAAAGGTAGATGACACATCGATTGATACGATCCCGAGGCCACAGGTTAGGTTACCCTTTTCGAACAGGGTAACCAGGAGTAAGAATGATAATCATTTCAGTAAATTTTTAGATATTGTGAAGAATTTGCAGGTTACTGTTCCATTTACTGATTTGATCCTCAAATTCCTACTTATACTAAATTTTTGAAAGATATTTTAAGCAGGAAATGTGAGTTGAATGTGGTGGAGACCGTAGCACTTACGGAGGAGTGTAGTGCCATATTGCAAAACAAGTCACCACCGAAACTAAAGGACCTGGGAAGTTTTTCTATTCCTTGTAATATTGGCCCACTGTTCATTGACAAAGCATTATGTGATTTAGGAGCCAGTGTTAGTGTTATGCCTTTATCTATTTGTAAAAAACTTGATATGGGTGCTTTAAAGGTTACTAACATCACCTTGCAGATGGTAGATAGGACAGTGAAATACCCTAAAGGTATTTTAGAGGATGTCCCGGTGAGAGTCGGGAAATTTTTTATTCCTGTTGATTTTGTTGTGTTAGATATGGATGAGGATGCTCATATCCCAATTATACTTGGTAGACCTTTCTTACACACTACAGGTGCTGTTATTTATGTCAAAAATGGCAGTTTGACTCTTTCGGTAGGGGATGATAAAGTTACCTTTAATCTTATTGCTGCTATTAAGAGTCCAATGATGGAACAGTCATGTTATGTCATTGATGTCATTAATGAAATTGTTATTGATGATATGCCTCGATCCACTACAAAGGATCTTGTGGAGGTCGTTGTTTGCCTTGATGTTGGTGCAGGTGAAGGTACAATTGATGCCGATGAATTGGTCCAGGATCTCACTGGTGAGGAATTAAATCCGGTGGAAAGCCGGAAATTTATTGAGTTACCACAAGAGGTTTGTTCTGTTAAAGAGGTAACCAAACCTGAGATGAAACCCCTCCCCTCTAATTTGAAATATGCTTTTCTAGATGATAAGGAGTTGTACCCAGTCATTGTCAGTGCTTCTCTTACCGATAGTCAATTAAATAAACTTTTGTCTGTGCTTAAGTCTCATAAAAAGGCTATTGGTTATACTATTGATTATTTGACTGGTATTAGTCCTGATTTTTGCATGCATAGAATTCATTTAGAGGAAGGTCATAAACCGTGTGTACAGGGTCAACGTCGTTTGAATCCTAACATGCAAGAGGTAGTGAAGAAGGAAGTTCTTAAACTTCTAGATGAAGGTATTATTTATTCAGTGTCTGATTCCCAGTGGGTAAGTCCCGTCCAGGTAGTCCCTAAGAAACGGGGAACAACTGTTGTTCGTAATGGTAAAAATGAATTAATTCCTACTAGAGTTGTTACAGGATGGAGAATGTGTATTGACTATAGAAAACTTAATGTAGCAACTAAAAAGGATCATTTCCCCCTCCCTTTTATTGATCAAATGCTTGAAAGATTAGCTAAGAATAAGTATTTCTGCTATCTTGATGGATATTCGGGTTTCTTTCAGATCCCCATCCATCCTGAGGACAGGGAGAAAACAATTATTACATGTCCCTATGGTACATTCGTCTTATCGTAGAATGACTTTTGGTTTATGTAATGCACCAGCTACTTTTCAACGTTGTATGATGAGCATTTTTTCTGAGTTCATAGAGTCTATTATGGAAGTCTTCATGGATGATTTTAGTGTTTATGGTTCTGATTTTGATTCATGTTTGACTAATTTGACTAAAGTTCTCCAGAGATGTGAACAGGTAAATCTGGTTTTAAATTGGGAAAAATGTCATTTTATGGTCAATGAAGGAGTAGTTCTAGGACATTTGGTGTCTGAACGTGGTATTGAGGTGGATAAGGCGAAAATACAGGTAATTGAGCAATTGCTACCTCCGGTGAATGTTAAAGGGGTAAGAAGTTTTTTGGGTCATGCTGGTTTGTATCGCAGGTTTATTAAGAATTTTTCTAAAATTGCAAAACCACTCACACAATTGCTATTGAAAGATGCTAAATTTAAATTCACCGATGAGTGTCTTGAGTCCTTTAATATGATCAAAAATGCACTAATTTCGGCACCCATTATACAATCTCCTGATTGAAATTTACCTTTTGAAATAATGTGTGATGCTAGTGATTTTGCAATTGGTGCTGTTTTAGGCCAAAGGAGGGATAAGGTCCTACATGCTATTTATTATGCTAGTAAGACCTTGGATGAAGCTCAAGTCAATTACGCCACCACGGAAAAAGAGTTTCTTGCTATAGTTTATGCATTAGATAAATTTTGTGCTTATCTTGTAGGTTCGAAAGTTATTGTCTACATCGACCATGCAGCTCTTAAGTACCTACTTGGGAAGAAGGAAGCCAAACCAAGGCTTATTCGGTGGATTTTATTGCTTCAAGAGTTCGACCTCGAGATTCGTGATAAGAAGGGAGCAGAGAATGTGGTAGCTGACCACTTATCGAGGATACGGTATGATGATGGGGAGATCTCCACCCCCATTGATGATTCTTTTCCTGATGAACATCTGTTTGCAGTTTGTGTTAATTCTCCTTGGTTTGCTGATTTTGCTAATTACGTTGTAGGAGGTGTTTTACCTTCTGATTTGACTTATCAGCAGAAAAAGAAGTTTTTGCATGATGTTAAGCGATACTTTTGGGATGATCCTAACTTGTTTCGTGAGTGTGCAGATGGTTTATACAGGAAATGTGTTCCGGAATGGGAAGTCTATGGTGTACTCCACCATTGCCATTCATCACCATATGGAGGTCATGCCGGACCTTCTAAGACGATGTTTAAGGTCCTTGAATCAGGTTTTTATTGGCCTACCATCCTACAGGATGCTCGAGCTTTTATTATGTCTTGTGATTCGTGCCAACGAACAGGTAATATTTCACAAAGGCACGAAATGCCCCAAACAGCTATATTGGAAGTTGAAATTTTTGATGTTTGGGGCATTAATTACATGGGCCCCTTTCCATCCTCGAATGGTAATCGTTTCATATTAGTTGCTGTGGATTATGTTTCTAAATGGGTGGAAGCTCTTGCTGCCCCCCGTTGTGATTCTAACACTGTTTTGAGGATGTTTAAGCAGGTTATTTTTCCTAGGTTCGGAGTTCCTAGAGCTGTCATCAGTGACGGGGGAAAGCATTTCCATGAGAAAAGGCTAGATAAACTGCTGAAGAACTACGGTGTTTACCACAGAACAGGACTAGCATATTATCCACAAACCAGTGGTCAAGTGGAAGTTTCAAATCGAGAAATCGAGGCCATCCTGGAGAAAACGGTTGCAAAGTCAAGGAAGGATTGGAGTAGCAAGTTGTATGATGCATTATAGGCATATAGAACAGCCTCCAAGACACCTATCGGTACATCTCCGTATCGGTTAGTGTATGGGAAAGCGTGCCATTTGCCAGTTGAGTTAGAATACAAGGCTTACTGGGCAGTAAAGGAGCTCAACATGGATGCCAAGCTTGCAGGTGAGAAACGGTTACTCCAATTAAATGAGCTGGACGAGTTCCGATTGGGAGCCTATGATAGTGCTAAGATTTATAAGGAGAAGACTAAGAGATGGCACGATAAGCGGATTGTAAGGAAGGAATTTGTAACAGGCGATAAGGTCTTATTATTTAATTCTAGACTGAATCTTTTGCCTGGAAAGTTGAGGTCTAGGTGGAGCGGTCCTTTCATTGTTACTACGGTGAGCAAGTATGGATTTTTGGAGGTTCAAAATGAGAAAGGAGAGCGATTCAAAGTTAATGGACACCGCCTCAAGCACTACTACGAAGGTGACATTGCTGGCCTAGTCGAAGAAATCCATCTCCGCGACCCACACCCCTATGAGCTATAAGGTAACATGGTCAAGCTAATGACCTTAAATAAGCGCTTTGCGGGAGGCAACCCGTAGTTAGTTTAGGTTTAGTAGCTCTTTGTTTTCTTTTTCTTAGTTTAGTAGGGACTCTAGCTCTTCCCGTACTTTTGGTGAGTGAGAGTGAGGGTACTAATGCTTTCAGTCAAAGTCAGTTGTGCTATAGGTTTCCGGTTGCATTCTACGATCAACATACGAAAACAGGCGTAAACGTGGTCCAGAGGCATTTCACCCGAGCAGTCGGGCGAAAGCCGCCCGGTCGGGCGAAGGTGACGAGTGAAAACAGCTCTTGAGCAAGAGATACCGAATCCGCCCGAGCAATCGGGCGAAAGCCGCCCGATCGGGCACACATGGCGAGCGTTTCGCCTGAGCAGTCGGGCGAAATCCGCCCGATCGGGTGCAAATGAGGTTTTTTCAAAGAATGCTGAAAATTTTCTAAGTAAATTTCGCCCGAGTCGGACGAAAATCCATCTCAATCGGGCGAAATTGGTTCTGGTCGGGCGGATCACCCGGACACCCTTATTACCTTATCTCCTCTCCTTCTCCCTCATTCACTCATTCATCTTCAACCTCACTTCAAAATCTCTCAAATCCTCTCAAACTCCATAACCACTCAACTTCCTTTAAATTTTCTTTCACTCATAACTCACTCATTACTACATCAAATCACTCCAAACTTTCACCAAAATCTTTCTTTTTCCTTCCTCTTCAAGATCCCCCACACAAAAATCACATTTTCTACCTCTCTCTTACCCCTCCATAAAACCCCATATTCATACATATTACCCCAAACTTTACAAAAACTCACTATGGCATCCAAAAGAACAAGATCTACGCAGCAAAGGGGCCGTGGCCAACCGCAACCACAACAACCACCACCACCACCTCACATTCCGCGGGACCCGAGGTTTCCGAACATCGTCTTTGAATCCGAAGAACAACAGGTAAAATTTAATTTATTAACTGGTCGAGTAGTTGTTCCCACAAGATTTTTAGATCATTCGTTGTTAAGAAGGTTAGGAATTGAAGATAGCACTAGAGAGTTATTTACTAATATCGGTTTAAGTTATTTCTTCAATCTTAATCTCCCTACATATGCCGATCTTACTTATGAATTTTTGTCTAGTATCTCTATTATAAGACCTAGTAGCTCCCTCCCCGTTAGGGTCATCCGTTACCGACTGGGTAACAGGACATGGGAGTTAAATGCTGATGATTTTGGTATAATTTTTGGTATGCACTCTGACGGCACCATGAAGCACCCTGAGGGGTATAATGGTGCCACTCTTTGGTCTGCTCTTACAGGTGACACTTTGCAAAACTGGCAGCATGCCCATGCTAACCGCATGCACCAGCCTACTATTAAAATCGCTCAACGATTCATGGGTCTGACTATTTTTTGCCGTAAGGAGCCAAACAATGTGAGCAAAATTGAAGTTGCCATCCTTGGGCAACATCTAGTTAAAACCCAATTTCCTTACACCATCAACATTCCTCATCACTTTATCCTGCACCTCCACAACCAAAGCAACACCCTCCCAGGTACCGACCAGTACGGCCAGCAAAAGTCCAATAACATTGTGTTTGGCGGCCTAATCTCTAGGATTGCCCAATATCATGGCATTCCTACTCTGAACAGGACCAAGGTCCAAGGGTCCAACATGTTGGACTTTGCTTTCTTGAGCCACTTGGAGTGGGTGGACTTAGCCACCCAAAACAAGTTGCGATGGTATGTGGGGTCCCGAAAAGCCCAATCTGTGTTACTCCCCAACCCTGTTTATACAGGGCTACTTACTGATCAGGATTCCTACCTCATGCCCCTCAATGGGCATGAATCCATTCCTGAGTACGGTACCTGTACTTATACCAGACGAGAGCCGGGTGAACCCTCCCACTCTCAACCTCCCCAAAGGGGGAAGCTGGGGTACCAGGGACTAATATCCCCTATTTTGAGATAAGTGACATGGGGGCATCAATTAACCGACTCCAGAACCAGTTCGGTCAGTTCCAGATACAACAGACCCAGTTCTATCAGCAGTTTGATACTTTTTAGCAGGACCACCGGCTTGCTATGTACCCCATTTATGATCATTTCGCTAGACAGGGAGTAGTTTCCCATCCTGGTCCACTTATCCCCAGGGGGGTTATGGGCATACGGGAGAGGGCACGAGTGGCATGGGTAGAGCTGCTGCTGATGATGATGATAATGAGGAGGGCGATACCGAGGAGTTCCTTTAGGACTCCGACTAAGGAGTTGTTCCCTTACTCCTTTCCAGCACTGAAGACATTGCTGAGTCCGGCTTGAGGGAGGTATGATTTATTTCTTTATTAGTATAGTTTTATTTCTTTCTTAGGATAGTCATATGGTTTGTACTACTTGCTAGAAGTAGGAGTTTACATATGACCAAAAATATTGTACTGCTTTCCTAGTTTAGTTTTTATTGTTTTTTAGATTGAATGGTTTGAATGAATTGAGTTTATTTTTTGATTTAAGAAGTATTAAATTATTGAATGATGACTTCCCTGTGCCCCGCATTTTATTTAAAAATGTTTTTGATCGATTTGGGCATGTGATGAGTTATGTTTTGGAAATTGCCAACTTGGACTTGAACTTGACTTAGCTTGAAACAATTTCTAATCTTGCCATTATAGCCATGTGTAGAGTAGGGGCTTGAACTGTGTTAACGGGAGGATTTGAGCCGCATACATTATTTCTATGCTTATTTCTTTTCATGTGTGCTTAGTTCCTGGTGCATGTATGATCCATGTTTTGGCATTTGACTCTAGTAGCTTGGCTTTGGTATGTTACATGTCGCGAATGATAAAAGGCATTCATTTTCTAGGAGCTTTCAGATTTTAGGCATTCATTCACAAATTTTCCCTTGATCCTTGTTTTGAGCTTTTTACCCTTCATTTGCATTTTAGCCGCATTACAACCTTATTTGGCCTTGTTCTAATCATTTTGATATATGCCCAAGCTTGGCTTGGGGGAGTTGAGGAGTTGTTTTGTTGTTGTTTTGCATTTGTTGGAGGTTTTGGAGGATTGAAAAATTGTGAAAAGGTTGTGGTTAAAGTTTGATAATAGGTCTCACATTAAGGCTCTGCATACCAATGTCTAGGCTAGCTTTAATGAAGAATTAAAATGTTATATCTTTTATTAGCCTAGTTATGTATGTGTGATGATTTTGTCCTTGACATGTCATTAAGAGTCGTGAGACTAAGTTGAAAAAAATCTTGAAAGTTGAAAGAAAAAAAAAAGAAGAAAAATGAAATGAAAAATGAAATGAAAGAAGAAAAAAGGAATTGGAAGATGTTGAAGAAGAAAAGCTTGTGATATTTGGAGCAGTTGAAATGTAAGTTTTAATGGTGTGATATGATTCCATGTGAATTGGTTTGATGTTGGAGTTGATGTTGGATTCTTGATTGTTACATGCGTATAGCCCGCATTTACCGCCACATTATCCCAAATTCTATCCTACCCATCACCCTAGCCACGTTACAAGCTTAAAAAGACCTTTTTGATCGGCATGTACATATTTTTAGTTCTTGTGAAGTGAGTCAATTGCCAAAGCTAGTGAGTATTACTTGCATTTCGAGTCGACTTTCACATTAGGATTGAGTGACTACCCTTAAACACTTGCATGAGGTGTGAGATATGAGTTTGGGTTCTCAAAATTTGCATTTAAACACTTATTGCACTTGCATTCTTATTTGGGATTAGGGGTGAGCTTCACTGTTTATGCTCAATTTTATGTGTGGAGTGACACCGAGTGAGCTACTCTAGTCATCGACTTCTATTTCTTACATGGTTGGCTTATTGATTTTGATTTAAGTGGATGGCGGTCAAGGGATTTTGATGTGTTGGTATAGGAACTTACATGCTCGGAATTGCTTGAGTTGATTGTTTTTTCAAAAGTTTTGGGGTGAAGTCATTGTTCAGTTTAGTTTGTTTGCTTGAGGACAAGCAAAGGTTTGGCTTGGGCGAGTTTGATAAGTGTATTTTATTCTTATATTTTACCCCCTTTCTTAGTTTATTTTGACTCTAACCTATGCTCTTCGGAGCTATTTTGGCTAACATTTGGTTGTATGGAGTTGTTTGTGCTTGTTAGTGACTTTTTGCAGGATTTCGGTGTTTTTGCATTGATTCCGAGGCAATCATATGAGTTACAACTAGATACTAGAAGCCATGGGTTAGAATTGAAGTAATCAGGAAGTTATGAAGCCTGGAGTAACACAAGACGAGCTTACTTGATTTAGGCGAGAAAGTCATTTCGCCCGGGCAGTTGGGCGGAATTTACTTAGCATTTTTCAAGAAGATAGAGGCGAAAACACTGATCGCGCCCGATCGGGTGGATTTCGCCCGGGCAGTCGGGCGGATTGCTTCCAAGGCCAGAATCACTCGCTCCGTGAGCCCGATTGGGCGGATTTTGCCCGATTGGTCGGGCGGATTGTCCGGAGCCTGTTTTTCACTCCTTTTGACCCGAGCATTGTACTTTTTATATAAATAGTGTTTGTGTTAGGCTTTTGAACATATTAGAGACATTAGATGAGAGAATATTTTTTCTTCTTAGGGTTTTTCATTCACTTTCTCTCTAGAACTTACTTTTGTCAAAACTCATTCATTCATTCAATACAATCGCAATTTCAGGTTCTTCTTTATTTCTTCTCTTGTTTATATTAGTTTAATTATTTTCCTTAGTTTTAATTGTTAGTAGTATTTTAATTTTAGATCTTGTTTTTGTTTTAGTTCTCGCTTTTGAGTTAATTTTTGTTCTTGTTAATTAGTTTAATTGTTGTAGTTATGTTTTCGGTTCCAGTTCTTATGATTAAATTGGTTCCTTTAGTTTCTATTATGCGTGAGTAGTTCCCTTTCTAGGACTAGGGGATCCATGGATTGATTTTGATGCTTGTTCTTAATTGTTAGTTTGGTTATTAATGTACTTGAATTCCTGTTGTCAACTTTTATTGCTTTCAGTTAAATACTGGCCAGGTTTAATTGTTAGTTTGATATTGTTGAAATCGATGCCGAGAGGTAAGATTACCACAATTAGATCATAAGGACAATAGGCAAAACAAGTCTAAGTGAGCGAGAGCCATTAGAGGAGTTTTGAAGGGGACTAGATTCGAGAGAATTAGTGGACCTTAATTCAAGGAAATTGATAATCTAATTAATTAATTGTGTGCAATTCATTTGTTAATCTATGGTGAACCGATGTCCTAGACTTAGTCATAGATTTATTCCCTTAATCAACTTAGTTCTAGTTTTAGTTAGCGTTTGAGTCTTAATTCGACATTCAAAGGCCCTTTACACAGTTTAGACTTTTTAGAACTAATAGGTTTAATTGCTTCCCTGTGGATTCGATCCCTACTTCCCTAGCTATATTAGTTAGAGTGGTTTGGTTTACTTTTGATAGGTGTGCGATAGCCTCATCACATATTTCAGTGAGAAGCTGAGTGGCGCCTAACTAAATTACTCCAATTATGATCGACAATTTTATGCCATTGTTCGAGCAATAGATCATTGGTCTCACTATTTATGCCCTAAACCTTTTATTCTGCATTCAGATCATGAAGCCTTGAAATATATTAATGGTCAACAGAAACTCAACCACAGAAATGCCAAGTGGGTGGAATTTCTCCAATCTTTCACTTTTTCATCCAGGTACGAAGAAGGCAAGAATAATGTGGTAGTTGATGCTTTATCAAGGAGATCATATCTGCTTGCTATGGTTGATACTAGAGTCCTTGGATTTGAGCACCTAAAGGAATTATATGTCAGTGATTCGGATTTTGCTACAGAATATCAACACCCATCAAGGAACTAGACAATTCAAGATGGTTTCTTATTCAGGAACAAGAAGTTGTGCATTCCTAAGAGTGGAGTTCGTGAATTGCTGATAAGGGAGGCTCACAGTGGCACACTTGCTGGACATTTTGGAGTTCATAAGACTTATGATATGGTGAGTGAATATTTCTATTGGCCTAAGATGATAGGTGATATTCAATCAGTCATTTCCAGGTGTGGTACATGTCTGAGGGCGAAATTAACTTTTGTCAAAGGGCTGTACACTCCATTAGCAGTTGCTGATACACCCTAGGATAGTGTCAGTATGGATTTTATAATTGGCTTGCCAAGGAAACAAAGGGAACGTGATTCAATAATGATAGTGGTTGACTTCTTCTCTAAAATGGCGCATTTTGTGGCTATGAATAAGACTAATGACGCTCCACTTGTTGTTGATCTATACTTTAAGGAGATTGTGAAGCTACATAGAATTCAAAGAAGTGTGGTCAGTGACAGAGATTCGAGATTTTTATGTCACTTTTGGAAGTGTTTATGGAAGATGGTTGGTACCAAGAAGCTTTTTAGTACTTCTCACCACCCTCAAAGAGATGAGCAGACTGAAGTCACAAACAGAACATTGGGTACTTTGTTGCGTGGCCTTGTGAGTAAAACGCAGAAGGATTGGGATGTGTGCCTCTACCGTGTTAAATTTGCTTATAACAGAGCTATTTCTTCCACCACAGGACATTCCCCATTCGAAGTTGTGTATGGAATCAATCCATATGTGCCCATTGATCTGATTCCATTGGCTAGGGACGAAATCCATGTTGATGCGCAAAAACGAGTGGAAATCTTCAATAAAACGTGTGAAGAAGTGAAAAAGAAGATTTCTAAGACGAATAAGGTCTACAGGAGACGGTCTAACAAGAACATAACTCAACATGTTTTCAAACCTAGTGATTTGGTATGGATTCATCTCAAAAAGGAACGTTTTCCTCATAAATAAAAGAATAAATTGATGCCTATAACTGATGGACCTTTTGAGGTGATTGAAGCATATGGAGATAATGCCTATAAGATTGATTTGCCTGATTAGTATGGTAATGTGAGTGCTACATTCAATATTGGGGATCTCTCGCCATACTATGATGATGTGAATTTGAGGGCAAATTCTTTTCAACAAGGGGAGAATAATGTGAACTAGAGTACAAATGAGATATCCTATAATGCACCAATAGTGGATGAGCCAATTAATCTTAAAATAAATCATATTGGGTTTGATACAGATAAATCACAAGTATGGGTGACAATGGTTAAGGAACTTGACACTGTGAATGATAGTGGTGGTTTCCTGGCCAACACCATTGATCGTTGATACATTGCACTTGTGGAGTAGGTGCCATTAAATAAGTTAGTATTATTACCTAATTCAAGCACTTACAGGATGGATACAAATGGTGGTTACAGGGAACAAGTTGGTTTGGTCCATGAGTTTTTTCCCATTTCACTTGATAGGGTTTTCTCATTTTGGATATCATCGCTTTCATTTTATGTGGAGTCTTGATCATCATAATTATGCTAAAATGCATGGAGAATGGTTTGTTAAACGTTTCTTGATTAAAACATTGAATCTTGAAGCATTTCTTGAAGTTTCTTGAAATTCTTGAAAGTTGCGCCAAAAATCAACGAAGCTTCTTGGCGGAAAATTGCGACGATTTTTATGATCTTGGGAATCAAGTTAATTTCGTGATTTTTAGCTTTAATTATGATGATTATCTTGTTAATTAATTATTTAGTTAAGTTGTTAGGATATTTTCTTGATTAAATAAGTTTGTTAGAGTTTGTTAGCAAGAAAAGGTCACATTGCAGTGATGATGTGGCATTCTTATCTTGTGAGTCATACTTGAGTCATGTAAGCTGAATTTCAGCCTAGTGGTCCGTGTTTCTGGTGTTTTTGAGTCTTAGAAAGTTGTTAGAACTTAGTCTTAGGTTGTTCTATAAATAGCTTTGAGAATTCCTTGTAAAATACACAAGTTTTAATACATAGAATTTTCATTCAAAAATTCTGGAATTCCTTGCGCAATTTTACAATGAATTTTTCTCAAGTTTTTCTTCATAAATTCGTGAATCAAGAGTGAAGAACGAATTTAGATCCCAATTAATTAATTACAGGAGTGTGTTAATTAGTCAGCTTTCAATTAAATTAATCCAAGAATGGAAGTTTAATTGTTTAACACGTGAGTTTTGAGTGATATTTCAGAGTACCACTTAATATCAACATCACATAACTTATTTCTTTGTTATAATTTGTAATCATGAATAAAAATATGTGTTTAAATAGTAAAATGTGTAGTGAGTAGTTTTTACTGCTAAGGTGTGGGTGAAAGCCTCACCTCCTATATGTTTTAGTGTTTCTTGCAAGATTTTTGGCTTAGGGGTGACTAGTGTTGGATTAAGGGGTGCGTGTTCACATTTCTATGACTAGCTACCATAGATGTTGTACCTAGGTTCTTCAACAAAGGATTAAGAGATGAAGTTGAGTGAGGACTCCCCTATTTCGATTGATTCAAGTAACATGAGAATATAGGTGCTTGGGCTAAGGGACGTTACTAGTCTTTGTGATTGTGCTTAGGAGTGTTCACGCGATGGGAATAGGTCGTGTTCATAGTTCCGCTCGACATGCTAGCTCGAGAGAGTAGACATGGCTCTTAGAATAATTTCCCCTAGATGTTTTCCCCTAGACTTGGCTCATTGTAGGATTCACACCTTCATAATGGTTGTGAGTGGTGAGTCCCGTACCTTAGAACCTTTTAGTTTTGTTAGTCTTGTGTTAATATTAGTGACAATAACGATTATCCAATCATTGGAATATCTGACATAGATTAATAAACACTTGAGCTTCTTAGTGTCTAACTTTGCTCTCATGCAATTCGATCCTTAGTTGCCCTTGCTAGTACACTAGTGAGCCTTTTATGGTTTATCTTTAGTAGCCACTTCGACAGGCTATCAGGGGCCCCCGTATATATTGTGGAGTGGGGTCCAACTAGGTGAACCACTGACTCACGACATAAAATTAGGCATTCTTTTCAAGCAATCAATTTTAGGAGTTGGACCTACTGCGACGTGGTACACTTTAATCATCTGCCTTTAGGTGAGACCAAATATAGGTGATTAGAACACCGAACAAAGTCCAGGTCATTCTTCCATTTCTGAAGCTGATTTCCACCCGATAAAGCAAAAATAGGGTGCTATCGAGCTTGGGGATGAGTGGGGGCTAGTGAAGGAAAGTGCTCAAAAGCCTATAACTTCATTAGACAATTCGAAATCAACACATGACTTGGCTAAAATAAATTAAAGTGCAAGAGAATTTAATTATTCCTCGACAAATCGCCATCCCCCTCTTATAGTGAGTTTGTATGTGCCTTGGCCCGTGCGGAACGCTCCGCTAAGACCACGGGAAACGTAGGCATAAACAATTCCTCCTTAATCATATGAAGAAACCTTGGACAAATCGCCCAAGGATGTCGGGTACTTGAGATGACCTCTCTCACTCATCTCCCTAACACGGTCGAGAAGTAGCAGAAGCAGGATGCACACCTTCTTAGCAGTAATGGTGGTAGCCATGGAAAGCCCCTTAGCCTGGGCAACATACTCAACATACCCCTTATTATGGAGAATAAGGGAAACAGGTCCGATCAACTCAACAACCATCGGGTTATGAGCAGTCAGGCTGGCTGGTATCAACATCTACGTCTTTGGAAGCGAAAGGAAAACTAGTATGAAAGGCATAATTAAGAGAACTGATAGTGATCTCACCCCATGGAAAGTGGATAGTGTTGGTGGTATCCCACCACCTCTCTAGTAGACCATCCTCGAAGGTATCATCAGCTATGTTCTTGTCGATCCCCTCCATATATAGAACGAGCTAAGTCTCTGAAACCACAAGCCCGAATGGCCATCACCACATCATTATCGCCGCGCAGCAGCCGATAGGCCTGAGAAAATTGGCCCGGAATGCCAAATACTCTTGAGGGATTCCACCTTTGCAAGATAGAAACAAACTTTTTATATCATTCTCGTGTTCATAAGTTTAAAGAAAAGTCTTCAATAAAGTTCACATCATCAAATTCAAATCTACAAATACTTATTCTTCATTGAACTTTTAATTTGAGCATCACCAAAGTTGCAATTTTTTGTTGTATCTCAAAAACATATTTCAAGAAACCCATGCCCTTAAAATAAGGGCTAAATATTGTTTTTAGGAAAGTAAGCTCACACCGAGTTGTTGGGTTCATTGTTTGTTTGTTCACCAAGAGACTAAATTCTTCACAATCCCTATGATTGCCCCTTAGATTTTGCTTATCCCACCAAAAAAAAGGGCCACAAGAAGTACGTGGGATAAGAAATCTGATGTGAATATTGATGGAAAATCGCCACTCACAAAGATAGAAAACTAGTTCGGTTTTCTCTAAAGCCAAGCACCAAAAAAAAAACGATCTAGGTCGAATAATTTTGTGAATTGATTAAAGTTATGCACCCTCAATTCTGAAAATTATCCTCACAATAATGTTCGGTTTTGGTTTGTTTTGTAGAAAACAAATAAACTTAAACAATAATGTTTATTGAATTCACTAAACTGAATTATTACAAACTAATGTTGAGATTATTTATAGTCATAATCATCAACAAAATCCTAACTAAACTAAGCTAAAAATACACGCATAACATAAGAAAAATCGCCCTAATCTAGTGACTCACTGATGACTCACAAGATAAGAATGCCACATCATCATTGCATGTCATGCAACTTGCTAAAATATCCTAACAAACCATATCTAAACAAAAAAATATCCTAACAAACTTATTCTTACCTTGCTAATCAAGATAATCAACAAATTACAACCAGAATTACACAAAAATATGATTTACCCAACTCATCCCAAAATCGTCAAAATTGACGCCATGTAGGATCGTCCAATTTTGCGCAATTTTTTCGATTTTTTCAAATCTTCAAGAAACCTTTCAAGATTCAATCTTTTAATCAAGAAACCTTCGAGAAGTCATTTTCCATGTGTATAAGGCTGTAAATGATGATTAAGACACTTCAAGAAATAAAAGACTCAATGCCTAAATATGAGAAAACCCTATCAAGTGAAGTGGGAAAAACTCATATGCAAAACCATCTTATTCCCCTAATTCCACCATTCTTTCCTTTGCTTCAATGATCAAGTATTTTCGTGTGTCACCATACACACCCATGATGATGTCTTAGAAGATCCCAAAAGTCTTGAATCTCCATAAGCCATTATTTCCCCCATACTTGTATCATTCTTAGAAGCCATTATCAAACCTTTGAAGTTATCACCCTGTTTCGTATCAAAATCTCTATCCCATGGTTCTATCCCCTTTGCCAAACACTCTACATGGACATAATTACACAATATTTTACTTTTCTGAATATGATTGAATAATTTATGTGATTATTATGTGCATGAGTATCCTATGTCTGTACCATTCTTGTACTCATTGCCTTACCCATGTTGGCATGTTGAGCATAAATGCACATTTATACTGTGGGTCCGTTTGGTAGGGTATAAAATATTTTCAGGTGAAATTTATTTTCAAGAAAAAACTTTTACATTGGAAAACTCATTTTCATGAACAATTTCCATTGTTTGGTTGCATGTAAAATAATTTTACATTTTTACATTTTTCATTGTTTGGTTGGATGAAAAATCAAGTATTTCAATTATAAGGAAAAATATTTTCCTTCCAAGTGTGATGAAAAATATTTTCCTCAAAATAATTTTACATTTTTAGCGTTTTTCATTGTTTGGTTCGATGAAAAATCAAATATTTTAATTATAAGGAAAAATATTTTCCTTCCAAGTGTGATGGAAAATGTTTTCCTCCCAATTTTTGGGAAAAATGTTTTCAACACGGCAATAACCATTTTCCAGCTCAAGTTTTACATTTTAATATTTTACTCCAAACCAAACGATGTAAAATGAGAAAACTGTTTTCAGGAAAAACGTTTTACGCCTACCAAACAGACCCTAAGATAAAGGTTTTGCGAAAAGAATGGATTGAAAGTAGCCAAGAGATGAGATAAAATTAAGAGATGGGGAGGGGGAGAATTACTTGGAAAAAAAAAAGGACAAAAAAACCCTCTCTCTAGTGCTAAGCCTTGTTAAAAATCTTCTTAAAAAAAAACTGCAAGTTCATTGTACTTCTTGCTAATAAAACACAAAAACAACCTGAATACCAACTATCAAAGACTGGCCTATTTGTCACAATAAGATTTGAAGCAAACCATACACAATCCCTACAAAAGTAGTGACATCCAGTCCTAATTGTTTAAGTACTGTGAGAGGAATTCCACCACCTCAGCTGCAGAATCATAAGCTCCCTCTATGCACTTCCCCAGCGCAACACCTGATACGTAGTTGCCGCCAAGAAACAATCCTTTACACCCCGCATCAGTCATAGAGGCTTTTGCAGCATCAAGGAGATCAAAGTGGCCAATCAAGAATTGGGGTATTGCTTGAGGCCATACTTTAACACCGAGAACACGGGGATCTTTAGCATTTGGACTGATAAGAATTTTCCGTAAGTCCTTATCAACCGTCTCTGCAAGTTCACCTTGCGTCTGCATAGTTTAAAGTAAACCTTGAAAAGAATGAAAAAATAAACAAGGGGGCAAAGAATTTTTGCTAAATGAAGATTAGAGTCTTGACTGTATGACACAAAAACTCCTAATAAAAGACTAATAACCTTGTCTACTATGCCAGGATTAGTGGCACCTCCAATGTAGCTCAAAATCAAGGCCCTACCAGGTGGTGCTCGGCTAGGAAAAAGAGAAGAACTATAAATTGATCCTATCAAGACAAATAAACACAGATTATGCCTTAATGATAATTTTACATAATAAATATAAAGTCACATTGGATCAAATAAAATGAAAAAAGAGGATTTACCCAAGGTTTCCAATCCCTGGCTTCGGGGATGTAATTGCCCAAACCCTTTAAGTTTACCATCAATCAAACAATCAGACCTAATTGCTTCTTCAGGATAGGAAAGTGAAACTGCTGCAACTGGTGGATAATAAAATTTTGAAAGTGAATCTGCAGCTGTAACCTGAACAGAAAAGGTAGCATTGTGGAAAAAAAGATTGATAACTTGTATTCCAAATTACATAATACAAGGAAAGCATTGAACTAATAATGTAACAGCAACAATAATTTGCTCTTCTACAGACATCTTTGGAGATGCAGATGCAGAATGAACAGAGAAAGAAGAAAAAAAGCATCATTTTAGACATTGGCATCAAATTAGACTCATGTCAGGATAAGTGACTCTCAATCTGCAACTACATATCAGTGAATGATACAATATGATCAAATCCTTGTGTAACAGGTTCAGCACAATACTAAAAAATCTGACAAAATCTCTGAAAGCATTTAAGAAATTGAATCGATATTTCGTGATCTCATAAAGCTACAATCACATTAGTCAAGATCTATATAAAACATCATCTTTTTTACAAAATCAAATCATAACTAGAGCATTTCCGTACGGAAAGCTAATCTCTTAGCTTGAATAGCTTCATATTGACAAAAAACTGTACAGGATACATGGTTTTTGACCCTACAAAAGACAGTCAGCTATGCAGTAATAAGCTGCCCTGACAATAAGTTTACGAAAAACGCTAGCAGGTGCTATTAGTGACAAAATCATGCAAAAGGAAGCTTCTAACAGACTTCTGCTTAGGTTCCTAACTATCCCAAAAGAAGATCAATCTCAGATTTCAGTAATATACACTGCCCCAAGGTATCTGACAAGCTAAGGTGACATGCACATATTTCATACAAGGTTAAGTTAATCAGCACAAGAATGACGAAAAATACTATGGAATGAAAAAACTCACTGAAAGTGGACGAAGCAAGTTACTGGCAACATGTGACGGGATCGTCATCACAACAGTTTTGGATCTTACAGAAACCGTCCCATCAGGTGTTTCGTAAGTCAAAATATATTCGCCATTATGCAACTTACCAACACTAGACAGTGTCCATGACAGTTTCACTTTATTACCAAGCCTGCAAAAGATACAAAAGTGTTTTAGAAGTAGGCTACTAACCAGACAAAACAACTATTTATTCAATAGGAAGCATGTTTCCATGACAATATACCTAGCAGATATGGCAGCAGGCAACATGCTGAGTCCTTTCCTAAAGGATCCAACTGTCTGCCCTTTTACTGTAGGAAGGCGCCTGCAACAGAAATTGGAATAATGATAAGTACCACTACAAGCAAAGGAGACATTTAACATCTTCGAGGTAAATGAAGAGGCAAGAACAACAAAACAAAGAACAGTCACAGGGTACCCTCACAGTTTAATAAAATAAGAAAAATACCCTTGCATCAACGCAACCAGAATACAATTTTGGGGTTACTATGCCTATTGCATTGAGCGTTAATGTATCATGGAAGATATTAAAAACATAAAGAGTGAATTATTGTCATTACGGATCTCGAGGCAGCTTAGGCTTGTTCTTTCTTTCCTGGATTGTTTTAAGGGTACCCCCAATGATACTACCTCCCTTTTGCTCCAACATCCATACCCTGCCAAAAGCAGCCTTCATACTTAACTTGGCAGGATTACCGGCATACACTCCTGAGAAACAAAATATTGATTTCAAACTCAACAATATGATGTAAATAAAAGTTTATAAAACATAAAAACACTTAAATAGCCTGAAGCATGAAGAGTAATGGGCTAGTACTCATAATAACGACCTGTACAAAGGACAGGAATTTGATATTTGATAAAACAACAAGAAAGCCAAGTCAAGTATGCACAATAAAGTCAGTGAAATAAATTGCAACCTGAACAAAAGGGTTCAATCAAGCGCTCAAAGACCTCATCACCCAGGTTACGACGCACAAAATCTTCCACAGATTCTTCATGATCCTGTCACTTTTCAAACAGTGAAGCAATTGAATGACATGTCAAATGTAGCTACTAAGTGTAAAGCAATAGAAAAAGGGGAATAAGACGAAACTGGAGGAGAAGGATGAAATCCAAGAGCGCCGAGGCCAGCCCTAATCTTGCCCGTGAAACTCATGAGGTCGAAGAAAGGGAGGTCAGTAAGCTTGGATGGTACAGGTCTTAATTTGCCATCCCATAACACAAATCTAGGGGCATTGGGATCTCCAAACACCAAATCATCTTTCAATCCACTGTCAACCTGTTCCAATCAAACCCTTTAGTCATCCAAATTTTATATATTGAAGTCTCCCAGCATTTACGACGTACACAATATTCAGAGAATCCAATAAACCATTGAATATTAAAACTAAATAGATATGACGAATTCTCCATAATTTTAAGCTAAAAGTTATTTGAAAAAACTAGTTTTAGCATGTTCAACAACCTAAATGACCACCTACAACAGAGGTGAATAGCTTTCACACCACAAAAGTTAAACGTCAAATGTCAAACTAACAAAACTAATCACATATGTGATAATGTGAACTTGCGAATTTGTTTCTAAGGGTCTTGAGCGAAACCTTAAAGTTTTTCAGCCAAAAATTACAACTTCACATAAAACCATAACATTTATATACAAGCTCATTTGACACTAGATTGTCTTCAATTTTGTATTTTTTCCAGCTTATTATTTTCAATTCGCTACGCCCTGTACTTTCCAGCTTATTTTCATTTCAATCCATTCCAACGATCCTTGAGTCTGCATATTATATTCATTTTAGAATATTTTCCCTCCCCCACCTTACGTCAAATCATTGCATTTTATTTGCAACACATATAATACATAACATTCCGGCATTATACTAAACTAGTTTCAAAAACAATAAATAAATAACGTGAAAAAAATACATACAGCCATGGTGAGAACAGCATCAGACGGCTGAAAACTATTAGGACCTTCTTCCCAAATATACCCATCATCTTCAATCGTATTAATGTTGCCCCCAACACGGTCTTTCGCCTCGGTAAGAATGAAATTGGTGGATAAATAAGAGTATTTAGTAATAAGAGCTTGGGCGATACAAAGCCCACTAATCCCGCCTCCAACAATCACACAATCTAAAACTCCTTCCTTCTCGGCTGCGGCGGCGGCGACTGTGTTCGTAGTTTGTTTGGAATTGGATGCAGCTGAGTTAATTGCGGTTAGTTTTCGCGGTTTGAAATTGAATGATGATGATGAGATTGAAATTGTTGTTCGGTTGTTGTTGCTTCGTAATGGGATTCGAGATTGTAGAAAGGATTGTGGGGTACTGGTGGTTGACAATGCCATAGCAATTGCAGTTGGGATTGCGCTCGTCTCTCCGTTTCCCCTATTCGGTTATTCTCTGCTTATAGCGATTTGGTTCTTGTTCCTGTTTTTGATGAGGATTTGGTTCTTGTTCATTGTTTTTTCATTGGTGCGTTTGGTAGAGTCACTTCTGTGGGAAGGTTGGAGGGAGGGAGGATAAGCCACAACCCAAGTCCTGGCTTTTTTGTTTTTTTGGTCCAACTAGATTAGTGTAGCACGGTTTTCACAAAATATTTAGAATGTTATAAAATATTATTATTTTATGGATGTCCATTATACCCCTTAGGTATGATCTAGAATGTTCTGGATATTAGGGTTTATTCTACAGGAAACCCTAGTTTATGCTTGTATATATATATTTGGTACTGAATAAGAAAATAGATCTATTCTTCTCCCCCACAAATACTCTCTACTAAATCCTATTTTCTATAACACGTTATCAGCACGATTGTTATACTAAATCAATTAAATCAACAACTTCTACCGAGGATATTATTCAGTGTATCATGTCAAACTTAGCAAAACTTGAATTTGCGGCTCTTGATATTACTGGAAAGAATTATTTGTCTTGGGTATTGGATGCTGAAATTCATCTAGATGCAAAAGGTCTTGGAAAAACTATCAAAATAGGAAATCAAGAAAACAGTCAAGACAAAGCTAAAGCTATGATATTCCTTCGCCATCACCTTCATGAGGCCCTTAAGACTGAATATTTAACTGTGAAAGACCCAATGGTGCTTTGGAATAATTTAAAGGAAAGGTACGACCACCAGAAAAATGTTATCCTCCCTCAAGCTCGTTATGAATGGCTTAATTTAAGATTACAAGATTTTAAATCAGTAAGTGAGTATAACTCAGCCATGTTTAGAATCACTTCTAAACTGAAATTATGTGGAGAAAAAATAACTGATGAGGATATGTTGGAAAAGACATATACCACTTTTCACAAGGATAATCTCTTATTGAGTAAACAATATCGTGAAAAGGGCTTTAAAAAATATTCTGAATTGATATCTTGTCTTCTAGTGGCTGAACAAAATGATGAGCTTTTATTGAAAATTCATGAATCACGGCCAACTGGCTCTACTGCATTCCCTGAAGTGAATGCTGCATCCCA
>PYUH01000245.1:419938-434662 GCA_016808085.1 Suaeda aralocaspica | reverse complement strand
CATGGGAACGAAATTAACAATAGAGGCCCTGCCAGCAGCAGTGGTCGAGGTCGTGGTGGAAGTCATGGCCGACGAAGAGGTCGTGGATATTATAGAGGTAGAGGTGGTCATTTCAAAAACTCATATTCTCACCGGAAGGAGATATGAGGATGGTAGTAAAAAGATGAGAAGACTAAAAGTGAGACTATGTGCACCGTTGTGGAGGAAAGGGCCACTGGTCTCGTATATGTCGTACACCAAAGCATCTTGTTGACCTTATAAAGTCTTGAAAAAGAAAGGAAAGAAAGTGGAGACTAACTTGGTATACGAAGATGGCGAAGGTGATTTTGATAATGGTGATACAACACACCTGGAGGTTGCAGATTTCTTCACACCCTGAAGGATAATTAAGTAAATATAATTATGTCTATTAACAAATAAAGTTAGTAGTTTACATTCAAATTTAGGTAGAATAATTTATGTTATTTACTTTGGCTTGTTATTTTATGCCTGAACTTGATAGTTTAATAGTTGTTTTGTGCTTTAAGACTTTGTTACTTTAATCTTATTTTAGTTACTTTGAATATTGGATATTTTAGGATATGTATATTTACTTTCTATTATTTTATTTGAAGAACATGAATGCTCTCCAAGCTCAATTAACATAAATGGTGAAGAATTAGAATTCTAGCTGATAGTGCAACTACTCATACAATACTTAAAAATAAGAGATATTCTTTCATAATTGATGATGAATAATATAAGTGTGAATACTATATCCGGTAGTGCAAAACATTATTGAAGGCTCCGGAAGAGCACTATATTGATGCCTATGGGAAAAAAATTCGAATTGTTGATGCTTTGTAATCCCCTAAGTCCAAAGAAATTTATTGAGTTTAAAAGATATCCGTCAAAACGGATACCATATTGAGACAATAAGTGAAGGAAATAATGAATTCCTTCAAATTACGAGTATAACCCAAGGCACTAAGCAGGTTTTGGAGAGTTATCTGCACTCTCCACTGGCTTGTACTACACAAGATTAATGTTATTGAGACATATGCATTGTAAACCAGAAGTTTACAGATAGCTTTAAGTTTGGCATGACCGGTTAGGCCATCCCGGTTCCAATGATGCGAAAAATAATTGAAAATTCACATGGACATTCTTTGAAGAGCCAGCAGATTCTTCAAAATGATTATTCTTGTGCTGCTTGCCTCCAAGGTAAGTTGATCATTCGGCCATCACCAGCGAAAATAAATTATGAATCTATTTCTTTCCTTGAACGTATACAAGGAGACATATGTGGACCAATACATCCACCATGTGGACCATTGATATTTTATGGTTTTAATCGATGCATCGACTAGATGGTCACATGTGTCCTTACTATCAACCCGCAACCAGCGTTTGCGAGGTTACTTGCTCAATTGATAAGATTACGAGCACAATTTCCAGATTTTCCTATTAAGAATATACGTCTGGATAATGCTGGTGAATTACTTCAAAGGCTTTTAATGATTATTGTATGGATTGGAATAAATGTTGAACATCCTGTAGCACATGTTCATACCAAAATGGTCTTGCAGAATCACTAATTAAACGTCTTCAGTTGATTGCTAGACCATTACTTATGAAGTCGGATCTACCGATTTCTACTTGGGACATCTTTTTACATGCTGCAGCACTAATTCGCATCAGGCCAACCAGTAAACATAAATTCTCCCATCACAATTGGTGTGGTCAGGAACCAGATATTTCCCATCTAAGATTTTCGGATGTGCTGTGTATGTTCCAATTGCTCCACCACAACGCTCTAAGATGGGTCCTCAAAGGAGGCTGGGCATATATGTCGGGTTTGAATCCCCATCAATAATTAGATACCTAGAGCCATTAACAGGTGATCTATTTACTGCTCGTTTTGCAGATTGTCACTTTAACGAGTTGGTTTTCCCAGCATTAGGGGGAGAGAACAAGCAGCCGAAAGTGAAATTAGTTGGAATGAATCATCATTAAACCACCTTGATCCTCGCACTAAACAATGTGAATTAGAAGTCCAAAAGATAATTAATTTACAAAGCTTAGACAAATCAATTGCCAGACGTATACTGCCTAAATAGAGTAACTAAGTCACATATACCAGGTGTAAATGCTCCTATCAAGATTGATGTCCTGAAGGACAATTCATGAGTCTAAGGCACGCCTGAAGCGTGGTAGACCAGTAGGTTCCAAAGATAAGAATCCTCGGAAAAGAAAGGAGAAATGATAAGTAATGGCCAGATTGAGGAAGCAATAAGTGAAGGATCTCCAGAAGAGACCATAGACATGACAAATGATAGTGTTCTAGAAGAACCTCAGGTACCTGGAAATGAAGAGATCTCAACAGATTATGTATGTCTAGAATAACTTGGAACCGAAATGAAATCGACGTCGATGATGTTTTTGCATATAATGTAGACTTGATGTTATGAATGAAAAAGAGGATCATGAGCCTAAGTCCATTGAAGAATGTAGGAAAGAGTGATTGGCCAAAATGGAAAGAAGCAATTGATGCAGAATTGAAATCACTTGCAAAGAGAGAAGTATTTGGGCAGTAGTTCGTATACCCGAAGGTGTAAAACCAGTGGATATAAATGGGTCTTTGTGCGGAAAGAAATGAAAGGGTGAAATTGTGAGACACAAAGCACGTTTAGTTGCACAAGAGTTCTCAAAGACCTGGTATTGATTTGAGGAGACATATTCTCCTGTGGTGGATGCAACTACTTTCGATTCTTAATTAGTCTGGCAGTAAGACAGGATTGATTTACGACTAATGGATGTTGTAACAGCTTACTTATACGGCCCCACGATAGTGATATATACAGAAACTCCCGGAAGGTTTCAAGTTGCCTGAAGCAACTGGTTCGCGTTCTCGAGAACAACATTGTATTAAGTTAAATAGATCCTTTATGGATTGAAACAATCAGGGCGTATGTGGTACAATCGCCTTAGTGAATATTTGTTGAAAGAAGATTATAAGATGACCCTATTAGCCCTTGTATTTTCATAAAGAAATTCGGGTCAGGTTTTGTGATTATTGCTGTCTATGTTGATGTTTGAATATCATTGGAACTCAGAGAGATTCCAATACTAGGAATACTTGAAAAAGAGTTTGAAATGAAGATCTTGGTAAGACAAAATTTTGTTTAGGGCTACAAATTGAGCACCTAAAAGAAGGAATCCTTGTGCATCAAACTACATACACAGAGAAGGTGCTCAGAAGATTTTATATGGATAAAGCACATCGTTAACTAGCCCAATGGTTGTAAGATCACTAGATGTTGATAAAATCCTTTTCGCCCTCGGGAAAATGATGAAGAGATTCTTGGTCTCCGAAGTACCATATCTAAGTGCAATAGAGGCATTGATGTACCTTGCTAGTCACACAAGACCGACATATCATTCTCTATCAATCTTTAGCAAAGTTTAGCTCATGTCCTACCCGAAGGCATTGGAATGGGGTTAAGCATATATTTCGCTATCTACAAGGTTCGAAAGATAAAGGTTTGTTCTTTTCTAACACCTCCAAAGAAGAATTAGTTGGTTTTGCAATGCAGGGTATTTATCAGATCCTCTTGGCTCGATCACAAACTGGATATGTATTTACTATGGTGGTACCGCAATCTCTTGGCGTTCCATGAAACAAACCATTGCTGCTACTTCTTCTAATCATGCAGAAATTTTAGCAATTCATGAGGCTAGTCGAGAATGTGTATGGCTAAGGTCTCTAATCAGCACATACAAGAAGATTGTGGTCGTTTAGTGGAAAACAAGCTCCGACTACATTATATGAAGACAATGCAGCCTGTATTGCACAACTCAAGGAAGGGTACATTAAAGGTGACAGGACGAAGCATATTTCGCCAAAGTTTTTCTTCACCATGACCTTCAGAAGAATGGTGAGATTAGTGTCCAAACAGATTCGTTCAAGTGAAAATTAGCAGATCTATTTACCAAGGCGCTTCCTACTGCTACGTTCAAGAAATTAGTTCATCAAATCGGGTTGCGTCATCTCAAGGATCTCAACGGATGAATACATGAGGGGGAGTCAATGCGCGCTGTACTCTTTTTCCCTTGCTATGGTTTTCCCCCTGGGTTTTCTGTTAAGGTTTTTAATGAGGCGCATTGCACATGCGCATTATAAAATGATGTAATTTGCTTTATAATGGACATCCAAGGGGAGTGTTATAAAATATTATTATTTTATGGATGTCCATTATACCCCTTAGGTATGATTAGAATGTTCTGGATCTAGGGTTTATTCTACAGGAAACCCGTAGTTAGCTTGTATATATATATTTGGTACTGAATAGAAAATAGACTATTCTTCTCTCCAAAATACTCTCTACTAAATCCTATTTTCTATACATAGAAAACATTTTTGTAAAATATAGGATAATTTATTTTTGGAAAAATTGGTAAAAAGTATTTAATGTTTTAACTATTTTTGAAATAAGTACCTAATGAAATTTTTTATTTTAAATAAGTACCTAATGTTTTACCTTTTATTTAATGTTGGTACCAATAACGGAGACTTTGAAAGTCCGTCAAATAAATCGTAGTAGGGCCCCTAACCTAATGTCTCTTTACAACAGTCAAAAGTGACTTTTCTGCTTGTTTTGGCTTAAATAAGGAAGCTATGAAAGACAAAGAAGTTTCCAATTTAATTTAGGGCTTTTTGGGTTGTCTCCTTCATTCAACATGATCTTCATTACCCACTCCAATTACTTCAGAAACAGGTTTATTCTTTTTTCTTCAATTACCTAACTCCAATGACTCCAATTTTAATTGCTTTTTGATGGTTCAAGTGTGAAGAATTTAGTTGCTAGGAGGAAAAAAAAAATGCAGGCGTGTTGTCGGATGGAAAGAGGACTGTGATGGACTGATAGAAATCCTCGAAGAAGTTTTTTTGAGCTGCAAATTCTATGACCCAGAGTAGAGTGGAGAGGATGCATATTCTTCAGATGGGTAGATGAAGATATGACTGAGTGGCAAAGGCATTTGATTAAGAAACTTATTCTTGAGAAAAGCTTTTGGAGCTCAATTGGTAACATGTCAATCGTATTGTATGTTTTGTCTGTAAATTTGACTTATTGTTTTTATAAAAATGACTTGTGTTTTATTTTAGAAGAAACGGGTGTTATCTTAAAATATACACCCAGGTGCCACAATCCCCGGATTGGGGGGGGGGGGGGGGTCCATGGTGTGGTAGCGGAGGGTGGGTGGTGGTTGGGTGTAGTGGGAGGTGGTGTGTAGAGTGTGGTGCAGTGGGAGGTGGTATAAGGGTTGTGGTGGCATTAGGAGGTGGGTGTGTGTAGTGGTTGTGATTTTAAACATAATTGTAATTTAATTTTTTTTTAATTTAATCAGCTTATATTAAAATAATAAAAAAATAGGTAACTAGAGTTCAGGTCACTGTCAAGCGGAAACCAGCAATTCCATTAAATTCATAAAAGCTAGGGCTACTAATTCTCTCGGATTTTAGACTCCATCAACCTCATCTAGCGGCTATCGCTCTTGCCTAGACTCATTTTTCCTATCATTCGGTGGCTATTAAAGTAATTTACCTCTGGCATTAATTTCAACATTACCTAATCACAACTAAACCCTATGCAATTGCAATCGATAAAAATCAATATATATGTTTGATTATATTAGGGGAACCGCATTGCACACGCGCATTATAAAATGATGTATATTTGCTTTATAATGGACATCCAAGGGGGAGTGTTATAAAATATTATTATTTTATGGATGTCCATTATACCCCTTAGGTATGATCTAGAATGTTCTGGATACTAGGGTTTATTCTACAGGAAACCCTAGTTTATGCTTGTATATATATATTTGGTACTGAATAAGAAAATAGATCTATTCTTCTCTCCCACAAATACTCTCTACTAAATCCTATTTTCTATAACATAGAAAACATTTTTTGTAAAATATAGGATAATTATTTTTTGGAAAAATTGGTAAAAAGTATTTAATGTTTTAACTATTTTTGAAATAAGTACCTAATGAAATTTTTTATTTTAAATAAGTACCTAATGTTTTACCTTTTATTTAATGTTGGTACCAATTAACGGAGACTTTGAAAGTCCGTCAAATAAATCGTTAGTAGGGCCCCTAACCTAATGTCTCTTTACAACAGTCAAAAGTGACCTTTTCTGCTTGTTTTGGCCTATAAATAAGGAAGCTATGAAAGACAAATGAAGTTTCCAATTTAATTTAGGGCTTTTTGGGTTGTCTCCTTCATTCAACATGATCTTCATTACCCACTCCAATTACTTCAGAAACAGGTTTATTCTTTTTTCTTCAATTACCTACTCCAATGACTCCAATTTCTGTAATTGCTTTTTGATGGTTCAATTGGTGAATTGAATTTTTTTTTTTGTAGGGTTTGCAATGTCTGAAGATAGAAATCAACCACAAATTAGATGCAATTGCGGGTTGTCGGATGGAAAGAGGACTTGATGGACTGATAGAAATCCTCGAAGAAGTTTTTTGAGCTGCAAATTCTATGACCCAGAGTCAGAGTGGAGAGGATGCATATTCTTCAGATGGGTAGATGAAGATATGACTGAGTGGCAAAGGCATTTGATTAAGAAACTTATTCTTGAGAAGAAGCTTTTGGGAGCTCAATTGGTAACATGTCAATCGTATTTGTATGTTTTGTTCTGTAAATTTGACTTATTGTTTTATAAAAATGACTTGTTGTTTTATTTTAGAAGAAACGGGTGTATATCTTAAAATATACACCCAGGTGCACAATCCCCGGATTGGGGGGGGGGGGGGGACTCAAACAATATGATGTAAATAAAAGTTTATAAAACATAAAAACACTTAAATAGCCTGAAGCATGAAGGAATGGGCTGTAACTCATAATAACGACCGTGTACAAGGACAGGATTGATATTTGATAAAACACAAGAAAGCCAAGGCAAGTATGCACAATAAAGTCAGTGAAATAATGGCAACCTGAACAAAAGGGTTCAATAAGCCGTCAAAGACCTCATCACCCAGGTGACGACGCACAAATCTTCCACAGATTCTTCATGACCTTCACTTCAAACAGTGAAGCAATGAATGGACATGTCAAATGAGCTACTAAGTGTAAAGCATAGAAAAAGGGGAATAAGACGAAACTGGAGGAGGAAGGATGAAATCCAAGAGCGCCGAGGCCCAGCCCTAATCTTGCCCGTGAAACTCATGAGTCGAAGAAAGGGAGGTCAGAAGCTGGATGGTACAGGTCTTAATTTGCCATCCCAAACACAAATCAAGGGGCTCATGGGATCTCCAAACACCAAATCATCTTTCGCAATCCACTGTCAACCTGTTCCAATCAAACCCTTTAGTCATCAAATTTTATATATGGAAGTCTCCCAGCATTTACGACGTACACAATATCAGAGAATCCAATAACCAAACCGAACCTAGTGAATGATTAAAACTAAATAGATAGGACGATTACTCCATAATTTTAAGCTAAAAGTGATTTGAAAAAACTAGTTTTAGCATGGTCAACAACCTAAATGACCACCTACAACAGAGGTGAATAGCTTTCACACCCTCAAAAGTTTAAACGTCAAAGTCACACTAACAAAACTAATAACATGTGATAATGTGAACTGCGAATTTGTTTCTAAGGGTCTTGAGCGAAACCTTAAAGTTTTCAGCCAAAAATTACAACGTCACATAAAACCATAACATTTATATACAAGCTCATTGACACTATTGTCTTCAATTTTGTTATTTTGTACAGGCTTTTATTTCAATTCGCTAGACCCCTGTACTTTCCAGCTATTTCTTTCAATCCATTACAAACGATCCGTGAGTCGGCAATTATATTCATTTTAGAATATTTTCCCCCCCACCTTACGTCAAATCATTGCAATTTATTTGCAACACATATAATACATAACATTCCGGCATTATACTAAATAGTTCAAAACAATAATAAAACGTGAAAAAAATAAATACAGCCATGGTGAGAACAGCATCAGACGGCTGGAAAACTATTAGGACCTTTTCCCAAATATACCCATATCTTCAATCGTATTAATGTTGCCCCCACCCGGTCTTTCGCTCGGTAGAATGAAATGGGGGGATAAATAAGGAGTATTTAGAATAAGAGCTTGGCGATACAAAGCCCACTAATCGCCTCCAACAATCACACAATCTAAAAACTCTTCCTTCTCGGCTGGGCGGCGGCGACTGTGTCGTTAGTTTGTTTGGAATGGAGCAGCGAGTTAATGCGGTTAGTTTTCGCGTTTGAAATTGAATGGATGATGAGATTGAAATTGTGTTCGCGTGTTTGTTGCTTCGTAATGGGGTTCGAGATGTAGAAAGATGTGGGGTATGGTGGTTGACAATGCCATAGCAATTGCAGTTGGATTGCGCTCGTCTCTCCGTTTCCCCTATTCGGTTATTCTTCGCTTATAGCGATTTGGTTCTTGTTCGTTTTTGATGAGGATGTGGTTCTTGTTCATTGTTTTTTCATTGTGCGTTTGGTAGAGTCACTTCTGTGGGAAGGTTGAGGGAGGGAGGATAAGCCACACCCAAGTCCTGGCTTTTTTGTTTTTTGGTCCAACTAGATTAGTGTAGCACGGTTTTCACAAAATATTTAGAATGTTATAAAATATTATTATTTTATGGATGTCCATTATACCCCTTAGTATGATCTAGAATGTTCTGGATATTAGGGTTTATTCTACAGGAAACCCTAGTTTATGCTGATATATATATTTGGTACTGAATAAGAAAATAGATCTATTTCTCCCCCACAAATACTCTTACTAAATCCTATTTTCTATAACACGTTATCAGCACGATTGTTATACTAAATCAATTAAATCAACAACTTCTACCGAGGATTTATTCAGGTATCATGTCAAACTTAGCAAAACTTGAATTTGCGGCTCTTGATATTACTGGAAAGAATTATTTGTCTTGGGTATTGGATGCTGAAATTCATATCTAGATGCAAAGGTCTTGGAAAACTTATCAAAATAGGAAATCAAGAAAACAGTCAAGCCAAAGCTAAAGCTATGATATTCCTTCGCCATCACCTTCATGAGGCCCTTAAGACTGAATATTTAACTGTGAAAGACCCATGGTGCTTTGGAATAATTTAAAGAAAGGTACGACCACCAGAAAAAATGTTATCCTCCCTCAAGCTCGTTATGAATGGCTTACTTTAGATTACAAAGATTTTAAATCAGTAAGTGAGTATAACTCAGCCATGTTTAGAATCACTTCTAAACTGAAATATGTGGAGAAAAAATAACTGATGAGGATATGTTGGAAAAGACATATACCACTTTTCACAAGGATAATCTCTTATTGAGTAACAATATCGTGAAAAGGGCTTTAAAAAATATCTGAATTGATATCTTGTCTTCTAGTGGCTGAACAAAATGATGAGCTTTTATTGAAATTCATGAATCACGGCCAACTGGCTCTACTGCATTCCCTGAAGTGAATGCTGCTCCCACAATGGGATACGAATTAACAATAGAGGCCCTGCCAGCAGCAGTGGTCGAGGTCGTGGTGGAAGTATGGCCGAGAAGAGGTCGGGATATATAAGCGGTAGAGGTGGTCATTTCAAAAACTCATATTCTCACCGGAAGTGGGCTAATGAGGATGGTAGTAAAAAGCATGAGAAGACTACTAAAGTGAGACTATGTGCTACCGTTGGGGGAAAGGGCCACTGGTCTCGTATATGTCGTACACCAAAGCATCTTGTTTGACCTTATATCAGCAGTTCCTGAAAAGAAAGAAAGAAAGTGGAGACTAACTTGGTATCGAAGATGGCGAAGGTGATTTTGATATGGTGATACAACACACCGGAGGTTGCAGATTTCTTCACCACCCCTGAAGGGAATAATTAAGTCAATAATAATTATGTCTATTAACAATAAAAGATTTAGTAGTTTACATTCATAACTTAGGTAGAATAATTTATGTTATTTACTTGGCTTTGTTATTTTATGCATGAACTTGATAGTTTAATAGTTAGTTTTGTGCTTTAAGACTTTGACTTTAACTTATTTTAGTTACTTTGAATATTTGGATATTTTAGGATATGTTATTTACTTTCATTATTTTATTTGAGGAACATAATGCTCTCCAAGCTCAATTAACAATAAATGGTGAAGAAATAGTCTAGCTGATAGTGCAACTACTACATCAATACTTAAAATAAGAGATATTTTTCTCATTGATGATGAATAATATAAGGAATACTATATCCGGTAGTGCAAACATTATGAAGGCTCCGGAAGAGCAACATATTGATGCCTATGGGAACAAAATTCGAAATTGTTGATGCTTTGTTATCCCCTAAGTCTCAAAGAAATTTATTGAGTTTTAAAAGATATCCGTCAAACGGATACCATATTGAGACAATAAGTGAAGGAAATAATGAATTCCTTCAAATTACGGTATAACCCAAGGCACTAAGCAGGTTTTGGAGAGATTATCTGCACTCTCCACTGGCTTGTACTACACAAAGATTAATGTTATTGAGACATATGCTATTGTAAACCAGAAGTTTACAGTAGTTTATAGTTTGGCATGACACGGTTAGCCATCCCGGTTCATCAATGATGCGAAAATAATTGAAAATCACATGGACATTCTTTGAAGAGCCAGCAGATTCTTAAAATGATTATTCTTGTGCGCTTGCTCCCAAGTAAGTGATCATTCGGCCATCACCAGCGAAAATAATTATGAATCTATTTCTTTCCTTGAACGTATACAGGAGACATATGTGACCAAAACATCCACCATGTGGACCATTTAGTATTTTATGTTAATCGATGCATCGACTAGATGGTCACATGTGTCCTTACTATCAACCCGCAACCTAGCGTTTGCGAGGTACTTGCTCAATTGATAAGATTACGAGCACAATTTCCAGATTTTCCTATTAAGAATATACGTTGGATAATGCTGGTGAATTTAACTTCAAAGGCTTTTAATGATATTGTATGGCATTGGAATAAATGTTGAACATCCTGTAGCACATGTTCATACACAAATGGTCTTGCAGAATCACTAATTAAACGTCTTCGTTGATTGCTAGACCATTACTTATGAAGTCGGATCTACGATTTCTACTTGGGGACAAGCTATTTTACATGCTGCAGCACTAATTCGCATCAGGCCAACAGTAACATAAATTCTCCCCATCACAATTGGTTTGTGGTCAGAACCAGATATTTCCCATCAAGAATTTTCGGATGTGCTGTGTATGTTCCAATTGCTCCACCACAACGCTCTAAGATGGGTCCCAAAGGAGGCTGGGCATATATGTCGGGTTTGAATCCCCATCAATAATTAGATACCTAGAGCCATTAACAGGTGATCTATTTACTGCTCGTTTTGCAGATTGTCACTTTAACGAGTTGGTTTCCCAGCATTAGGGGAGAGAACAAGAGTGGAAAGTGAAATTAGTTGGAATGAATCATCATTAAACCACCTTGATCCTCGCATAAACAATGTGAATTAGAAGTCCAAAGATAATTAATTTACAAAGCTTAGCAAATCAATTGCCAGACGTATTTACTGACCTAAATAGAGTAACTAAGTCACATACCAGCTGTAAATGCTCCTATCAGATTGAGTCCCTGAAGGACAATCTCATGAGTCTAAGGCACGCCTGAAGCGTGGTAGACCAGTAGGTTCCAAAAAAGAATCCTCGGAAAAGAAAAGGAGAAATGATAAGTAATGGCCCGATTGAGGAAGCAATAAGTGAAGGATCTCCAGAAGAGACCATAGACATGACAAATGATGTTCTAGAAGAACCTCAGGTACTGGAAATGAAGAGATCTCAACAGATTATGTCATGTCTAGAATAACTTGGAACCGAAATGAAATCGACGTCGATGATGTTTTTGCATATAATGTCGACTTGATGTTATGAATGAAAAAGAGGATCATGAGCCAAGTCCATGAAGAATGTAGGAAAGAGATGATTGGCCAAATGGAAAGAAGCAATGATGCAGAATATGAAATCACTTGCAAAGAGAGAAGTAGTATTTGGGCCAGTAGTTCGTATACCCGAGGTGTAAAACCAGTGGATATAAATGGGTCTTTGTGCGAAAAGAAATGAAAAGGGTGATGAAATTGTGAGACACAAAGCACGTTTAGTTGCACAAGGATTCTCACAAAGACCTGGGATTGATTTGAGGAGACATATTCTCCTGTGGTGGATGCAACTACTTTCAGATTCTTAATAGGTCTGGCAGTAAGACATGGACTTGATTTACGACTAATGGATGTTGTACAGCTTACTTTACGGCCACTTGATAGTGATATATATGAAACTCCCGGAAGGTTTCAAGTTGCCTGAAGCAACTGGTTCGCGTTCTCGAGAACACATTGTATAAGTTAAATAGATCCTTTATGGATTGAAACAATCAGGGCGTATGTGGTACAATCGCCTTAGTGAATATTTGTTGAAAGAAGATTATAGAAATGACCCTATTAGCCCTTGTATTTCATAAGAAATTCGGGTCAGGTTTTGTGATTATTGCTTGTGTCTATGTTGATGATTTGATATCATGGAACTCCGAAGAGATTCCAATAACAGTGGAATACTTGAAAAAGAGGTTTGAAATGAAAGATCTTGGTAAGACAAAATTTTGTTTAGGGCTACAATTGAGCACCTAAAAGAAGGAATCCTTGTGCATCAAACTAATACACGAGAAGGTGCTCAGAAGATTTTATATGGATAAAGCACATCGTTAACTAGCCCAATGGTTGTAAGATCACTAGATGTTGATAAAGATCCTTTTCGCTCGGGAAAATGATGAGAGATTTTGGTCCTGAAGTACCATATCTAAGTGCAATAGGAGCATTGATGTACTGCTAGTCACACAAGACCGACATATCATTCTCTATCAATCTTTAGAAGGTTTAGCTATGTCCTACCAGAGGCATGGAATGGGGTTAGCATATATTTCGCTATCTACAAGGTTCGAAAGATAAAGGTTTGTTCTTCTAAACACCTCCAAAGAAGAATTAGTTGTTTTGCAAATGCAGGGTATTTATCAGATCCTCATGTTGCTCGATCACAACTGGATTGTATTTACATATGGTGGTACCGCAATCTCTTGGCGTTCCATGAAACAAACCATTGCTGCTACTTCTTCTAATCATGCCGAAATTTTAGCAATTCATGAGGCTAGTCGAGAATGTGTATGGCTAAGGTCTCTAATTCACACATACAAGAAGATTGTGGTCGTTTATGTGGAAAACAAGCTATCGACTACATATATATGAAGACAATGCAGCCTGTATTGCACAACTCAGGAAGGGTACATTAAAGTGACAGGAAGAAGCATATTTCGCCAAAGTTTCTTCACCATGACCTTCAGAAGAATGGTGAGATTGTGTCCAACAGATTGTTCAAGTGAAAATTTAGCAGATCTATTTACCAAGGCGCTCCTACTGCTACGTTCAAGAAATTAGTTCATCAAATCGGGTGCGTCATCTCAAGGATATCAAGGATGATATATGAGGGGGAGTCAATGCGCGTGTACTCTTTTTCCTTAGCTATGGTTTTTCCCACTGGGTTTTCTGTTAAGGTTTTTAATAGGCAGCATTGCACACGCGCATTATAAAATGATGTATTTGCTTTATAATGGACATCCAAGGGGGAGTGTTATAAAATATTATTATTTTAGGATGTCCATTATACCCCTTAGGTATGATCTAGAATGTTCTGGATACTAGGGTTTCTACAGGAACCCTAGTTATGCTTGATATATATATTTGGTACTAATAAGAAAATAGATTATTCTTCTCTCCCACAAATACTCTCTACTAAATCCTATTTTCATAACATAGAAAACATTTTTGTTAAATATAGGATAATTATTTTTTGGAAAAATTGGTAAAAAGTATTTAATGTTTAACATTTTTGAAATAAGTACCTAATGAAATTTTTTATTTTAAATAATACCTAATGTTTTACCTTTTATTTAATGTTGTACCAATTAACAACGGAGACTTTGAAAGTCCGTCAAATAAATCGGTAGTAGGGCCCCTAACCTAATGTCTCTTTACAACAGTCAAAAGTGACTTTTCTGCTTGTTTGGCCTATAAATAAGGAAGCTATGAAAGACAAATGAAGTTTCCAATTTATTTAGGGCTTTTTGGTTGTCTCCTTCATCAACATGATCTCATTACCCACTCCAATTACTTCAGAAACAGGTTTATTCTTTTTTCTTCAAATACCTACTCCAATGACTCCAATTTCTGTAATTGCTTTTTTGATGGTTCAATTGGTGAATTGAATTTTTTTTTTTTGTAGGGTTTGCAAGTCTGAAGATAGAAATCAACCACAAATTAGATGCAATTGCGGGTTGTCGGATGGAAAGAGGACTTGATGGACTGATAGAAATCCTCGAAGAAGTTTTTTGAGCTGCAAATTCTATGACCCAGAGTCAGAGGGGAGAGGATGCATATTCTTCAGATGGGTAGATGGATAGATGAGATAGACTGAGTGGCAAAGGCATTTGATTAAGAAACTTATTTTGAGAGAAGCTTTTGGGAGCTCAATTGGTAACATGTCAATCGTATTTGTATGTTTGTTCTGTAAATTTGACTTATTGTTTTATAAAAATGACTTGTTGTTTTATTTTAGAAGAAACGGGTGTATATCTTAAAATATACACCCAGGTGCACAATCCCCGGATT